>CM053580.1:163251302-163270038 GCA_028627135.1 Pseudochirops cupreus
TGCCCTTGGGAGGCCTATTTTTAAGCCATTCTCGTCGGCTTAAAGGGTTTGGAACTTGTTTTATCTCCCCTTTTGAGGGGAGATCTTTAATTCCACTGTCCCGGTTGGCGAAGCAGCGTTTCCGGAGTGGAAAGTTTTGTGACGCAGATGGGCCGAGGAGGGATTGTGGGGGGGGGGAGGGGGAGGGAGGAATGGCCCGTCCGTGCGCCGTTGCTCCGGTAGTGGAGATATGGAGGTGGGGGGAAGGCTGTGGTGGGGATGATACCTGAGTAGTTAGGGTCAAGAGGCAGCATTTTCACCCTTAATGTTGTTAGCCATAATGTGATGCTTCCAGTCTTGTGAGACTTAATTTGGTCTTCCGACCTGGGAGATTTGAAAGAAAAATTTCTGAAATGCGGATTTGGATGGAACAGGATGTTGAAGTGTTGGGTAGGGTACTGTATATACAGTTTACATATAACTGAGAGAAGTCCCTGTAGTCTGTGTGAGAATTTGGTGGAAAGGATATGAGATGGAGAGATGCGTTAAAGCAATGGCACTAGGCTTTTGAGAGATGTCCATTGTTTTAAGGTTCTTGATTAATTCTGCAGGTGTGGCTAGGGGACATTCGTGGAATATATTGGGTTATTTTAATTCTACTTTATTTTAATACGTTTTAAAAGTGAATGTTGTATAGTTCTGTTTATTAGGTGTGTTTGCCAGTAAAACGTACTTGTCCAAAATTAGCCTTATGCAACAGCCTAGTAAAACTGGTTGACAACGATGACCCGGAATTTGAGGATTGGGGATTTGCAATTTGGAGGACTTTGAGAGGAATCTGTTTCATAACTAACTGATGTTCAAAAGTAGTGACTTTGTTTTACCATTAAGTAGTGCATTGGTCTGAAGGCACTGTCAAGAATTTTAGGAATGAATTAGAACCCTTCTTGAATTTAGAATTGATTTGACCTTGACCATTGTAAAGCTTCCTATAAACATTAAAATTTAAGCAGTGGATATGTTCGTGGTAATTTGCTTTGCAGAATGAATCTCATGAAAATTTATAAATAATTGGAATTGAAGGGAGTGGTTTTAAAACTGCCTTTATTATAAAATGTAAAATTTAAAGCTTTCTCTCATGGTTAAAGATTTCTTTTTATATCTGTCAAGCATGTTGGATATTGGTGGGGTAGGGTTTTTCATTGATTTGTAATTTTCTGAAAAATAACTGGACAAGCTTTATTTTAATATGAATATAGATTATATTTTCTTGGGTGTAAGCACTGCAAGGGCATATATCAGTCTTAATCTTCGAAAGAGGAATGGTATCCTACTTTACACATGATATATTTTCATAGGTGATATACGGAGCAAGTTAAAACCTATTTTACCACCACTTTTGTCGTGTGGGTGTATATCTAGTGACTTAAACTCTTAAAGAGTGGCATTTATGCTTATAAAGGTTGTTTTTTAGCCAAAATATACTTACAACTTGTGTTAGTTATTTGTTTGCTATCATAAGATGATTGAGTTCAGTTAATTTCCACAGTTCACTTTTTAGAGTTAAAAGGTACTTTTTAACCTAGGATTTTGAAGTTGGAGCAGAGTTTTGATTTCATTGGGAATAAATAAAAATGGATGTGAATGGTTGGAGAATGTGACTTTAGAAGAATGGTTGGGATTAGAGAATTAGAGGTGGGAGAATGAGCTAAAGAACTTGATGTTTTTCCTTGAAATTGAAATTTTAAAAGGAAAGTATTTTAAGGCTTCAATTAGAGTAATTACAATCACACTAATGTGTCTCCCCAAGCAGAACAATTTTGTATAAAAGAACATAAATCTAGAACTGGAAGGGACTTGAGTTCCTGATTAGTTGCAACTAGTCCAGCATTATGCAGATTAGGAAACTGAGGCCCAGGGAAGTGGCATAATGCTTAAGCAGATGGCTTTATTACTAATCATTTACTTTTATTGTTCTAAATATAGGCCTATCCATTAAAATGACGTATGAAGATAAGTTATCTATACACAGGAAAAATATATAAGCTGCACTCTTTGTAAAAGGCAGATTTGGTTCAGGGGATAATACAACCATATATTGGAGGCAATGTGGTATGATCTCAAGAATATTTCTTATAAAAATAACTTAATGACGTGAAGCATTAGATTAGTATTATTTATACACAAAGATTTCATAATTTGGGGTTTATAACTATTTGAAGTTTCCATGAAAAGGTAAGCTTACAATAGGTCTTCCTGATAATTGACAAATTCTAGATCCAATATTTCCCTAGTAGTAAGGCTTATTTTTAAAAATAGCCAAAAAGGGTAATAAGCTCATTTGGGGGGAAGACAGGACTATGACATGGGCATTTTTAGGTTAAGAAACAGGTTAAGGATATTAAGTAACTCACTTAAGGTCATAGGTCATCTTACTGGCGGAGCCAAAGCTTACCCTTTTGCTTGTTAAAGCCACACATCATTTTTTCTTTTCCTGAGCTATTTGGTGTATACTGACAGTATAAATAGTTTTATCTTTCCTTCTCTTTTCTTCTAGTTTGCTGGCCTAGACCTGAATTCTGCAGATAATCAGAGTGGAGGAGGTACAGCGAGCAGTAAGTATGAAATTTTAGGTGATATATTTTGGGGGGGGATTCTTATTTTTATTAAAAGCTTTTTACTTTTGTCTTGACATGTCAAGAGGTCCAGGAAACTATTAAGACATATCATTAATTAATAAAGATTAAAAGACTATTGGATTTAACTTACTTTGACTGAATTTTTAACTGTGGCAAAGATAGGTATAACAACATAAGAATTTTACCTTTTACTTTTGATTGGTTGGTTGGTTGATGGTCCAAATTGGCCAGTGTAAAAAAAGAAACAAAACAAAACCTTTGGCCCAGTAAAAGAGAATAGGAGGTTCACTAAACTTTCACAAGAACCAAAAGAATTTCCCTACTAGGTAGGTCAAAACCAAGATTTCCCTGTCTTTGTAGTGCTTTGGTGACCGATTTGGAAGTTTTATAATAGGGAGAGATTTGCACTTGAATGTTCATTGATTTTTAACAGCATACTAGCCAAATGAATTTTTTACATTGTTAATCTTTGTCATTAAAAAATGCTATGGTAAATTCATTGTAGAAAAATGAATTGTCTTTTTCTTCCGCTCTTTACCACCCTAGTCTAGAGAAGTTTAGTAATCCCATTTTTCCTTTTTCTAATTAATTAAAGTGAAGGGGATAATGACAGAAGAGGGGAAGGAGTGAGGAATCTTGATTTTATAATCTTAGAAAGGCAGAGATGTGAAGGCTTCTACCTTGTAAAGTAATTAAAATTATAAGTCTGATGGAGTTTTTCTAATAGACTTGTAAACTCCATGAAGGGTGCCCCCCCCTTGGTAATCTTTGTGAATGGCACTTTGCTCTTAATTTAATATGAAGAAATTCTCCACAGTTGGAAAGGGATAGTGATTCGCTGCTTGCCTTGATTGGTATATTTTCAAGTTAATCAAGCAGTGAGAGGGATGAGTTTTTCATTTGTTTTGCTTGTTTTGAATGTGATATCTTGTTGATATTATTTGATACTATTATTACATCTTTGCATTTTAAATTAATTCAAGTCTTGAGAACGGTTACAGTTTTGGCCAGAGATCTTCAACCAAGTTGAGAATTAAAGTAATTAATCTAACGAATTGGCAAATCTCATTCCTGGTTGGGTTCTTCTCCCCCCCCCCCAGGCAAATTTACTTGATTACCCTTCCTCCCCCATTACCAAATCTTAGAATTTTGTTTTTGTTAAATACTAAGATTTTTTTTCTTAATAGTCAGTATATTGGAACAATAAAACTTGACAGTTAAGATGAAAATAATCAGCTAAGATCCTGAAATTTTTTCCAAGTTAGTTGAGTTAAATAGGTATATCTCCTTTGACAAGCCCTCTACCTCAATTTGCTCACACTGTAAAGAACTTTGGTTTTAAAGATTTTGTAAGGATAAAATTGAATTTTATTTTTCTTAGAAGGACGTTATATTCCTCCTCACTTAAGGAACAGAGAAGCTTCTAAGGGTAAGACATTTTTCTAATGTATCTCATCTCTAATAAGGTGCAATTTGTCCCTTTTAAGTGTTTTAGAAACTTGATGGACTGATTTCTGTGTGTTGAGTGAATAAGGACCCTTAAATGAGTGTTAGGAGCTATAATGTTAAAAGGAATATTTCAGTTGTATTCCATTTTCAATGCTAAACAGTTAAGCACATGATTTATTGCTTGCTGATTGGTAGAATAAGGAGCTATAAATTGTGATGGAAGTAAGTTTCTTGTTTTTCTTTGAACTGTGATCCTGTATATACTAACCATGGTCTAGAGCAGAAGTGGGGAAGCCTCAAGGCCACATGTGGCCCTTTTGTTCCTCAAGTGTGGCCCTTCCGATTGAATCCAAACTTCCCAGAACAAATCCCCTTAATAAAAGGGTTTTTTCTGTAAAACATGGACTCAATCAAAAGGCTGCTGCACCCAAGGACCAAGAAGGCTTTCCCACCCCTAGTTAGATGTGCAAGTTACGTTGGCATAAATGGTTCCTATCTTAGAGCTGTCCAGAAACAACATTTTTACAGAAAAATGTACTTATATATAAGCTCATGGAGTTCTGGATAGGTGATTAGTAGATAAATTTAATGTCGTTATCCATTTTCTTCATGCTATAATTTGATTTGTTAGCTTTGTTTAAAATAGTTGAAAATAATTCTTAGTAAGAAAATTGTTTATAATTCTCTACAAAACAACCTCTTAGTGTGGACTTTCTTAGGGGGCAATAAAGTATTTAGAAAGAACTGAGGTGTGTTGTACTTTACAGATGAAATTGAAAAGTTAAGTAATTTGTTCCAAGGGTACATGGCTAGCTTTTAGAAGGAGTGAAAGAGGAAAATGAATTCTGGTCTCGTGTCTTAGTCATTAAATGTTACTTAATCACCATATAAATTCAAACCTGTCATCCATTGACTCTTGAATTTTCAGCTACTTTGTAGATCACTTTCATTTCTGTTCTCCCTACTCTGTGAAGCCCATCATTTGTGAACAAAGTTTTAAGTTGAGGAGGGCTTGGCAAAACAAGTTAAATAACATTTTACTTATTGCAGAATTTAAGTACCTAATAGTTCCCATCTGGATATTTTTAATTTTTCATTTATGTTCTAAAATGATTGCTGAGTACTACAGAGCCAGGAAAAAGGGAGGGAGGGAAAGTGTTGTTTTCATTAAAAGTATATGTGGCTCAATTTTTAAGACAAGATTACCAGTAACATAGAATTGGGGTAGCTAGGTGGTGCATTGGATAGAGTGCCATGGCCAGGAAGAGACATCTCCTTGAGGTCAAACCTGATCTCAGACACTTAGTGCCACTTTGGGCAAGTCACTTTAACCCTGTTTGCCTCAGTTTTCTCATCTGTAAAATGAACTGGAAAAGGGAAAATGGCAAACTGTTCCAATATCTTTGCCAAGGAAACCCCAAATGGGTCATGAAGAGTGGGACACAACTGAAATTGAACAACACATAAGATTTAGAATTGGGTGGATACTTAATCATCTAGGGTTCCTGATTTCCCCAATTCTATTTTTACTGAGTGAAACAGTGGTACTTGTCACAAAAGATAAATGTCAGAGCGAGATTTTGAATTCAGGTTCCAGAAGACTAGTGGGTCATCTTAGTCCTATCCATAATACAGTGTTCCCAGCATAATCATTTACCTTAATTACTTGATGGTATTTAGCTGTTACTACTTAAAGGGCATAACATTATAAATATGACAGGATCAAGTTCTATATCTGTCTTAAAGCTAGAACAGTTTTAAGCTATGAAAGCATAAATTAGATATGCTACAAAGTATATAAGCACTGTCTCAAATTAAGATACACTCAAATTAATACTTTGGCGACTATTGTGCTGGATTAGTATTTTGCAGACTGTTGACTAAAAGCAGAAATTAACCCATTAATTTCCTGAGTAAATGCTCTTAGAGCACTTGTTTTCAGGATCACAGAAGTTTTCAAAAGAAGTACATCAGGGACAAATTGACAGTTAAAATTTGATAGCTTTCTACTGGCTATTTGACTTAGCCTTAAATCCTATTTTAATAGATTGACCTCTGTACTTTACTACCTAATCTTACATTTACTGTTAGTCACACAAATGGGTAAGAGAGTTGGTTCTTGATGATAAATTTTCAGTGTGGCTTTCTGGCCTGAGTGTTAAATGTTACATAATTAGGTTGTACATAAAAGTAACAGTCTTAAAACTTAGATTAATTACATCATGGAATTAAATTAAACTGAGAAATTATTCAACTACTTCAGAACTATGAATTTGATCTTTTTGTCAGCCTTTCATTTAACCAGTTGCTTATGGATATTTTTGCTAAAACTTCTATACTTGGAATAAAGTTTGGTGTGGAACAGCATTGAGGCTTCTAAAGAAAGGGAACATTCTTAGTTTTAGTGGGAGGCAGAGCAGTGTGCTCTTGAACCTTGGTTATGATGACAAAGTGATATGATAAGAGAAACTCTGAGTCTGGGGTTATAAACTGGATTTTAATCTAGAATATTTATTCACTTGTGTGACCATCACCTGTCTAGCCTTTACTTCACCTTTCCATCTGAAGTTAAGGTTTGAACTAGCTCTCCTCTGAACATCTTCAGCTCTTAATGTAGAAAAGTTTATAGTATATTCTTTACATTTTGAAGTAAGGGGAAGAATCACTAGACACCTATTCTCCAGTGTGTCCCTTTCTCTTCTCCTCCCCTGTAAATACTGAATTATATGTTTTTACTGTTGGCACACTTTAAATACACCTAGTTTGGGAAGGGTTAAGAGGAGATTAGCAGTACAGACATTGGAATGGTCTTAGATATAACCTTTTTATGGCAGAGAATACTATTAATTAACAATGTGATTCCAGTTCTTGATAAACTGAAGCAACCCTTGTCTTATAACTGGAGAATAGTTTGTTGTGTAGTCATGCCCTTTTTATCCCTTTTAAAGAATTACAAAATGAGACAATTAAATCTTATTATCTAACCTGTCTATAGAGTACCGTGTTCTACATATTATGTTCTGGGCTCTTATAAAGACTTGGTGTAAACCAAGTCTTTTGCCTCAGTCATTTGCTGAGTTAGGGCTGAAACCTCTTCTGATCATATATGGACAGATTCTATTATCCTGTTACAAGGCTTTAGGTTTCTAAGTAAGTCATAGTGTAAGGTCTCGGGTGTTAAAAGAAGAAAATCAATCTTGTTCCTTTTTTTGGTAGGATTCTATGATAAAGATAGTTCGGGGTGGAATTCTGGTAAAGATAAGGATGCATATAGCAGTTTTGGCTCTCGTAGCGATACAAGAGGGAAGTCCAGTTTCTTCAGTGATCGTGGAAGTGGATCAAGAGGAAGGTAGGTGATTTGACCTATTTTGACTATTATCTTGCATGATTATATACATATCTATCTTGATAGCAAATATGTTTTTGGTGTTAGAAAAACCCAAGTTCTTTATTGACTCCTAAATGGCTTTTTAAAAAAAATTCCAAATCTATTTTCTGCATATGGAGCATAATATATAATGATTGTGCTTTTTTAAAAGTCATGAGAGATCTTAAAGAATGTTCTGCAAAAATGAGACCTGCACCATTGTTAATTTTTGATACTTGAATATTAAAAATGTAGGCTAATATAGCCTAATTTGTTTGAGGTTTTTGCGGGTTCTTTCTCATAAATTTTAAACACCTTGTATTTTTGATTACTGGAGTGTGGTGAACTGAATTTATAGCTGTGGTTAATCCTGTATCCTGATTTTTCGCAAACATGGTATACCAGGCCTAAAACTAAACACATCTTTATTCAGGTAAGGACGATTTTCTACCTTTGTGTCCCAAGTCTTACACTGGGGAATTCTTTCCTATAAAGACTAAAATGTGACTGGGGAAAGCAGTACTTTGAGGCTGGTGGTTTCCCCAAATAATGTTTTTCACAAACAACTTGGGTAAAATGTAGGAGTAAACTTATGTCCTAATAATAATTAGAAGCTTGTAAAATATTTATTTGATTCTTAAATGAGCCATTGGCCTGTTTTTGATAAGTCTAGAGACATAATGGCATGCTTGGAAAAAGAAAAAGATGACAATGCACATTTAGATAATTTGGAAAAATATTTGGTAGGTAAGAAGCCAGAATGTTGAGAGTCAATTTTAATTGTATTTCTAAAGTAGACTGGTTCGTGCTTTTTTGAAGCACTCCCTCGGTATTGAATATAATTGAATAATAAATCAGATAAGCAGCATGGGGTATCTTCTTGTGAAGTTGAGGGTCATTCTCTCCTCTCTCCCCCATATGATGGTATATGTGATAGTTGTTTTATCCTGTTTAGATTTGATGATCGTGGAAGAAGTGACTATGATGGCATTGGAAGTCGTGGTGACAGAAGTGGCTTCGGCAAATTTGATCGGAGCGGAAATAGTCGGTGGTCTGATAAATCAGACGAGGATGACTGGTCAAAACCACTTCCACCAAGTGATCGCTTGGAACAGTAAGTGATTTCCAGAATATCATCGATTTAGTGTATATCTTTAGGTGGATGTCATATAGTAACTACAATTGAACTTCGGATTTCAGGGAACTCTTCTCTGGAGGAAACACTGGAATTAACTTTGAGAAATATGATGACATTCCTGTTGAGGCAACAGGCAACAACTGTCCCCCACACATTGAAAGTGTAAGCCTTTGACACCCCCTCCCCAAATGTGTTCTGTAAGTCCATCTAAAGGGCTCTTTTTTAGATTTCAGAACTTTTGAAGTTACAGTAAGAATACCATAAATGGAGTTAGTTTATTATTTATTAAACTTGTCCAAAGTGTAGAATAATGAGAGAATGAAGCTAGAAACCATTCACTATTACAAATCAGTAATTCTCTACCTGCATAGAAAAATTGCAAGGAATGACAAGGGGTGGGGGGGTGATGTTAAGCCCTAAGATTATATAAAGTTTAGATTAGGTATGAAGTTACTTAAATTTCCTTTTGGTATAGATCTTAGCTTTGGAGGCATGCTTAACTATTCTTGAATAATTTTCATTCTAGTTGGCATCTTATGTTCACAATATCGTCACATTTCTTAACAGTTTAGCGACGTTGAGATGGGAGAAATTATCATGGGGAATATTGAACTTACTCGTTACACTCGTCCTACTCCAGTGCAGAAACATGCTATTCCTATTATCAAAGAAAAGAGAGACTTGATGGCTTGTGCCCAAACAGGTACAGTTATTCAACCAATATAAATATTGGTTATGAAAAGTTTGTTAGAGGTCGATTAAAGAGTTATATGTAGATACGTGATTACATTTGCTGGGAGAAGAAATGTTCTATAGTACTTCATCTCAAAGCACCAATTAGCTTAAACTTTGTTTTTCCCCAAAATCTTGACTTTAAATCACAATTGTTCTTTTGAATATAATGTGAAGTTGCCTGGTATTGAAATCCACTAGCTATTACCTGGTCAATGCTAATTCCAAATACAGTTTAGCAAACATGTTACTAGATGAACAGAGAGAGAGAGAGAGAGAGAGAGAGAGAAATAAAGGATACTTTATTACCACAATGTTGAATAGAACACATTGTGACTAGAATAGGAAAGTAACAGTTGTATGATTTCTTTTGTTGGTAGAAACGTTTGTGATATTTTTGAGAGCTAGTGATGGAAGTAGACCAATCTATAATACTGGAATTTAAATTTAATTCCTCATGATATGTTAAATAGCCTCAAAATTTCTCCTGGCTAAATGTAGCGTTTTGTTTTGCTTTTCAAGTCAGTGAATATAGTTGCACACCTTCATCTTCAAAGTTGGATTGGTTTTGGATACTTTATCTTTTTGTTTCCTTGCATAGGATCTGGAAAAACTGCTGCATTTCTTCTGCCAATTTTGAGTCAGATTTATACAGATGGCCCAGGCGAAGCGTTGAGGGCTATGAAGGTTTGTTTTCTAGTTCATGAATACTAAAATTTTACTTTTTCCCTAGTGCTCATGAGTGTCAAAGCTTTTAAAACAAAACTGAGGTGCAAGATCATGTTGATCTATTTTCATTCATATTTAAGTCATTTTGCACATCTTTTATCAGGCAACTTTGAAGTGCAGTGCCTCAGATTTAAAAAGTGAATCAGCTTTTGGTAAATTTTTAAAAAATATTCCCAGTAAAACTACTGAATTTAAACTTTATTGTATCATGGACCCCTTCTCACAATAAAGTTTTGGATGCATAAAATGAAATACATAGAATTTCAAATTAAACCCATTGTGTTGAAATAATAAAAAACATTTTTTTAAGGTCAGGAACAGCAGGGAAAAAAAACCTCTTTGCTTTAGACTAAAAATATTCCTGTTTGAATTTATTTAAATCTGTGTGTTGATATTAACAGGAAAGCTTTTAAAACAACTGAGTGACATCTAAATAAAGTAATTCCAGTATTAATAGGATCCTTTTCCATTGGTGGCACTCAGAATTAAATGCTGAGTTAACACTTCAAGCCACTCTTTTGTGCAGTCTTTTTGATAAAATGATTCATTTTGTAGGAAAATGGAAGGTATGGACGTCGTAAACAATACCCAATTTCCCTGGTTTTAGCACCAACGAGAGAACTGGCAGTACAGATCTATGAAGAAGCCAGAAAGGTAATCTTAAGTTACTGGTGATTTATTCTTACCACAAAAATTAATCAGTTTCCATTACTGTTTGGAAAAACACAATAAACTTTTTTTTCCCAATAGTTTTCATATCGATCCAGAGTGCGTCCATGCGTAGTCTATGGTGGTGCCGATATTGGTCAGCAGATTCGAGACTTAGAACGTGGATGCCACTTGCTTGTGGCAACTCCAGGACGTCTGGTAGATATGATGGAAAGAGGAAAGATTGGCTTAGATTTTTGCAAGTATGTTAATAATTGTCTTATCTGTTCTGCCTGTCATATTTTAGTTACCTGAACAATAATTTTCTTTAAAAATACCTTTTACAAATTTTATTTAAAAATAGAATCACCTACATTTTGAGGATTATGGTTCCAAAAATCATTGTTTTTTAAGCATTTGGTTGGTGTCTTATCAGTATGCCCTTAATATTGGAAGATTAACACATGTGCAAAACTGGAAATCGGAAGTGGCACTTGTTTTTACAGAATTATGTTGAATTCAGTTATTGTGGGTTTGTCCATTGGCCTTTCAAGAAGCCATTTATTTTTTTAAAATGATTTACATACTTGGTATTACATATAGTATATCCTTTAATTTTGTAAAGACTCAAGATGTATTACAAAGATTGAATTCTCTGGTAATGATTTTTCTTTGTTAAAATATATAGTTCAACATTAAGTTAGAACTGTATTGACAATTTTTCTGCCATCAGGTATCTAGTGTTGGATGAAGCTGATCGTATGCTTGATATGGGGTTTGAACCTCAGATTCGTCGTATAGTTGAGCAAGATACTATGCCACAAAAGGGAGTTCGCCACACTATGATGTTTAGTGCTACTTTCCCCAAGGAAATACAGGTACAGTTCAAGTTTTTTAAATGTCATATATTTAGATAATGTTATTTACTTCAGTGAATACTAAGTTTGTTTTCTTCCTATAGATGCTTGCTCGTGACTTCTTGGATGAATATATCTTTCTGGCTGTAGGCAGAGTTGGCTCTACTTCTGAGAACATCACACAGAAAGTAGTGTGGGTGGAAGAATCAGACAAACGGTCATTTCTGCTTGACCTCCTAAATGCCACAGGTAAAGAAAATTACGACGAATTTCAGCACAGCTCTGGTGGCTCAGGTAATGAGAATCTGTGTTAGTTGGAGGAAAAGCTTTTAGTCTTTACCTCCTTGTTCATAACATGCTATTGAAACATTGTTTGAATTACTTCAATTTGCATGCCTTTAAGTGCAACTAAAATTCAACTGGTATAAAACTTTCACCACTTGGTGGTGCTCAGTATTTATAAATTACTCTAGTGTTGAAAGCATTCTTTTCCATCCTTTCTAAATTCAGGCAAAGATTCACTGACCTTAGTGTTTGTGGAGACCAAAAAGGGGGCAGATTCCTTAGAAGATTTCTTATACCATGAAGGATATGCTTGTACTAGTATCCATGGAGACCGATCTCAGAGAGATCGAGAAGAAGCACTTCACCAGTTCCGCTCAGGAAAAAGCCCAATTTTAGTAGCTACAGCAGTAAGCATGATAATTTTATTTATAATCTCATTATACACATTTAAAAAAATCGACCAGGCCTGACCAACATTGTTTTTCAGGTAGCAGCAAGAGGACTGGATATTTCCAATGTGAAACATGTCATAAACTTTGATTTGCCGAGTGATATTGAAGAGTATGTACATCGAATTGGTCGTACAGGTCGTGTTGGGAACCTTGGTAAGGTTTTTAACTGGTGAGAAACTTAACTGTATGTTGCATTGTGATCTCTTGCAAAGCACTAGGGTTTTAAAACTTTAAGCTGTAGTTCTGACAGTGTCACGTTTCATATCTTTGTGATATAATTAAATAATTGGTTGTGTGGTTCAAATACAGGAAAAAAGGACATTTGATTAGATTGGGCTATCAGTTTTTAACCCAGTTGTTAGCAGTAATAATGGAGAGGTAGAATATTCTAATGCTTTGTAGAAAACAAAGCATGGGGTAATTCCTTTAACGTGTTTTAGGTCTTGCCACTTCATTCTTCAATGAGAGGAACATTAACATTACCAAGGATTTGCTGGATCTTCTTGTTGAAGCCAAACAAGAAGTGCCGTCATGGCTAGAAAGTATGGCTTATGAACACCATTATAAGGGTAGCAGTCGTGGACGTTCTAAGAGGTACTAAAATTAACTTGATTCTCGATCCAATCTCTAGTAACTCCGATTTTTTATGGAATGATGGTATGATGTGTTTTTATGCTTTTTTCTCCCCTCACAGTAGTAGATTCAGTGGAGGTTTTGGTGCCAGAGACTATCGACAAAGTAGTGGTGCCAGCAGTTCTAGCTTTAGTAGTAGTCGAGCAAGCAGCAGCCGCAGTGGTGGTGGAGGTGGCGGTCATGGCAGCAGCAGAGGGTTTGGTGGAGGTAAGTTCATTAAAATTGTAATGATTTTTTTTCTCTCCCGTTAAAGTAGTAATTGAAAAAAAGCAGAGTTGTTTTTAACTTTGGCCTGAAGTGATTTTAAGGAAGAATGTGGTATCTAATATGTACACTTTTTTGTTTGTTTAAGGTGGCTATGGAGGCTTCTACAACAGTGATGGATATGGAGGAAATTATAACTCCCAGGGGGTTGACTGGTGGGGTAATTGAATCTGCTCACAGCAGGTCACCCTACCAAACAAGCTAATATGGAAACCACATGTAACTTAGCCAGACTATACCTTGTGTAGCTTCAAGAACTCGCAGTACATTACCAGCTGTGATTCTCCACTGAAATTTTTTTTTTAAGGGAGCTCAAGGTCACAAGAAGAAATGAAAGGAACAATCAGCAGCCCTATTCAGAAGGTGGTTTGAAGACTTCATTGCTGTAGTTTGGATTAACTCCCCTCCCACCCACCCCTACCCCAAACTGCATTTATAATTTTGTGACTGAGGATCATTTGTTTGTTAATGTACTGTGCCTTTAACTTTAGACAACTTTTATTTTGATGTCCTGTTGGCTCAGTAATGCTCAAGATATCAATTGTTTTGACAAAATAAATTTACTGAACTTGGGCTAAAATCAAACCTTGGCACACAGGTGTGATACAACTTAAACAGGAATCATCGATTCATCCATAAATATTACAAGGAAAAACTTATGCGGTAGCCTGCATTAGGGCTTTTGATACTTGCAGATTTGGAAAAACAAAACCAAAAACCAAAAACAAACATCTTGAAGCATATCAATGGAAATTAGTTTCTAATGTGGCAAACTGTACTAAGTTAAAGTTCTGATTTGCTCACTCTATCCTGGATAGGTACTTAGAACCTGATAGTCTTTAATAAGCCATTCCAGTCATGATGAGGTGATGTATGAATACATGCATACATTCAAAGCACTGTTTTCGAAGTTAATGCAAGTAAATACAGCAATTCCTCTTTCAATGTTTAGGCAGATCATTAATGTGAGCTAGCCAAATGTGGGCAGAATACTACAGGGAAAGTTTAAAGGTCTGATAACTTGAAATAGTTTTTAGGAGAATTCATCTATTTAGACTTTTTAAATGCCTGCCATAAATGAAAATTGAAATGGTAGAATGGCTGACCACAGCAGTGACCGGTCCTCTTTAAGGGCCTGACTGATTTTGGTCTAATAACGCATGCTAGTGTTGATGTTTTTTGGTCAAGAGGGTATGAACAGGAAGAATTATGCAGCAGGCTTTATTTTAATGCAGATTCACATTACTCTGTTCAAGCTGCGTTGAGATGTTAAACTGGCTTACTGTAGACTTTGTAAAATGGCTCCAGAAGAGTAACAAACTGAAATCTTTGAGATCACAGAGGTTGGAAATATGTACATAACTGCACAAGGTGTCAATTCTGCTATCAGTGCAGTTTTAGTCAGTTTTAGTTGCATAGGTTTCCATTGTATTTATAGTCTGTTTATGCTAAATCTGGCCAAAGATGAGTATTGTCCACCACTAAAAATGCCTCTGCCACTTGGAATTTCTGTGCTAACTTTGTGGCCAGAGTGCCGTGATCAAAACTCTCAATCTTTTTTCAGTGGCATAGGAAGACGGCAAAAATCTCCTAAAGTGCAATAGATTTTCAAGTGTATTGTGCCTTGTTCTAAAACTTTTATTAAGTAGGTGCACTTGACAGTATTGAGGTCATTTGTTATGGTGCTATTTCAATTAGTCTAGGTTTAGGCCCTTGTACATTTTGCCCATAACTTTTTACAAAATACTTCTTTTATTGCACATTCAGAGAATTTTATATATATGTCTTGTGTGCGTGTCCTTAAACTTCCAATCTTATTTTGTCTCTTGGAGATTGTTGAACGCAGCTTGTTTAAGAAGGGGAAGGGACTAGATTCTAAAATTTATTTGGGACCATGGGAATGATAGTAGGGAAGAAAACTATTTGCACACGACAGATTTCTAGATACTTTTTGCTGCTAGTTTTGTGTAATATTTATTGAACATTTTGACAAATATTTATTTTTGTAAGCCTAAAAGTGATTCTTTGAAAGTTTAAAGAAACTTGACCAAAAGACAGTACAAAAACACTGGCACTTGAATGTTGAATGTCACCGTATGCGTGAAATTATATATTTCGGGGTAGTGTGAGCTTTTAATGTTAAGTCATATTAAACTCTTAAGTCAAATTAAGCAGACCCGGCATTGGCAGTGTAGCCATAACTTTCTGATGTTAGTAAAACAAAATTGGCAACTTGAAATTAAAACATGCCAAGGTTTTGATACACTTGTCTTAAGATATTAATGAAACACTTCTAAACACTGATGTGAAGTGTCCAGATTCTCAGATGTTTGTTGCGTGAGTTTTGTTTAGTTGTGTGTTTTTTTTTGTTGTTTTTTTTTTCTCCGTGAATGTCTGGCACATTGCAATCCTCAAACATGTGGTTATCTTTGTTGTATTGGCATAATCAGTGACTTGTACATTCAGCGATAACATTTTAGCAAGTTTTATCAGCCAGCAATATTTTCAGTTCATAAATAAGGATTCAAAAATCATATGCAAGAATGGATTTAAACTTGCTGAATGTAAAGTTTGAACTTCAAGTCACTGTAGGTTTAGTAATTGCTTATTGTATTAGTTTAGATGCTAGCACTGCATGTGCTGTGCATATTCTGATTTTATTAAAATAAAAAGTTGAACTGCAGAGTCTACTTTTCTTTGTTGCTCTCACTTGCAGCCCAATATCAGGTAAAATATATAGATTCCTTTGTTAAAAATTCCTGTTATTTTTAACTTGATGAGTGAAATGGGAGACTTTTAAGTTTTTATCCTAACATTCAGTACAGATAAGTTATTTCAGAGAAATAACACAACTTTTTAGAGGCTCAAGTCATTAACCATTTGGATAAAGTGAGGCTGGATTTGGAGTTAAATTCTACGTTTGCCACCAACTAGCTGTGACCTGGTACAAGTTCTTGACCTCTCCCTCTGTATAGTGAGTGGGATATACCAGATAATCCATTAGATTAAAAACAACTTCGTATACTAAGGTATTGACAGACACCTGAGGCACTGGTGGTAAAGGAATATAGGTATAATGTAAAGTACAAGGGACAGGATTCAGGTTAGGTCCTATTGGACTACATGTTTGACATAGCTAGGGGAGTGGTGTCTGGTATATATACTCCAGTTAGCTTTCTTCAAGAGCCCAGTTAAATTCAATTTTAGCAACAATTTATTAAGCACCTTTCTATTCAGGGTATTTTGCTAGTGATGGGGGGTATGAAAAACTAAACCCTGTCATCAAGAAATTGATATTCTAAGAAGTTAAAAGTAGGTACACTAACAAGTAAAAAGTAGTTTCAAGAAAATACCAGTAAATGGGAATCTAAACATTTGGAGAAAAGGAGTGAAACCTAATCTCAGAAGGCAGTAATCGTCTCAATTATTTGCTGAGTGGAACAGTAGATAAGAAAGACCTGACAGGAATGTATGTAGTCCAGTGCTGATATGATGTGATTTGTTTGGAAGAATCTAGGTGTAGACCACAGTAAGCTCCAAGTGGATTTGACCCTAAACAAAACTTGATTTTTAAATAATGGAAGGAATTGCTCTTGGTATCTCTGGCTAAGGGAAAATCCTCAACCAATCTGGGATTAGGAGTGTTTATAGGTTATTATGTAAAATGAGCTTTTGTGCAAAATGAAATTAGAATAAAAAGACTGTCAAACTGGGGAAATTGTTAATAACAATTGGTCACATCCCAATAGTCAAATGGTCATAAGATGACTGGTTAGTACACGTTTCAGAGGGAATTGATCCAAAAAGTGACAGATTGGAAGAAATAGAAGTGCCCTATAGATCACTATTAAATTCAAATTAGCAACTGAAGCTTCATTTCAACGATAAAATTGGCAAAAGTGAATAAAGGCTGGAAATGTTTGCAGGGTTGCGGGAAGACAGGCACATTAACACTGTTGGAACTGTGGGCTGGCTTAACCAATCTGGGAAAAAAAAAATTTGGAATTCTTTTGTCAAGTCACTGAACTGCATTCTGGGCATTTTCCTCCTGTGCTGTTGCATGCCACTCTGGACCCTTGGTCTCCAACCTGCGCTTCTGCCTTCTGTCTTGGGGCCTTTCATTCCTGATTGATGCGAGTTCACCATATCCAGCAGCCACAGATTCACCGCTCTGCACTCTGGCAATCCTATCAAGGATGTGGCAATCAATTGCTCAAGACAGCTCACTATCCCTTTGATTTCCCAGAGCAAAATTTCCTGCCTACCATTCCCCTAATGTGTGTTGTTTTCCTCTGAGAATGTAAGCTCCTTGAGGGCAGGAACTATTACTGCTTTTTGTATTATTTGTATCTCCAGTGCTTAGCACAGTGCCTAGCATGTAGTAAATGCTTAATAAATGTTTTAATTCATTCATTCTCGATAATATCTTGCAATCCTACTACTGGGCACAAGGAGGCCAAAGACAAGAAAAGATCCACATATTGTTGTAGTGAGGGCTAGAAACATGCCCAGACTGGGGAATGCCTTAACCTGTGGCATAATAGAATGTGTTGGAATATAAGGAAGGATGAATATGAAGAATTCAGAAAAATGGAAAGATTTGTAAGAAATCAATGAAAGATCAGAGAACTATGGGAAGACTTGTACGAACAGATGCAGTGTGAAGTTATGCTGAACCAGAACAATATTATTCTAATAATGTATATGAAAACTCCCCTGAGAGCGTGAAATGCAATTTTCCTTCCTGGGTTGAAGTGGGAAGACAGTATAGGCATAGTTAGGTGCAGGTGCCTTGGTTGAATTAACTTTTGGAGAGGGGAGAACTTGATATGAAGGGGGAAGTGGGGGAGGTAGGCATATTCAGAAATGACTAATGTGAAAACAAAAGGTGTTACTGAAATTTCTTTTAAATAAAAAAATGCCCAGGAAGTACTGTTTCAGATGTGATCTGAGTGCAGGTTACAGTGAAACAATTCTGGAAATTTTACTAACAGCTTTGGATTGCATTAGCACTTTTGGGTCACTGCATCAGCCTATTGACTCATGAAGTTTGTAGTACGTGAAGATCCCATGACTCTTGGATGCAGCTGCTTTCTACCCATTCTTCCCATCTTAGCCTCAGGACTGTCTCAGCATTTAGGGCATCAACCGGAACTCAGCAAAACCCTTGTTTTCTCTGGAACCCTTCAAATCTCCAATTTCCCTTTCTTTCATTGATAACCACCTAATTTCATGTTTTATACTGATAGTGTCCAGCTTTTGTGTATTAATAGCTTCAAACTCGTAGAAATGGGCCATCGAATTGTACATAAAGATCTTTGTGGGCCACATACCGACTTAGTTTTAATATATTGGTATGGTTAATACACTTTGGAGTGTGGGGTTTGGTTACTGTGCTCTATATCACCTTTTCAGTCAATAAATCCGTTCACTTTCTACCTCCACATCTCACATCTGCCCCCCCCCCCCCCAGCTTTCCAGTTGCCCTAATAAATCTGAATTTTTAAGGCACTTTGATAGCTTGCTGGGGATGTAAAAACTAAAGGCTCTGCCCTCGAGTATAT
>CM053580.1:163270538-163287514 GCA_028627135.1 Pseudochirops cupreus
TCCCCTCCATCCCCCTACTCTTTTGTGTGGTAAGATGCCCAGTTTAGAGTTTATGTCATTCCTTCCCTAAGCCAAATTCCGTGAGAGTAAGGTTGACTCTTTACCTTTTGCCTTCCTCTTTTCCCCCTCTATTGTAACTGTTTGTTCTTCTTAACAAAGTGTTTATGAGGCTGCCATTCTCTTCATAATGTCTGTGGCTTCCTGTTAGAGAGCATTAAATAAACTTATCCACTGTTGGTCATTTGGTGCCTTCTGGTGTACAGACACGTAGGTGACCACTCTCTCCCTCTAGAATACAGGGGTTCTTAACCTGGTGTTTATCAACTTAAACATCTTTTGATAACTTTATTTTAATATAATTGGTTTCCACTGTAATACTGTGTTTTTTTTACTTTATACATTTAGAAACATTATTCTGAGAAGGGGCCCATAGGCCTCGCCAAACTACCACAGGAATCAATGACACAAAAATGGTTTAAGAACCCTTCTTAACCTATTCCTGAGGTCAGGATCAAGGTTTGTGATTCTGCCATAGAGTAAAGTCATCTATATATTCCAAATCAGTTTGTTCACTTTGGTTTCTTCTGTCTTTGGTGGACTGACTTTTAGCAATGTCAGGCTTTGGACATGCAGTGTTCTGCCTTTGAAGAATGCTTCATTGGGGGATTCAATGTATTAACTGAAGTTCTCTGGTCCAAGAACCAATTTCCTTTCTCAATTTTGTCCAGAAATTGAAAAGGCTCAGCAGTCTGGCTACTTGCTCCTACCAATTTTCTTTTGTTTTGTTTTTGGAAAGCTGGATCAGGGATCTTTTGAATAGAATTTCCAAACCAAAATCTTCCCAAACCTTCCTACCTTGTTCGTTCCTCCAGCACCCTCCAGGTAGCCCCGGAGTCTCTCCTTAGCCAAAAATCAACTGAATTTGTCTTTAAAAGTTTGTTTGAGGTCATCATTCATGCTATTTGCTCTGGGCAGTTTGGGGCGCTTATACCAGGCACTAGGATTGCTAGTTATGGTTCTGGACATATAGATAACACTAGTAAACAGTGGCCTATTGCTGCATCTTTGACTTTTCACAAACTTAGTTCAATACTGGGTGCCTCTAATAATACTCTCTATAGCTTGTTCTCTCCCCTAATTTTTAAATTAATTAATTATTTTTAGTTTTCAACATTCACTTCTATAAGACTGTGAGTTCTAAATTCTGCCCCCCTCTCTCCACTCCATCCTTCCCAAGACAACATGCAATCTGATATAGGCTATACATGTATGATCATACTAAAAATGTTTCCACATTAGTCATGTTGTAAAAGAAGAATCAGAACAGAAGGGAAAAACCACAAGAAAGAAAAAAACAGAAAGAGAAAACAGTGTGCTTCCATCTGCATTCAGATGCCATAGGTCTTTCTCTGAAAGTGGATAGCCTTTTCCATTGTGAGTCTTTCAGAGCTGGCTTAGATCATTGCATTGCTGAGAAGAACTAAGTCTATCAAAGGTGGTCATCGCACAATGTGGCTGTTACTGTGTACAATGTTCTCCTGGTTCTGCTCACTTCACTCAGCATCCCTCTTAGTTTTTGACGATCTTCCGGGATCATCAAAATTTGTCTCATGTCTGAAAGTGCCCTCACTTGCCATGTAAGCGAGCCACTTAAGCCCTCTTTGCCTCAGTTACCTCATGCATAAAATGAACTGGAGAAGGAAATGGCAAACCACTCTGATATCTTTGTCAAGAAAACCCAAGTCGGGTCACGAAGAGTAGGACACAACTGAAACAAACGAGTAACAACAAATGTGCCAGGCACTGTGCTAAGTACTAACGGACACAAAAAGAGGCAAAAGACAGTCCCTTGGGGCAGCTATGTGGTGTAGTAAATAGAGCACCAGCCTTAGAGTCAGGAGGACCTGAGTTCAAATCCAACCTCAGATACTTAACACTTATTAGTTGTGTGACCTTGGGCAAGTCACTTTACCCCAATTGCCCTGCCTTCCACCCTCCAAAAAAAAAAAAAGACAGTCCCTTGCCTCAAAGAGCTTAAAATGGAATGGGGAAGACAAATACCAGCAGTTTGGAATGGTAAGGTCAGAAGCCAGATTGTAAGAAGGAGAGAAACTTTTCAAGGAGTTTAGCTACAAAGAGCCAAAGAGAAATAGGACAATGTAAAGAGGATTTTTGAGAATAGGGGAGACCTGGACATGTCTGTAGGCAGTAAGAAATGATCCGGTAAAGAGGGAGAGATTGAAAACAGGTGGGGATGACAGAGGGGACCATCTATTGGGACGGAATGGGATCACTTGAATGGGTAGAAGGGTTTGCCTTCACAAGGACTAAGGCCACTTCAACATGAGACAGAGACCAGAGTGGAGACAGTGGCAGGAGGCACCTGCGTGATAGATGAGGAAGAAAGGAGAGAAGAGAGTGGGTGGTGAATGGCCTCAATTTTTTCTATAAAACTTTTTCTGTAACTGTGGAGAAACTCAAGGTTCCTGGAAACTCAAACAGCCCTTCCCTCTGGTAGTCAGCATCCCCTTCTCCCAGTACCCTTAGAGACTTCCAGACTTGAAGTGCTATCCCAGGGCTGAGCCCAAACACATACACGTGCATGGAAGGAACTCAAGATTGCCGGGTAGGGAGTCAAGCAACCCTTGTTGGCAGGTCCCATCTTCTCTCAGTCATATAACTCAATGCTTGGAGGAAGAATCCAGGCACCTTCATGTTGCGGCTCCCTGTCAAACTGGTATGACTCCATTCATCCATCAGCTACTTTTCTTCTTCTGCACCTTCATGCTCTCTCTCATCCTGCTGCTGTTGTTCCTTCTTCCTTCTCCAAGAGGACCAATAAGATGATAAGGCTGATGTCTTGACTTGTGTGTAAATTGGATTTAAATGAGGCAGAGCTGCACAAAGTCTTTCATTCTGCATCTCCTGCTGGACATATGGATTTCTCAGGAGTACTTTGTACTTCCTTGGAAGTGCTGTATGGGAAACTCCTAGCTGTCCCATCTTCTCCCAAAATAAGCCTTTTTAAAGCCAAAGTGCAAGGCCATTGTTCAAGTACTTGAACTAGCCCTGAACTTGAGCTAGTGGCCTTGCCTCTGCAATGAGAACTAGAATAAAGAGAATTCACACCTATCAAGAAGAGGGAGGAATTAATACTTGCATGATATTATTTTGGGGCAGCTAGGTGAGCAGTAAATAGAGTGAAGGAATTGTCAAGTCAGGAAGTCTCAGCTTTCTTAGGAGTCAGGAAAATTCAATTTCCTGAGTTCAAATCCAGACTCAAACACTTACTAGCTATGTGATCCTGGGTAAGTCACTTAACCCTGTCTGCCTGAGTTTCCTTATTTAGAAAATGAGATGGAGAAGGAAATGGTAAACCACTCCAGTATCTTTTCTTTTTTCTGGAGGGGGAGGGCAGTACGTGTTAAGTGTCTGAGGTCACATTTGAACTCAGGTCCTCCTGACTCCAGGGCCAGTGCTCTATTCACTGTGCCACCTAGCCGCCCCCAGTAAGCATTTTTAAATGCCTTTTAGGTGCTAAGTGCCTAAGGATATAAAGGAAGGTAAAGGATAGACCTGGCCCTTGAGGGACCCACAATCTACTCATTTTAAAGAATGTTCTTGAGGCACTGATGGGTCATGTGGCTTGCTCTGGGTCACTTGGCCACTGTGGAGCAAGACAAGGCTTGAATTCCAGACTTCTTCACTCTAAAGCCCATTCTCCAGCCATTATTCCATACTATCTTAGCATCAATGAAAGCACTAATATTTTAATACTTCAAGAATCTGGGATTTCATCGTTTATGGGTACTCCTTCCCTGGATGCAACTGGCAGCTTGAAAGGCTTGTCTGCTGGTAGGACTGGTCAGAGCCCCGCCCTCCACCAGTGTCACCCTTGAGAACTATGGATCATCATGGACAACAGTAATGAGGGTAAACTTTCCCATATGAAGAATCTATCAAGTACTGTACGTTACTCTGCAGACTCTAAATTCAAGAAATTAAGTGAGGAAATGCTTCACTGCCATCTGATTGCAAAGAGGCAGGCTGATGGAAGCAATTAAAAGGGGTGTCCCCCGGGATATGAAATATTACAAAGTCTAAAAGGAACAACTTCCTGTACCTCAGTAGAATTGCCTCTCCCCGTAGCACAAATGATGGATTCCTGCTTTTGTTCCCAATGGTGGTGTGCTGACTAACCTGTGGAGAGCAGCAGACACCATCCCTGCCTGTTTCCCCTTCGGGACGATGTCTTCATCCATACCTGCTGAGTTGCTCAGCTTTCTACAATTCATCTGCTTTTATATATGTGTTGGGATTTTTTTATCCTCTCAAGGTTAGCTGAGGGAATGGTTACTCAT
The DNA here is from genome assembly GCA_028627135.1 of Pseudochirops cupreus. Taxonomy (NCBI): domain Eukaryota; kingdom Metazoa; phylum Chordata; class Mammalia; order Diprotodontia; family Pseudocheiridae; genus Pseudochirops; species Pseudochirops cupreus. The sequence goes on from CM053580.1 coordinate 163,274,900, forward strand.
GCAGTTTCCAACCACAGACTCAAAAAGGACTATTTCTTCATTCATCTTGTTTTTAAATTTCTTATGGGCCTCATAAAATCAAAATAGCAAGGGGGAAGGTTTCATTCTGGTTTGGTTTTAATCTATTCAACTACTTCTGCTCTGTGAGCTGCCCCCTTCTTCCATCCCCCCCCACCACCACCACCATTGGCCATTGGGCTGAGACCCAGAGTGGAATTCTCAAACGAAAGAGTATTTCTTTAACACGCACAGGCTGGACCAAACATGTTTACCTCCAAAAACCACCTGTGGTCTCCCAATTAGCATTTGGTATGGAAACCAACCAGGGAGCTTTCTAGGGATTGGAGAGGAATTGTAGTTTCAAAACTTCCCTCAGGTGCTTTTATCAGCCACAGCAATGGGCCAGTTGGAATGAAGAAATCAATGAATATTTTGCTACCTGGTCTGCAAGTCTTCCCCAGGCATATTATGATAATCAAGGATAGGAAACTGACCTCTGACTTCCCTGTTATAGAGGACTTACTGGTGAAGAAATTGTCTACCAATGTAGGATGGCACCTTCTTTGCAACTTGTGGCTTTAGAAAGTTGTCTAGAGCACTGACAGGTAAAATGACTTGTCCAGAGCCACTCAGTCAGTAGGTCTAAGAGACAAGCCTTCCATTCAGATCTTCCTGGCTCAGAGGCCAGCTCTCACCCATTGTTTCACAATTCTTCTCTGAGTTGCCAGTATATGAAGCTGGAAGCTAGGACTAGCTTCACATGTAGATAAAGAAAGCCATATCTAATGGTGTGTTAATTAAGGAGCCTCTAGGAAAGGAGTCTTACTCCCCCACCTCAAAGAAAATACTTCCTCAGCTAATGCCTGAAACTCCAACATTGATGAGATATTCCTTCTTGTTAAGACTTTCTTCCTTATGCAAATGGAGTACTCTTGAGAGGAGTTATATATTAAGTCTTTAATACCTAGGGTAAATGAATTTATAAGATTCAACAAGAATTTGAATAATCGTTTAATGAGTATCTACTTAAAGCAAAGTCTTATGCTAGACTGTGAGGGAAATAGGAAAATTAATAAAACATAGTTCCTACCTTCAAGAAGGAACTTAAAATTCACTTCATAAGAGCAGTTTATTGACTTTTAGCTTACAATGTAATAGACTGGAGTAGGAGTGGAGGGGAACAGTGAGAAAGAACACTGAGATTTCTCAAAGTCAGAAGAGCTTGGTTTAAAGTCCTAACTATATCACTTACAAGCTGTTTTGTCTTGGGAAAAATATTGTAATGGAAAGAGAAACCTTTGAAATGTAATGATTTTTTTTCTTTTTTGGAGGAGGGAATACAGGGCAATTGGGGTTAAGTGACTTTCCCAAGGTCACACAGCTAGTAAGTGTTAAGTGTCTGAGGCCAGATTTGAACTCAGGTCCTCCTGACTCCAGGCCCGGTGCTCTATTCACTGTGCCACCTAGCCTCCCCGAAATACAATGATTTTACATCTTTAAAAGTGTTGGTGTATTTTGTTTAAACCATACTTTCTCTTGTTTTTAAACTTTCTTTTTTAATATCAGACATAACTGAATAACAAACTTTTAAGATAAAAGAGTCATTAAAAATAAATCTTTCAACATGCCAATAAAAAAGAAGAAAACCAAAATTTTTTGAGTCAGAAGGAATGTTAATGGCCGTCTAGTCCAATCTATAATCCGCAATAAAATGCCCTGTATAAGTACGTGGCCATCCAGGCTTTTCTTAAAAATTTCCAAGGAGTGGTAACCCACTCTCTCTCTGGGCAGGTCATTCAACTTTTAGATACCTCAGATTATTAGGAAACTTTTCCTGAGATCAAATTGCAATTTTCCCTTTGGCCACATTCTACCCATTCTGCCCTCCGAGGTCAAACCGACTAAAACTCCTCTCTCCTCAGCAAGACGGTCCTTCAAAGACTTGAAGACAGCTGTCACGTTCCCCCTGAGTCTTCTCTTCTCCAGGCTAAACATCCACACTTCCTTCACTGCATCCTCATAGGACATAGGCTCAAGGTCCTTCAGCACCCTGGTTGCCTTCCTCTAGCTGCCCTCCTGATTATCAAGGCTCTTCCTAAACTCTACCATCTAGAGCCCTACACAATGCATAGAGATGATCTGCCCAGGGAAGATGCTCATTCCTCCTCATTCCTGCAAAATAGGCTTCACTTAATGCAGCTAAAGATGCATTCAGTTGGGGAGGGGAGGGACTGTCATATCACACTGTCAACTCATGAACCTTAAGGCTAAGACTACGAATTGCAAAGAAGGCACCAACCTGCCTAGGCGAAGTTCTTTAGATAGAATGGGGCTGATGAGCCCTGGAAGCTGTGCTGACATAACTAATTATAATTAGATTGGAAGTGTCTCAGAATAAGATTCCCATGTCCTCTAATTGGACAACTTTCTACTTGTAAGGTTGTTTCATTTTTCCTTCTTTTCCTTTAGAGACTAGTTCATTTCACTTGAAAAATACAGTTGTCTCTGCTAAGGAGAATTATAGGTGCCATCTTGTTCTGTCTGCTTCCCCTCCCTTCCCCAAGTTATTGGGACATTGGCTGCCAGTGGACAGTACAACAAACAGGAGCAACAAGACTCTACAGCATGGGAAAAGTACTTAACACAAGATCAAGGACTATGCAGTGATCAGACAGATTATTGTGTTCAATTCTGGACTCCATGGTTTCAAAAAATGGGAGAAGGGAAGGGAATAAGCATTTATTAAGTGCCTTCTATGTATCAGATGTTTTACAAATATTATCTCATTTGATCTCCACAACAACTGTCAGATTTTGTTCCCATTTTATAGTTGAGGACACTGAGGCAGACAGAGGTTGAATGACTTGCCCAGGGTCACACAGCTACTAAGGGTCTGAGGCTGGATTTGAATCCTTCCTGACTCTGGCCCATCACATTGAAAAGCTGGAGACTGTCCAGGGAAAGACAACCAGGATGAGGAAAGACCTTGAGTCTATGTCATATGAGGATGGAAGGATGTTTATCTTGGAGAGACCAAAAATTTGGAAAAGAAGAAGGAACGTGTTAGCTATCTTCAAATAAGACAAATTCCTTCCAAAGAAGGCATGAGATTTATAGAAGGAGTCTAATGCAGAATGAATGGAAGGTCATTTCAGAGGAGGAGAGATTATCAGCTGAGAGACAGGGAAAGACCTCCAGAAGAAGAATGGGAATCCAGCTGAGTCTTGAAGAACAGGAAACTTCCAATAAGGAGAAGTAGCAAAAAGACAAATTTAAGCTTGATATCAGGAAAAAATTCCTAATAATCAGAAGTATTCAAGAGCAGAATGGACTGCCAAGGGAGAAAATGGGTATACTCTCCTTGGAGGTCTATAAGCAAAGGCTGAATGACCACTTATCAGGAATGTCATAGTGAGGACTCTTTTCATATGTGTATTGGACTAGATGGTTCCTGAGGTCCCTTTCAACTAGAAAAGTCTGTGAATCTGTGATGAGAAAAGATATGACAAACATATGGGCTCTCAGTGCTTCAGCCAGACTGCAAGGGTGGGGAACCTATGACCTCGAGGCCATCTATGGCCCTTTGACTGAGTCCAACTTCTATAGAGTAAATCCTTTTATTAAGGGGATTTGTTCTGTGAAGTTTGGATTCAATCAAAGGGTCACATTTGAGGACCTAGGGGACCACATGTGGCCTTGAGGCTGTAGGTTCCCTAGGCCTGAGCCAAAATGTTCAAGGTTAGAGAGAGAAGGGAGCCAGGGGAGGCAAAATGGGGTGGAAGTCAGAGATATTTTCTCTGTGTGTGGCCTGCCTTTATGCAGACCACTGTGTCATGACCTGCCAGTGCTAAGATGCAGAGAGAGGTCCCCAGACATAAAGAGGACACTAACTAGAAAGCACAGGATCCCAGTACTATAAAGAACCTTGAGTCCAGGGTTCCTGTACTTCTATCTAGAGATGTTCTACTAGATGTGAACCCAGCATCGATTGGGAGTTAAATGGTATTCTCTACATTTCTTTTTGGGCCCCCTGACCATGCCAGACACTTTCCCACCTCCTACCTTTGCTTACAGTGTCCCAAGTCCTAAAATGTCTTCCTAACCCCTCTATTCACTTGTTGAATACCTTGTCATTCCAGCCAATTTAAACAGCCACTTTCTCTATGAAGCCTTCCCCTTCTCCCCATTTTGATTCCCAGCCCTGTGGTCTTTACACTTCATTGACTTCTGAGATTTCTTTCTTCCCTTGGGCACCTCCCCGACCCCCAATTTCACTGACTAATTTTGATTTACACTTACTTTCTTTGGGAAGATCATATTGTATTTCCTGTCTATGCCACCTATTAAGTGTAATATTGTTCATACCACTAAAGTTAGCACTTTCTCATACAGTATCCTTTCTCCAAGAGTTTCTTATGTTCCTGTTTTGCTTCTCCTTCAAAATCATAAACTCCTTGAAAGCAAGATCTCTGTCTCTGTCTTTCTCTCTGTCTCTCTTTGACTCTTTCTTTCCTTCCACCTGGTGTGAAGACACATCCCAGGTGTTTGATAAATTCTGAGTGATTGTTTAAAAGATGGAACAAGGGGTACGGTTAATGTTGTTAAAGTGTTTGTCCCTACTCTAGTAAATGTCTTTTCTATATTTTGTTGCACAAATAGGGATTCAAATTCTTCAGGTTTTTTTTTCTGTGCAAAAAGATTGATATTCCAGTTGTAAATATTATCTTTATCATAAACCAGAAGAAGGTGGAAGAGATTTCTTTTTGGAGACGGATTGGACCAGGCAATCTCTCATATCCCTTCTAGCTCCAGGATTCTATGAGACTCTCAGCCCAGGGTTTTTTCATCTGGAATGAGCAGCTATCTCTCCTGGTGCAACTCTTACCTGGTCTGCAGTGCTGCAAGTGACTTATTGGGGATTTTTTGTTTGCCTGAAGAGACTGTTTCTTTAGGGAAAGAGCCTGTATGTGTAACCAAAAGGGCACCTCAGTGAGTGTAGAGCCATGGATCTATAACTGAAATGAGAATAAGAAAATCAGAAAAAGAAGACTGAATTTGGCAGGGGGCCAGGGTGTGATGTGGTGGGGAGGGTGGTGTTTGCTTTGGAGGGTTTTTTTTTATGGTCCTCACACCCCCATCACATTTTTTTCTTTTCTTTCTTTCTTTCTTTTTTGGCGGAACCTGATCGGAAAAAAATATTCCAGTGGGACTTTCACTTGCTCCATTTTAAATACTTTCTAGCTGGGTAAAAGCTAGAATGTGTGGTTTTCAGGCATTTCCTAATAGGTTTCCTTACGCATGCGTGTAACATTCAAAGCTGCGCTCGGGATTTAAATGGAGGGGAGAGAAAAGATCAGAGGAGAGGAATAGAGAAGAGAGAGGAAGGGGGGAGAGGGGCAGGGAAGGGAAGCAGAGGGAAGAGGGGAAGAGGCTTATTGATTACTCACCATTCAAGATGAGGGCAAACATCTCCAGTCTGTTCACGGGCTGCCCCTCAGAGCCAGCAAGGCTTCTGTGCCTAAGGAAACAAAGGAAAGCCAGCAGGAGAAAGCAGTGGGCAGGCAGCCAGGAAGCCTGGGTTCAAATCCCAATCCTGGGTTCAAGTCTTCTTTCTGGGAGTTTGAGTTTGGTCAATAAAATCACCTAATCTCCCTGAGCTTCTTAGAACTGTATAAAGGTAGGCCAGGCATTTCAGAAATTGTCTATCATGGATTTACATCAGAAAAAGGCCTTAAAGGCCAACTAGTCAATAACCCCACCCCAGTTTTACAGATAAGGAAACTGAGGCCCAAAGTGGCTTGCCCAGGGTCTCAAAGTGTATAGCAGAGCTGAGTCTCAAATCCAGGCCTCTTTGTTCCTAGTCTGGAGCTCTTTTTACCACACCACAGCCATTCAGTTTCCTCCTCTGTGATATGAAAGGGTTGAACTAGCTGATTCCTAGGGTGGCTTCCAACTCTAAAAATCCCATGACCCTGTGATTCTGGACAACATTTTTTAAACGTAAACCACTATAAAAATCTATGTATTATAAACATATATATTATTAAATATATATATTATTAAACGTAAACCACTATAAAAATCTATCTATTAATATTAGTAGTAGAACAGTAGAACAGCACATACCTCTAGAACTAGAACAGCAGTTCTCTTTTTAGTCTCAGAAACCCAATAATCTTAAAAATCGCAGAGAACCCCCCCCCCAAAAAAGAGAGAGCTTTTACTTTTGTGTATCTTATGAATTTTTACCATTCTGGAAACTGGAACATCTTAATATTATTATGAAAATTATTTTAAATTTTTAAAATTTAAAATGTATTGTTTATTATTATGAAAATGATTTGACCTTTCGGATTCCCTAAAAGGGCCTGGGAGACCCCTCCCAACATCACTTTGAAAACTGCTGCTCTAGAACTAGGAAATAACGTTCCTTATTATCTTGCACTTCCTAATAATTCTCCTATTCCTTTCTTCCCCTCTTCCCCCACGCCAACACTCCATTTTTGTGGTGGAATTTTAGAAAGCAAACATTGCAGACGCAACCTTCAAAGCCTTTCTGGGAACTGCCCGGGAGCTACTCCGACCATCAGCAGAGCTGTCTAGGAGACTTTCACTAGACTAACATCTTTTAAACAGAATTACTGACTAGGGAGCTAGAAAAACGATATTCTGCAAGTCTGTGCAAGGAACTGTTTCTTGTGGGATAAAGAAAGCCAGAGCATCCATCGCTTACCTGGAAGGACGGCCTCTGAGTCTTTCTCCATCCCTCAGAACTGACCATCCACTGCTCTACGCCATTGCCCCCGCTTGGCAGAAAACGATAAGATCCTGGAAAGGAGGGGGTGGGACACTATTTCGTGGGTTTGGGTGGTTATTTTTCTTTTTTTTTTCCAGAAAAGCTATGATTTAATGGCTAGAAAATCCTCTCTGTCAGATGAGGATTAAAAGAGATGGAAAAATGTGTCTGCCCTATAAAGCCTCAAAGAGGAAGACAGATTTTGTTGACAAATCGTTTAGCTTTATCCTCATGTCCCTAGAACTCTCTGACCTTTCTCTTCTCTCCATCGTCCCTGTCCCCTTCAACTCCCCTTCCTCTCCCCTTCCTCCCATCCCTCAACCAAAAATCAACCTAATATTGGCTTTTTGACTAACTCACATACAAAGGGGCCGAGCAACACTGACTTTATATAACTCAAAGGTGGGGAGAGGCTGTAGGGAGAGTTATATATACATCTTCAAGCAAACACAGGATTCAATTCCACTTAATTGTAATCATTTATCATAAATGATCTTCCCCTCACACCAAACCAGGACTTTCAGACCGAAATTGAATTTAGGAGGCAGGGTGGTAGCATGAAAAGAGCCCTGGCCTTGGAGTCAGAGGTTCTGGGTTCAAATTCTGCCTCTGACCCTCACTATCTGTGTTATTTTGGGCAAATCCCTTAAGCTCTGTGGGCCTCAGTTTTCTACCCTGTAAAATCAGGGGAATGGTCTCTGAGGTCTCTGATAGTTCTAGATCTATGAACCTCTGAGGTTTCCTTTTGAGCCTTCCTCCACAAGGATCTTTGGCCACTTGTCCATGTGTGATATTCAGCTTCCTAGCACTGTGTGCTAGAGACATACAGAGCATTCATCAATTACTTGTTCACTGACTATGTAGGAAAGCAACTTTTTAAGTAGGAAAGCAATAGGAAAACGATCCTGTATTATCTCTAGTAACTGCTTCACTGTTTCCACAGAGATGCTCTGTAGGCATCTCAGACTCAGCAAGTCCGAAACAGAACTCAGTATCTTTCTACCCAAATCACCTCTTTTTAACTTTCCTAGTTCTGCCAAGGGCACAGCTGTCTTTCCATTCAATCAATCAATCCATGAGTATTGCTTAAGCACCTATTACGTGCAGGGTGCTATGCTAGGCTTGGGATACAAGTACAAAGAATGAAACAATCCATTCTATCTCAGAGTTTACATTCTAATGATGGAGATAATGAGTCCATATGAAAATACACAGCATAAGCGCAGGGTGGCCCAAAAATCTTATGTAGTCCTAACCTTTAATAGTGTAGAATCTTTTTGTTGTTCAGTCATACCTGATTCTTTCTGACCCCATTTGGGGTTTTCTTGGCAAAGAGACTGGAGTGGTTTACCATTATCTTCTCCAGTTCATTTTACAGATGAGGAACTGAGGCAAACAGGCTTAAGTGACTTGCCCAGGGTCACACAGCTAGCTAGATTTGAACTCACAAAGATGAGTCTTCCTGACTTCAGGCCCAGCACTCTCTCCACTGAGCCTCCTAGCTGCCCACAAACTCGAAAGTTTGACATTTGAAACACTTCGCAATTTACCTCCAACACATTTTCGAAACTTCTGATATATCATGCCCCTGTCGCTTGTGTTCCAGGTCAAATGGACCTGGTTGCTGTTCTTCACAGGCAATGTTGCATGCCTTGTCTCTGTACCTTTGTACAGGCTGTTACCTGTGCCAGGAATGTCCTCCTCACCTACACCTCTTAGAATCCCTTGTTTTCTTTAAAACTCAGTTCATGAGGGCAGCCAGGTGGTGCAATGGATAAAACAATCAGCCCTGGAGGATCTCAATTCAAATCCAGTCTCAGACACTGCCTTACCCTGAGTGATTCACATAACCCCAATTGCCTCAAAAAAAAAAAAGGCTCATCTCATTGTGCTCACCATTTCTTAAGACTGCTCCCACTCCTATCCCAACCAGATTTACTTTGTATATACCTTGGAGATATTTAATATTTATTTATATGTGTCTGTATTGTTTCCTTCAATCCAATAGAAGCTTCTTGAAGGCAAAAGACTGTTTTTCTCTTTGTATCCTCAGTGCCTGGCACCATGCCTAGCATATATGGTGAGCACCTAAAAATCCACGTTGAATGAATAAATGTATACTTCTATTTTAGTATTATTATTCTAATAATAGTAATAAATATGATTAAATGTGAACTTTTGTGGTCACAAATTTCTTCTGATCTGTACAGCAATCCTGTGATACTCTAACTATTGTTATCCTCATATTATAGCTAAGGCTGAAGGTGACTTGCCCAAGGTGAGGCAGCTAGTAGGTGACCAGGCTGGAACTCCATGACATTGACAGAGCTAAGACGGGATTGAAGGTAATTTTGGGATAAATAAAAGGGATTATTCCTTTACAGACTGGGTAGGAAATGCATGGAACCTGGTTTTCTAAGAAATGACAAAGATTCATGAGCTAACGGGGCAGCCAGGTGGCACAGTGGATAGAGTGCTCAGCTGAAGTCAGGAAGGCTCATCTTTGTGAGTTCAAATCTAGCTAGCTATGTGACCCTGGGCAAGTCACTTAACCCTGTATGCCTCAGTTTCCTCTTCTGTAAAATGAGCTGGAGAAGGAAATGGCAAACCACTCCAGTATGTTTGCCAAGAAAATACCACGACTGAATGACAACAAAACATGATCTAACATCGACTCGAAAGAAGTTTAGATAAATTTAGTGACAACAGGTCTACAGTACGTTCTTAACAAAAAGTAGGAGCAGATCCCACAACTTTCTGAAGATGGAGTCAAGAAAAACAACTTTTGGGGTGGCTAGGTGGTGCAGTAAATAGAGTGCCAGCCCTGGAGTCAGGAGGACCTGAGTTCAAATATGACTTCAGCACTTAACACGTACTGGCCGTGTGACCTTGGGCAAGTTACTTAACCCCAGTTGCCCTGCCCTTCCCCCTCCAAAAAAACAAAAGTTAAAAGAAAAAGAAAAACAACTTTGACAAATGGTCTCTGTGTATATTGGCTGTCTCAGACAGTTGAAAGATGCATAATTCTGGCATGCAAGGAAATCTTTCTGACCCCTTCTTTCCAACAAAGTAAGACATTCTGACCTAGAGTTACCATGTAGGGGAAAGAATACTGGATTTGGAGTTAGAAGAATTGGGTGCAAATCCTGGTTGTGACACTAGTTATCTGACTTCCCTTTTCGTGTCTCAATGTCTTCCTTTAAAGGAGGAAATTGGGCTAAATGCTCTATTACTATGATCCCATGAATCTGAGTTCCGACACCAATTAGTTGTATGACAAGTAGGCTGATCACTTAAGTATTTCAAACCTCAGTTTTTTCATCTATAAAATGGGATTGATGAGATCGTTGTGTATTTCACCATCTTGTTATGAGGAAAGTGTTTTGCAAAATTTAAAGCAGGATATAACTGTGAGTAGTCTGGGGGCCATCACCAGTGATCCTGATCTATATCTTGCCAATGGACCTAGATGGCTGCGGAGGAGAAAGTGAGGCTGGTGACTTTGCACAGCCCTGCTTCACTTAAATCCAATTCACTTGCAAGTCAAGACATCATGGTCCTGACATCATTGGTTCTCTTGGAGAAGGACGCACAACAACAACCAACAATCCTCCACCAGGAGATTAGTCCTCAGTGAACTGGAAACACAGGTTTGTGTCAGGGAGTAAAACTGGACGCTGATATCCTATTGCTGGATTTTGTTGGAACAGAAAAGTGTGATTTCTAGTTGGCATTAGGAAATCTTCAGCATTCACATCACGAATGTATGCCAAATAGCAGTAAATACTGTGATATGGCAGTCAAAAAAGCAGATATGGTTTTAGAGATATTGATGGAAGCATCAGAACAAAAGAGAGGACAGTCTCCTTATGCTCTGCAGTCTGACCACGCTCGAAGTTCAATTCTGGGCACCATATTCATAGGTGAGAGTGTTTAGAGGGGGGCAGCCAGGATGGCAAAGGGCCTTGGAAACATAACATAGGAGGATTGACTGAAGGAATTGGAGGTATTTAGAACAAAGCAGAGAAGGCTTTAGCTGAGATTGGGGTTGGATAGGGAGACAGACATGAAAGTATTGAGATGTCATAAAGAAGAAACGTTTAGACATATTCTGCTTGACCTCAGAGGATAGAGCTAAGGGCACCGGCAGACTTTTGAAAGAGGAAAATTGAAGCTTGATGTGAGGAAAAACAGGCAAGCAACTAGCCCTATCCCAAAGCAGACTAAGCTGCAGAGGGAGGTGGGAGGCTCCCCTTCCCGGGGCTCTTCATTAAAGCAGAGATAAGATGATCGCCTGCCTATTTATGTGGTAGAGTGCATTCTCATCAGTCTGGGCTGGAAGAGACGGCCTCCGACATCTCACACCCGCACCCCCTAACTCTGAGACCCCACGATGTAGGAAGGCTTAACCAGCTACTTAAATAATTATGTGTGGAGAAAATGTCCTACCCCTTCCCCCACCCCCAGCCCAGATGAAACTAGTCACACTCTCCCTTTGAATAGATCTGATAATCCACTCTTGGATCGTGTGCAGACAGATATTGAGGCTGCTGACGGGTTTCCATGGCAACCAGCCCCTTGGTGTGCGCTGTACCAGACTCAGTGTGCTGACACAGGCTTGGTACATTCTTTCCTGTCATCAAGGCCACTTTCCACCAGAAGAGGGGAGGAGGGGAGGGAAGAGAGAAGGGACTTGCCTGGAAAATCTTCAGCCGTGGGGAGAAGGCAGGGGGCTTTGCACAGGGGGATTTCATTACCTTGGACCCGGCCATTTAAAGATTAATTTTAGCCTAACTCACCCTGACCTCTAATGGAAAGGAAACAGCTGTTTGAGGGGGAAACGAGGAGAAAAATCAGCTCCCCTGCAGTGAGTACAGAAGGAAGCCCTTATCCCTATCGGTTTTGGAGTGGACTTCGCCCCTCCCTTTCGACTGGGGGATGGGTAGGAGGGAACACGGAGAAAGCAGAAGGAGACTGCAGAAGAAGGGGAGGGGAGGGTGGGAGGCTGATCCTTTGTGAAAACAAGTCTGGGATAGAAGCCTTCAATTCGAGGTTCCGCACCAGGAAGCCTGCATTTCCAATCAATCCCCAGCTTCCTCCCCTCCCCCAGGTGTAAGCATCCCGCTTAAAGCCCCCTCTGGGGACAATCCTTCTTATTGCTTGCTGTTCCTGCAGTTTCCTTCAATTTTTAATAAAAGACCTCCCTCTGCCAGCCAGCCAATTAGAGGGAAGCTTTCTTAGAGGTGTTGCGGCGTGACCCGAAAAGGGAAAATGGAAAATGGATTCACCGAAGGCTCACAAATAAGCAGAAACCTGGCTCTTGGGAGTAGTGCTGTCCCCAAGTCACAGACCTGTGACCGATATGGGTGATGATCTGTCATCAAGGCCACCTGCCTTTGCTTCTCCAGAAGAACTGGTTCAGGGCTGTGCCACCAAGTATCCCGATATTCTGAATCACAGGACAATAGAGCTGAGCTCAAATTGTCCGCTCCAATCTCTTTTATTGAACCTATGAGGAAACTGAGGCAGACAGAGGTTAAATTATTTGCCCGAGATAGCACGGAGAGTGACGGTCAGAGGTGGGATTTTAAGCCAGTATTTCTGTTCCTCCTTCCATCCGTACCTCACCCATTGAGAGAGAGAGAAATATGATGCCCATTAAATATATGAAGTCATTCCAAACATTTCCACATTAGCCGTATTGCGAAGGGAAAAAAGCAAGAAAAATGAAGAGGAAGAATGCTTATGCCTGAACTCTGAGTTCATTACTTTTCTCTCTGGGGGTGAATTGCATTTTTCATCGGGAATCCTTTGGAGTT
>CM053580.1:163287614-163346977 GCA_028627135.1 Pseudochirops cupreus
GGTTCTGCTCCTTTAACTTTTCATCAGTTTCTCTCTCTCTCTCTCTCTCTCTCTCTCTCTCTCTCTCTCTCTCTCTCTCTCTCTCTCTCTCTCTCTCTCTCTCTCTCTCTCTCTCTCTCTCTCTCTCTCTCTCTCTCCTTCCCTCTCTCTCTCTCTCTCTATATATATATATATGGAGAGAGAGAGAGAGAGAGAGATATCTATATATATCTAGATATCTATCTATCTGTCTATCTATATCTCTATATCTATATCTAAATTTTGATTTTGCCGTGTACATTGTTCTCCTGGTTCTGCTCCCTTAACTTTTCATCAGTTTCTCTCTCTCTCTCTCTCTCTCCTTCCCTCTCTCTCTCTCTCTCTATATCTATATCTATATCTATATAGATAGATAGATAGATATCTCTCTCTATATATATATACATATATGTTTGTGTGTATAACACACATACATAGATATACATATACATACACATATATCTATCTTCCTAGTATTTTCTGAAACCGTCCCCTTCATTTCTTATAGCACAGTAGTATTCCATATCCCATAATCATATCCCATAACTTGTTCGGCTATTGCCCAGTTGATGGGCATCCCCTCAGTTTCCAATTCTTTGACACCACAAGAAGTTCTCCTGTAAATATTTTTGTACATATGGATTCTTTTCCTTCTTCTTTGATCTCTAGTGTCAAACCCAGGTTTTCTCACTGTTCCATGAGTATATAGAGAGGAAAACCTTGAACTACTCAGAAAATTAATTTGGGAGCCAACAGGAATCTAAGCTAGAGTAGGGTAAATTTAAGTATCATACATAGTCCCAAGAAGAAATTTTCAGATCTTTCTTAAATTTAATCACATGTAAAATTAATAGGTCGACATTATAGAAAGGGTCCCTTCTTCTCTTAGACTGCCCAGTAACATGGGTTGTCCCGGGCAAGTCATTTAACCTCTTCCTGCCTCAGTTTCTTCATCTATAAAATGGGAATAATAGTAGCAGGATTGTTGTGAAGATCAAATGAGATCTTTGCGAAGTGCTTTGCAAACCTTGAAGTGTTATATTATTACTGTTATTATCATATCGGTACTCCATGCAAGAGGCAGCATGTTATAGGGCGAGCCTCGGATTCAAGAAAACCTGGATTTAAGTGCTTCCTCTGACATACACTGGCTTTGAGACGCATGGCAAATCATTTAAACACTCAGTGTCCCTAGGCAACTCTATGAGACTGTAACTTACAGAATGAAGTTAAAGGTCCAGGACCTTCAGTACACAACCCTATGTTTAGACCTACAGTCTTCAGCTACTTTGTTGTCCACTCATATGTATGGATATTTTTATCTATTTTTACATATACACATGAATTTCTACCTCCTCTGTATCTTTTATCTCTGATATATTTCATATCATTCTTTCCATTGGTTTAAGGCAGCAGCAGGAACCTGGCAAATTGGGTCTAATTAAAGAAAGACTAAATTGCTCCTTGGTCCCCACTATCAACCACACCCCACCCTCCCATGTCTGAGAGGAGAGGAGCAGTAAGCTTACTGTGTCGTACTGTCCCCCACATTCCTGCACAGACTTCAGAAAAAAGGGCACCAGAAGGTAGTCTAGTGCAACATAAAGTGAGCATTCATGATGATGACCATAATATAACGGACAGAGAGCACTGGAAATTTTGCAAAGTTCTTCGTATATTTTATCTCATCAAACCTTTCAACAACCCTGCTTGATAAGTCCTCTGGATATTAATATCCCCATGCTACAAATCAATCAGAGTGTTTATTAAGAACCTACTAGTGATTGGGAATACAGATATAAAAGTACAATCAATACACTCGAGAGCTTACACTCTACTAGAGCAGTAGTTCTTAAGCTGTTTGGTCCCAAGATCTCTTTTTACTCTTAAAAGTTATTGAGAAACCCAAAGAACTTTCATTTATCTGGATTATAGTTACTGATATTTACCGTATTTGAAATTAGAACAGATGCCTTTGAAAATATTTTATTCATTTTAAAATTGCAATAAACACATTACATGGTAACAAAGAACATTTTTATGAAAAACAACAATTTTCCAAACCAAAAAGACATTTAGTAAAGAGGGGCGTTGTTTTATATTTTTGCAAATCTCTTTGGCGTCTGACTTCATAGAAGACAGATCCTCATGTCTGCTTCTGCTTTCAAACTGTTACGATGTTATTTCGGTGGAAACGTGAATAAAATTTGGACTCACACACATATGTAGTAGTTGGAAAAGGGAGGAGTATTTTAATAGTGTTTTTATATGATTGTGGATAGTCCTCTTTGATGCTACACCAAATTCAACAAATGATAGTTTCTTAAAGATTAGTTGTGTTGTGTAATCTGAAGCCATATCAATGAACTTTTCATACTACCGTATGTTACATTAAAACCCATTGATCTACTTTGCACTGTGAAAAGATCTTTTACCCAGTGTGATTTGGTAACATCATGCATTGGTGACTTGGAAAATATTGGTTCACTGAATTAGACAGATCTTCCAAGTGTTCATATATTTATTTAACAAGATTTAAAAAAAATAAACCTAAGGGCGGCTAGGTAGTGCAGTGAATAGAGCATCAGCCCTGGAGTTGGGAGGACCTGAGTTCAAATCCAACCTCAGACATTTAACACTTATTAGCAATGTGGCCTTGGGCAAGTCACTTAACCCCAATTGCCCTGCATTCCCCCTCTGAAAAAAAAAGCAATCAATTAATCAATAAACAGACAGACAGATAGATAGATAGATAGATAGATGAATGAATGAATGAATGAACAAACTACATTTGTGGTCTTATCAGAAAGTTCTCTAAGTATTGGGAAATTGTCAAGATCTTGTTTTTTTTGGAGGGATGCAAGTTTTCTAAAATTCTAAATTTTGCTAGAAAGCTCACATTTTATAATTGGCAACAAATGGCCAGTTGTTGAAATGACAATCTCATTTTATTTTTTTTTCATTGACTTGTTTATTTACTTTTAGTTTACAAGATTCAGTTCCACAATCCCTTGAGTTTCAAATTTTCTCCCCTCCCTTTCCCACCCCTCATGTTGGCATGCAATCATGTATAGGATCTGCAAATACTTTCACATTGGACATTAGTCTGGTTGTATAGAAGGGTTGTAACCAATGAGTGAACAGTGGGAAAAAAGAAACAAAACCAAACATGAAAAAGAACAATCACATGTATTGCTTCAGTCTCCATTTAAACTCTAGTCTTTCTAGATCTTTCTCTGAATGTAGATATCTCCTTCCATCCTGAGACTTGTAGAGTTGTCTTATAACTGTGCGTTGCTAAGTTTATCAAGGTTGGTGATCACACATACTGTGTACAAATTTTTCCTGGTCCTGCTCTTCTCACTTAGCATCAATAATTTGTATACGCCTCTCCAGGTAAATATGAAGTCTACCTCCTTCCCATTTCTTATAGCACAATAGTTTTCCATTACATTCATATACCATAACTTGTTCAGCCATTCCCCAATTGATGGGCATCCCCTATATTTCCAGTTTTTTGCCACCACAAAGAGAGCTACAATAAATATTTTTGTACATATGGGTCCTTTTCCCACTTCTGTGATCTCTTTGGGATACAACCCCAAAAGTGGTATTGCTGGGTCAAAGGGTATGCAATTATTTATAGCCCTTTTGGGCATAGTTCCAGATTGCTCTCCAGAACGGTTGTATCAGTTCACAACTCCACCAACAATGTATTAGTGTTCCAATTTTTCCACATCCTCTCCAGCATTTGTCATTTTCCTGTTTTGTCATCTTAGCCAATCTGACTGGTGAGATGTGATACCTCAAAGTTGTTTTGATTTGCATTTCTCGAATTAATAGTGATTTAGAGCGTTTTTTCATATGCTTAAAGATATCTTTAATTTCTGCCTCTAAAAAATTGCCTGTTCATATCCTTTGACCATTTATTAATTGGGAAATGACTTGTATCCTTATAAATTTTACTTAATTCCCTGTATATTTTAGAAATGAGGCCTTTATCAGAGACACTGGTTGTAAATATTCTTTCCCAATTTCCCACTTCCCTCTTAATCTTGGTTACACTGGCTTTGTTTGTACAGAAACTTTTCAATTTAATGTGATCAAGGTTATCCATTTTACATTTTATAATGCTCTCTAACTCTTGTTTGGTCATAAAGTCTTCCCTACTCCATAAATCTGACAGGTAAACTATTCCTTGCTTCCCCAGATTACTTACAGTATCAGCCTTTATACCTAGATCATGCACCCATTTAGACTTGACTTTGGTGTATGGCATTAGATGCTGGTCTATGCCCAGTTTCTGCCATACTATATTCTGATTTTCCCAGCAGTTTTTGTCAAATAGTGAGTTCTTATCCCAGAAACTGGGGTCTTTGGGCTTACCAAACAGTGTATTACTATAATCACTGACTACCGAGTCTTTTGTACCCAATCTATTCCATTGATCACTACTCTATTCCTAAGCCAGTACCAAGCAGTTTTGATGACTGCTGCTTTATAATACAGATTCAAATCTGGTACAGCTAGGCCACCTTCCCTAGCATTTCTTTTCATTAATTGCTTTGATATTCTGGATCTTTTGTTCTTCCAAATGAATTTTGTCACTATTTTTTCTAGTTCAATAAAGTAATTTTTCGATAGATTGATTGGTATGCATTTTATTTATTTTTGAGAAAATATCTACTAAATACCCAAGTCCGAATAACCATATTTTGTCTGTCAATCATCTTTCAAGTAAAAATGGTGTCCCAATGCAAAAGTGGTTAGTTCAGCTCACAACTCCGATACTTGCAAGTGCTTTTCCTCAAGACAGCAATGCTTTATACTTCCTTCCTATTTCATCACACAGAATATTAAAAATATGTGTACTCAAGGGTTGAAATTTAATAAAATTAATATTTTTTAGTGTTTCTTTGAGAACATTTTAAGTGTAACTCTCTTTTTTAAACTTGTATGTGTGTAGCAGTAAAGAATACAGAGACTGCTAGTAACAAGTACCACCATCATGCCCCATGCTATGGCATCAGTGGTTCTTGCCACCGCTGCTTTTGTGCCATTGATGCAAATGTCAACACTGTTGTTCTAGGTTAAACCATGAGAATCAAAAAACTTATTGAACACATTGAATATTTTAGCACCACTTGTGTTTGTTGCCAAACATTCACATAAAAGAAAATCTTTGATGATTAGTTGGTACTGATACCCCATAATATAAGCAAAAGAGCAAGTCCAGACACATCTGTAGATTCATCTATTTGTAAGGCAAATATACAGTTTTGCAGATAAGAAATTGTCTTTTTTTGTTAAACTAAATCTTTATTTTACAGGTCATGTAGCCTCTGGGAAACTTCAATATACTATTATGAAATAACTTTGAATTGGAAAGTCCTCTGAAAGGGTATTGGGGATCTCCAGGGGTCTGAGGATAATATTTTTAAGAACCATTGTACTAGGAGAATGAAGTACATTCATCTGAGATGAGGTATTATCTGGGAAACTGGGTCCTGCTCAAAATAGAAGGTGAAGTGAGACTCACCCTCCCATCCAGGAAGCTCCTCTTATAAAACTGGAGAAATTGTGGGGTGGTGAATTTGAGGTGAGGTAGGTAAGAAAACCAGTAGAGAGAGATTAAGTGATTTGTCCAAGGTCACACCGGTGAGATTCAAGTCTGTATTCGAATCCTAACTGCAAGTCCTATCTGAGCTTGCTAGCACAGATTGCACAAAGCAGGCCATGAAACAGCTCTGCCTTGGAAATGAAAGCTAGTGGGGTCTTTAGGGATCATCAGATCCAATCCTCTCATTTCGCAGATGAGGAAACAGAAGTTAAATAATTTGCCAGCAGTTTGTTGGCACAAGGGAGCTGGGACACACCACCTCCCACCTCTTCCCTAGTGTTCTAGATCAAATACATCACCTCCTGATAGACTTCTGGATTGGTTGTGGTCCATCACGCTCAAAGAGGACCAAAATAACATTACTATGTCAGGATCAAGGTACAGTGTGTCTGACTGTGGCTGATTAGAAGGAAGGCTGCCCTAGAGGTCAGGCACAAATAGTCCATATGAACATTTGGAGTGGAGATATATTGAAATTGGTGCACATAGTTTCTTTTGAGCTGCTGAATTTCTGCTTTGCTCATGGAGCATCATGCCTTCTTTGATGTAGGCAGTCCTGTGCCAATGTCTCCCATGTCTTACAATTGATTCCAAAGTTCTTCAGAGAAACCTTGATGGTGTCCTTGTATTGCTTCTTCTGACTTCCATGTGAATGCTTGCCTTGTGTGAGTTCTCCATAAAAGTCTTTTAGGTAAACACACGTTTGGCATTTGAATAATGTGGTTAGCCTATTGGAGTTGTGCTTTCTGCAAAGGAATTTGAATGCTTGACAGTTCAGCTTGAGAATAGACCTTAGTGTCTGGTACCTCATCTTGCCTGATATCTTCAAAATCTTAAGACAATTCAAATAGAAGCGATTCAGTTTCCTGACATGACGCTGGGATACTGTCCAGGTTTCATAGGCCTACAACAGTGAAGTCAGCACATGGCTCTGTAGACCTTCAGTCTGGTAGGCAGCCTCATACCTCTACTCTCTTACACCTTCCTTTGGAACCTCCCAAGCACTGAGCTAGCTCTAGCAATGTGTTTCAACCTCATCATCTATGTGTATATCCTGAAAAATACACTGCCAAGGTAAGTGAACTTATCCACAGCATTCAAATTTCTCCATTTGTTGTAACTGATGGTTCCCTGTACAGATGATGTGGTGCTGACTGGTGGAGAACCTCACTTTTCTTAGTGTCAATTGTCAGGCCAAAATTAGCACAAGCAGCAGTGAATTGATCAATATTTTGTTGCAGCTTGGCTTCAGAGGCTGCATTGGGTTTATAATTATCTGCAAACAAAAAAATCATGCACCAACTCTCCCTCCACTTTAGTCTTATTTTATAGCCTTTTCAAGTTAAATAATTTATCCTTCAGTGCAGTAGTTAACCTTGATGCTGTTTTTGTCCTTGTTGAAAACACCTGACAATATCACTGGAAACATCATGCTAAAAAGTGTGGGAGCAAACACACAACTCTGCTTCACTCCATTGGTGACTGGGAAAGCATGAGAGCCTCGTCCATTATCTGGAATCCATGCAAGCATGCTGTCATGGAACTGATGTACAATACTGATAAACGTCTCTAGGCAACCCAATTTTGTCATGATCTTCCACAAGACCCCACAGTATCAAAAACCTTGGTCAAATAAACAAATATTGTGTATAGACTTCTGTTCTGCTTCTGGTCTTTCTCCACCTGTGATTGTCACAGGACAACCTATTTCCTTTTCCTTTATAGAGATGGACAATGAAGCTTGAACTCCTTGAACTCCTATAGGATAACTGTCTCTTGCCACATAACCTGGAAGATTTCAGTGAGTACGAGCAGTGGGCCCCCACCTTGTAAATCTCATCTGTAATAGAATTGGCACCAGGTACTTCACCATACCAGAGAAACATAATGGCATTCAAAACCTCTCCTTAAGCTGGAAGTTTGACTAGAGAGAGGCTGACTTTAACTTGAGGTATATGGTCAATGGCTTCAGCATTGGTGGATGATGGTCTGTCAAGAATACTATGGAAGTATTCAAACTACCTTTCTAGGATCATGTGCTTATCACTAATCAATGTGGCTTCATCAACACTGAGCAGTTGAGATGTACTGTAGGTCTTTGGCCTATAAATAGCCTTCAGGGCATCATAAAAGTACTTTGGATTGTTATTATCAGTGGAAAACTGAAGTCATCTACCTTCTTACTGAGCCAAGAATTCTTCATTTTTCTAAGTTTTATTTGCACTTTCCTTTTGATGGAGTTAAACACTGCCTTCTTAGAGACAAACTATCCTGCTGGCAAATGTCATGGAACTCTTATTTTTCATTTAGTAGTTTCTAAATTTCCCCAATCATTTTTATCAGATCAGTCTTGATATTGATGAGTGTTCTGGCCCAGATGAGTAAATGTGGTGTTGTATACTAAAACTCTGAAAGCTGCCTACTCCTTTTCTGCTCTACTGTTGCCAATTGTGTGTTGGCTCAGCTTTCCCTCCAAGTTAGCAACAAACTGTTTACACACAAAAAAGTGTTCTAATCTGTTGATGTTGAGTCTTCTGGTAGGCATCTTGCCTTCAAGCTGCCACTTATGTTGAATGTGAATGTTTAGCTTGGAGAGGATAAGTCTATGATCAGTCCAGCACTCTGTGCCACACATCACCTTCATCACTCTCACATCCTGTCTGTCTTACAATGACATAGTCTATTAACTGCCACTTTTTTTTTTACCATAAAGGTGCATCCATGAAGTTTCATTATATTTAGGTAAATGGAAGACAGTATTGCTGATGAGAAGGTCATGAGATGCATGAGTCTTCAGTAGTAAGTTGCTGTTTCCAACTCCATTCTTCCCAGGCACTCCCTGCAATGTCTGGTAGTCTGTGTCTACTATAGCATTGAAAAGTCACCGAGAATCACAAACTTGTCCTTTATTGACACATTTGATGTGTGTTGATGAGGATGTCCAGGTCTTCATAATATTTTTCTTTGACCTCATCAGGGTTTGTCATGGTGGGAGCATAGGCACTGATGATGGTGGTGTGGCACTTTCCTGCAAGTGGTAATCGTATTGTTATGAGCCTGTCATTCACTCCTTTTGGGAGGCATACAAGCTTGTTGACTAGATTAGTTTTTATTGCAAAACCTATGCCAGTTTCATGGTCCTCCCCATCACTGCTACCACTCCAGAAAGACATATATCCAGTTCTAACTTCAGTAAGCTGGCTTTTGTTTGCCACCCTTGTTTCATTCAGGGTTGCTATTTGGATGTGATACCTGCTTAGTTCTCTCACAACAAGAGCTGTCTTTCAGGACTACTGGATTTCCTGTTGCTGCTTCCTGGTAGACTTCTGGATACACTATGGGCTATAACACTGCAAGTTTGCCTCAAGTTGACTATCAAAGTCTCTTGGCCAAGAACACAGCCCCAAGGCTCACTTCCAGATACCTTTTAGGACATAGCAACACAACAGGTAGGACATTTGAAGGCTATGCAGAAACCTAGAGGTTCAACCTAGAACCTTCTAAACATGTCTTCCTCAGTGGCTCTTATTGTCACTGTGTGGATTCCTTCCCCAGTACTTAATATGCTCCCACCCTGTCTTATTTTCCCCATACCAGAGATACTAGATCCCTAACTGCTGAAGAACAAGCTCTGATCCCCAACCCCACACAGTCAATATTTCCTTGCATTTAACAGAATGTTTGAATTATATTTCGTTGCAGTTATTTCCCCTCTTTGATTGTAAAGTGCTAAATGTCCAGGATTTTGTTTCATAGGTTACCCTGGGTGCAAAGGGACTCTTCTCATTCATAAAGATTCAAGATTCAAAGATTCAAGGCTTAGCTGCTTTTGTGAAGGTAAGACTTGCTAAGAGCTTGGGAGAAGTGAGATCCTGGTTTTCTGGCTTCCAGTTTCAAGAAAAAAGATTCTCTTCAGGTCCCTGAGAGAGAGAAAGACTCTGAGAAGAAGGCAAAATGTAAAGGATCTAGAACTTTAATCATATCACTATCACCAGCTTACCACACTAAAGACTTTGGGGCATTTCCATTTGGATAAGATCTAAGACTTTCTTTTGGTTGATATTTCACTCTCAGTGAGAAAGTGCATTCACCCTGTGTATTGTCTGGCATATTTTCTTCTGTATGACTTTTCTGATTTCTGTTTGTTATTAGCTTGGATAAAAAGGCTTATTTGCTATTTATGCTCTCTGTATAAATGGTCTTTGGTGGGAAGGGAGTCAAACCTTGGATATATAGTTGGGGCACTCCTTCCTTATTAAAGCACCCCTTAAAATTGCTCAAGTATTCCTTGTGCAATTAGGAGTTCATCTTGAACCTAAAAATTATTTCCTCTAGACTAGGATATTGGAGGTCAGGAGTAGATAGATAGAATTCTAGCTTTCTCTTTCTCTCTCTGAAGAGAGCAGAGTGACCAAATTGCTTCCCTTCCTGGCAGTAAGAGATATCTATTCATGTCTATCTGCAAGTCACATCTAGACAGACCCGTGTGGACACGCATAATCTACATGGGCAACAAATACCACTACCTTATGTGTATATTTTTGCAGCTCCCTTTGCAAATTTAACAAATATTTTTCCAAATGAATTGATATAGTTCTGAAAGCTTGATAATAGTTGGCATGTGCTTTGCAAGTACCTGAGAGATAAATAATGTAAGCCTTATGGAGGTATGAGTAGGAAATAAGTGGTAGTTTACCAGCAACTTGCCGCAGTGTGTAGACTACTGGTCTTGATGTCAGGAAAAGCTGTATTCAAATCTTACCTCTGATGCATACTAGCTATGTGATTCTAAGAAAGTCCCTTAAGCTCTCAGTGTCCCCAGGCAGCTCTAAGATTCTGTATTATAGACAAGTAGAGGGAGTTTCCACACCAGAAGTTCTCCACATTGATTAAATCATAAGTTTGGAAAAGAAAGAAAAAAAGAAAGAGATAAAGAAAAGAGGGAAGGAAGGAAGGATGTAAGAAAGGAAGGAAGGAAGAAAAGAAAAGATAGGAATGAAGAAAAGAGAGAAAAAGAAGGAAGGAAGGAAGGAAGAAAGGAAGGAAGGAAGGAAGGGAGGAAGAAAAACTTGCACCCTACTTTGTCACTTTCAGAAAGGAATATTAAAAGCCTTGGGGTGAGGAGAAGGGATAAGAGTGTCAGAGTGATTATATTATCCTTAACATCCAGAGGTTAATGGTCGATGAACTCTTTGTTCAGAAACTATCCTTTATTAGAAATGTGGGTAGAAGTCTTGGTGGAATATTATTATCCTAAATTGCAGGCACTGTGTGTCCTTCAGGCAGTGTAGGTGATTGCCCCTGCCTTCTCTCCTCAGGAAAAAACAATGCATGGTAGTGATTAAGTATCTGTAAGAACCGGGGTCTATAGAGTTAATGGTCCTGTCAATATTTAAATTCTCCCCCAAGTCTAGGGAAACTTGTTGAGCACATTCCATTTTAACCACATGAGGCCTAACCTCTAGGCCTTGCAATGTTTTCATATCATTCCAAAGTCTCTGCATGTCACTGCCCCATTTCCTCTATCCCTCCACCATACACACTCCAGAGTGAAGTTCTAAGGCGGCGGGGCCTCCAACATCCCTAGTGACTAGCCCAGGAGCAGCCAGCAGAGGGTGCTAAGGGACTAGTGCTTTTTCTGGGCCAGTCTGCCAGGAAATATGTCCCAGCTTCCTTCTTCTTCCACCATCGTGGGGAATGGAAAGGGAGAGAAGACCAAAACCCACTCCTCAAAATACACAAACAAAACAAATTTTTAAAAAACCAAATCAAAACAAAACAAAACTGTACCTGGATATTAATAGTGCATAAGTCTAACATTATTATGGGTGTTAATAGTGTATAAGAGATCAATGATGTGTATAGTGTAGTGGGGATGTGTAATGCAATGAGCATGGACCCTGCAATCAAAGGATCTGGCTTTGAATCCCAGCTCTCCCTCTGAGTATCTATGTGACATTTGTAGTTCAGTTGTGACCCATGTGGGGTTTTCTTGGCAAAGATTTACTGGAGTAGTTTGCTATCTCCTTCTTCAGCTCATTTATAGATGAGGAAACTGAGGCAAACAGGGCTAAATGACTTGTCTGGCTAAATGACTTGTCTTGGCTAGTAAGTGTCTGAGACTGAATTTGAACTCCAGACCTGGCACCACCTAGCTGCTCTTATGTGACACTGGGTGTCATATCACTACTTAGTCATATAACTTCAATGTCTTTATGTGTAAAATGAGGAGTGTTAGACTAGAGGATCTCTAGGGATCTTTCCAGCTCATAATCCTATGATTCCATAGTTTATCATTTAATCTTTCCAAAATCTCAGTTTCTCATCTATCAAAAGAACATAAGACTCATGCTACCTACTTTTCAGGGCTGTTGTGAGGATGGAAGATCATGTGTGACTTTGTTATATGAACTCACATTGGGCAATGAGTAAATGTTTTGATTAAGATCATGGATTTCTTTTTTTTATTCATTGGCCAATGGCTTAGAGAGAATCAAAAGTTTGACAGCTCCAACTAATATACTTCCTTCTCTTCTCCAATAATACCCTAACACCTCAACCCACCCCCATCCCCCCAAGCTCATTTTCCAGACAAAAACCTGTCCTTGGAATATTTATTCTGCTGGTATCCACTAAAGTAGAACCTGAGAGACTTCAGAATCTGGCCCTCCTCCAGTGGAAGTTACTCACACCCAAATCCCCTTAAAAGCACTTAGACTCACAATGCTCAAAATATAGAATAGTGCTATTTATAAATTAAAGGACATACATCTGAGTCTATAGAACACCAAAGACCACTCCCAATGATCTACCTTCTGCTAAAAAACCTAAATTGTATCCATAACTAGCAGTACTACCCTGTGTGAAGCCCCCCAGATGGTAGAGGGCATCTGAGTTTACTCTTCCATTAAAGTTCTCTTCTCCAACACTTCCTTTGTCTATTCCACACTGCTCTTTAATTAGCAGTCCTTCTCTAGGTGCTGTTGTTTATCCTTCATTTTGGAAGAGGACCAATGATATCACAGGTGATGTCTTGAGTTGCATGTGAACTGGATAGAGTTGCACAAAGTCATCAGCCTCACTCTGTCTTCCTGAGTCATCAAAATCCAGTGGCAGGACAACTGGCAATGGATCAGGATGCAATGGGTGACGTTGATGTCTTTGATGTCTGACCAAGCTCTGAGCATTCCACAGCACTTGCTTCAGCTGCCTTCACGGCCTTTGGAACGAATTGTTCTCATCCCTGCATTCTGCTCTGGGGAAGTCTTCACATCCTTGGGGCAGACATCCCCCTAACTCACTGATGGGTTTGAGGCTTATTGATTACCCTCTACCTGGTTTAACCCGTCTGCCAAGACAGTTTTACTGGGGTGTGGCTGCTACACATGCTACAACTTCTTGGATCCACAGGTGAGAGTCGGGTGATAGGGGGACACCAGTGGATGAACAGCCCTGAAAAGGGCTTAGCAAGCCCTCCCATCAGAGGTGCTGATCCTATGGAGCACCCCATACACCCCTCTCTAGTTGATATGTCTGATTTACAGCTCTCTTCTGTTCCCCTCAGATGTTATGGGTCTTTCAAACTTCCTCTCACAAACTACACTCAAGCCCTGGATGATCTCTCTCAGGGTGTTACTCAGACCTGCTTTGTTCAGTTCTGTTCCAGCAAATAATGCCCATTAGTTCTCTTTTGGGGGCCAGTTTTTGAACAGTTCTAAGGGAGAGAGACTCCCGTCTTGTGGTATTTACATCTGGGTTACACAATCCCATTACCCATGCAAAGGGTCTTCAGGTAGCTGTGCACTTTCTTCTTGGACTACTCTAATAAGGCTATGTTTTGCTATTTGTTTCATCTTCCCTCAGTAAATGTCACAGCCAGGTGGCACAGCAGGGTGGGAGCCAGGAAGAATCATCTCACTGAGCTCAAATCCGGCCTCAGACATTTACTAGCTGTGTGACCGTGGGCAAGTCACTTTACCCTGTTTGCCTCACTTTCCTCATATGTAAAACAAGCTGCAGAAGGAAATGGCAAACCATCCCGTTATCTTTGCTAAGGAAATCCCAAATAAGGACCTGAAGAGTCAGATACAGCTGAATAACAGTAA
Source organism: Pseudochirops cupreus (assembly GCA_028627135.1). Classification (NCBI taxonomy): domain Eukaryota; kingdom Metazoa; phylum Chordata; class Mammalia; order Diprotodontia; family Pseudocheiridae; genus Pseudochirops; species Pseudochirops cupreus. Next base: position 163,301,358 of record CM053580.1, read on the forward strand.
TAAAGCCCCCCATAAATGGCTGTAGAGGACCACATACAGCATGTCTGGGAAGTCCATGGCAGCACCTCCCATTAATTGTTGCAGTTGAGAGGGGCATGCTAATTCTCTGTCTCTCAGTCTCCTATCTTTCCCTGGGACATCTGGATAGAGTAAAACAAATCACCCTGGGTTGCTTCTCAAAAGGGTGGAGGAGGGTCAGACCCAGAGGACCTGAAGCTCTCCTTAAGTACTTCAAAGAGAGACAATCCTGCCCCAAGACCAAAGACAGGTTTTCTTTAATATTCCCTTGCCAGACAGTAGCAAGTAGCCTCATGAGGACGGGGGGTTATGTCCTTTTTAAACTTTGCATTCAACCCAGAACTTAACACACTACTATTCATACAGATCACTTAAATATTTGTAGAGTTACATTGCATCACTCAGCCTTCCCTCCTGATAGCAACTAGCTGTGTCCAATTCTTGTCTCCGGATTGATTATGTTTGCTATGGTGAGCAATCGATCTAACTGGTCCCTCTGGGAGAGGGAGTTTAGGCCAATTTATTATGTGACCAATTAAAGCAACAATCCCTTCCTGCTTGTTCCCCACCTTACTCAATTACCAGTTATGCTCAAGTATAATTTTCCTCTCCCTGGCTAAGGTGATCCCACCCCTACTTTGTCAGTCCTCCTCATTCCTCATTCCCTAGCTGCCCAGATGTTTTATTAGGTCAGGACTTCTTATTAGGTCAGGTTAGGACTTCTTTCCAGAGCCAGCATTTTATGACAATGACTTTAGGTGTTAGAGAGAGTAGAGGAGAAGAGGATAGCTAATAAGAATCCTCAGGTACATTCATCACAATTTATGCTGCATTAAGGACCAGTTCCTTCTCTCCTCTGCTTCTGTTTTCTGTTTTCTCTTCCTCTAACTCTTTTCCTTTATCCTATTATGATAAAAAATAATCCACAAGAAAGAATGTACTGTACCACCACCTGGCCACAGATTTGGACCTGGATGTGAGGTGATTCCAGGAGTCAGGCTTAACTCCAAGCACCTGCTTCCCATTTCCTCAATCCTCTCCAACAAACCATCACCTCACTCACCACCACCCAGACCTGATGGCAATGTGAAGAGATGTAAAGAAACCTAACTATTCCACACACAGCCCAGCAGAGATCAAAAGAGGGAGGACACTGGATGAAAATACAATAAAGTCAAAGTGCTTCCATCCCAATCTGGAACTTTAAAATAAAGACAGACAGAAGCATGGGTTACAGCAGAAAAGCCAACCTAAACCCCAGTAAATGGGTTTGAAGCCTGTGAACTTGGGGAAAAGGGTTATATTATGGTTTAAAAAAAAAGAGTAAACAGATAGAAACACAATGAAGAAATTCTATAGGTTAAGAAAAGCCCAAAAGGTGAACTCATACAAAGAGAATGACTGTACAATAAATGCTAGCAGAGTCACAGAGAGCCCCCCCTCCAAAAAAAGGTACAAGAATATCTGGAAATATTGTACATGTATAACCTATATCAGATTGCATGCCATCTTGAGGAGGGGGGAGAAGGGAGAGGAGAAAATTTAGAACTCAAAATCTTATGAAAGTGAATGCTGAAAACTGAAAATAAATCATTTTTTTAAGAAAAAAAGTCTGGAAAAAGTAAAACGACATAAAAAATGAAATTAAGACTGAAATAAGAACCTATGAAGGAAAAAAATGGAAGGAGAATCAGTGATTTAGACTAGAAAGCACAAAATCTTACCCAAGAAAGAGACTCTGAAAAAACATAATGGAGCCATCAAAACTCAGTATCTTCATGAGATAAGAAGAAATGTTAGAAAAAAAAATATTGGGACAAAATAGAGTATAAAAGGTACCTACTATCAAAAGCATCTGACTTGAAAAAGAGGTCCAAAAGGATAACTTAAGAATCATCAGACTTCCTAAAAACTATAGCCAAACAAAAAAACTTGGATACTGTGTTTCAAGAAACCATGAAAGTAAATTGAAAAGATTTATTAGAATGAAAAATCAAAGTACAAATAGAATCTACCAATTACTAAAAGAAACTGCAAAATGAAAATACCCAGGAATATAATGACCAAAACCCTGAATTTACTAGTTATACAAAAAATACAGCAACCAGAAGGAAAGAGTTCAACTACCAAAGAGCCACAATCAAAATAAGACAAACTATGCTGCAACTACCACAAAGAAGAGAAAATGTTGGAATACGATATTTAAAAACTCAAAGAATAGAGTGAGAATTAAGTAACATATAAACACAAGAACTGGGTGAAGTTTCGTTCTTTGTTAGTTTTAAGAAAAGGAAGGTGAAAAGGAATAATAAGAGAAGAAATGAAGAAGAAAGAAGAGCTTGCTATTTAGCATAACTGGCTGCATGAAAAGAATATAGAAATATGAAGGAAGAGATTAAGGGAGGAGACATCTCATGGTCCACACATTTTTCTGAACCACACAAAGGAGGGTGAAACACATGCAGAATTGGGTATAAATACACATTAAGCTCAAACATTATCTTAATTGTACCGAATGGTATCTAAGTACTAAAGCAAAAGTTGATTAAATTATAGGAAGAAATTAACAGCAAATCTATAATAGTTGGGGACTCCAATGTGCCCCTTTCAGAAGTAGACAAATTTAATAAAAAACAAAAAGTAGTTAAAGACCTGAAAAGGATTTTAGAAAAGTTAGATATGATATGTTTCTGGCAATTACTAAATACAAATAGAAAGGAATGCACATAGTTTTCATTGTGAATGGCACCTTCAAAAACTTTGTCATTATTCTAGAATGTAAAAATTTAATTTAAAAAATGAAGGAAAGTAAAAATATTAAAACATCTCCTACTGACCACAGTGCAATAAAATAATAATTAACAAAGTTCATTTAAGGAAAGAATTCAAATGTAAATGGAGATTAAACAATTTAATCCTAAAGAATTGGTAGATAAAAGTATAAATTATAGAAACAGTAGATAATTCCGTAAAAGAAAAACAAGGAAGCAAAATACCAAAACTTTTAGGATGCGGCAAAAACAGCACTTAAGGTTAATTTTATTTTTCTACATTTTTGCCCAAGAAAGAGATAAAGAATAGGTAAATGAATTAAGAATACAATGGTAAAAAGGAGTAATTATTTGCAAAATTATGGAAAGAAGGCATCCTTCCAAATTCTTTCTATGAGACAAATATGGCTCTAATAACTAAACTAGGAAAAAATAAAGTGGAAGATAAAATATTTATGGACAAATATCTGTAGTGAATATTAATTCAAAAATATTGAATAACATTTTAGAGGCTATAGTGTATCAAAATCTTAAGCATTTTGTGGCAGGTAGATGGTGCAGTGGATAGAGCACCAGTCCTGGAGTCAGGAGGACCTGAGTTCAAACCTGGTCCAGATACTTGTCACTTATAAGTTGTGTGACCCTGGGCAAGTCACTTAACCCCAATTGCCTCCAACAAAAATCTCATACATTTTGAACAGGCTAGATTTGGGTGCAGGACTATTGGTTCAATATAAGAAAAAATAAACCCCAAATTAATAATACTAACCATACTAATAACAGAATAATACAAATAATGGGATTATAACAATAGAGCCAAAAAAAAATTTTGATGAAATCTAATAACCTTTCACAGTAAAATATTAAAACTAATAGGAATAAATGTATCTTTCCTTAATGTGATCATTATGGTCAATTTAGTGTGATAAAATAGCTTTCATCTAAATGGCATCTAGCTATCTAAATCTAAGAGTCAATATTGAATGTAATGGAGAAATACTAGAATCCTTTGCAATAAGATCATGAGCAAAGAAAGTATGTTGTGTCGCCACTATTTTTAATATAGTTCTAAAAATACTAATTATAGCAAAAGACAAAGAAGTTGAGGAAAAAGCATAGTCAGAGAAGAAATAAAACTATTACTTTTTGCAGATAATATGATGGCTTACTTAATGAACCCTACAGAATCAAATAAAATTAATTGAAACAATTACTTCAGCAAAGCAGCAGAATATAAGATTAATTCACATAAATCATCAGTGTTTTTATATATTACCAAATAAAAACAAATAAGAAGAGAGAAAAAGAAATTGGATGTAGGAAATTATCAAAGATGCAGATTCAGAGTTGTATGAACTGATTCAGAATGAAGTAAGCAGAACCAGGAAAGCAATACAAAAACTAGAACATTATAAAGGAAGACAACTTTGAAAGATTTAAGTATGGTGATCAATGCAATGAATGAACCTAATTTCAGAACAAGAATGATGAGTTGTATTTTTCTACCTCTTGACAGAGACAGAATGGACAAGCAGAATAAGACATGCATTTTGGGGCATAGTCAACGTATGGATATATTTTGTTTGACTACAGCATACTCAGTTGTTACAAGAGAGGGTATTTTGTTAGGTTGGTTTTTGGGGGGAAGGAAGTTATGAGGGTAAGGGAGGGTCATAATTGTGGTGGTTCACCATTAAGATAATAAATGAAACATTTATAAAATAAAAAAACAGAAGGGAACTCAGAAAGAGGGACAGTGATGTAGAACAATATTGGAATTACCAATCAATTTTATTACATACTTTTAAAAAACCCAAGCAATACAGAATTGAAATTTACGATGTCATAAGTAATTCTCTTTTCTATTCTTTTCATATACAGGAATTATCGTGTTTGTTGATGATTGTGCACATTCATAATAAAAATAACCATTAAAAAAGAAAAGGATGGAGTAATTAGTATAACATCCTGTTCCAATAATTAGTTTGTTTTAAGCCTAAGGAGAAATATAATGGTCCCTAAGGTTCACTTGGTTTTTTCTTCTCTTCAGCCTTAGGAAGTTTATATTAGATGAAATAATCCATGTTCTCTCATAATCACTCTGAGCCTTCAGTCAGGAAAAATTCCTAACATTCTTAAGGCAGAGTTAGGATTCAGTGACAAACTTTACATTTATTTCTATCTCTAGTTAACCCCTGGTCTTGGTGATAGAGGCAAAATTCAGTTTACTGGAGACATTTGGGTAATTAAAATAGCAGATTATATTATGATGTCTGGGGATGAACAGATATCAGGAGGGGAAATAGTTGACCTTTTCTCAGGACTTCCCTTAGCCTGGATGCTCCTCTCCATAATGCCAATAAAACTAAAGACTTTCCTTAATATTTCCATTCTCTGCCATAGCTCAGTCTTCCCTTTGCTGCATGCTTGTTCCAGCTTCTTGAAGAATATTTTTCCCTGATTCTGAGATACTTTCTCCCTTTTACACAAAGTATTTAGGGCATGACCCAATTTCTTACACAGTGGCTTTGATTGATTCCAGGAGGTGTACAGGCCCTGTCCATCCTAAGTTCTGATTGTTTGAGTGTTTTCACCTGGCCAAGGCACCAAATCCAAATGGGATGGTTTCCACACCATCGTAACATTAGCAAAATAAGTGTGTAATTCTTTTTTTGTGTGTGTCCTCACATCTGTACTGCAAATCCGTCCCAATTCCTCTTCTAAAGTCCTCCTCCACTGCATCATGGAGATGAATCTGGGTTCTCAAAAACTATGTAAAGGAAACAAATAGCATAGTGTAGTAAAAAAAAACTGTGTTTGGATCTGGGTTTGAAACCTGTTTCTTCTACCTACTGATTTTTGTGACCTTGAAAAAAGTCCTTCATCTCATCTATAAAATGAAGGACTCGGGTTAGGGGCTCCAAGAATCTTTCCAGCTCTAAATCCAATAATACGGACTAACTGGAAACCTGAAAATCAGACATTTTGAATTCTAGTCCTTGATTCATTCCTTGAGTTTTCTTGATGTAATTTTCAAGTGTGGCTCCTGATTGGCCGATAACTTGCTTGCGCTCCTCCCCTTCCCCAAAATTACTTGTTTGGCTATGCTGCTTAAAAAGTCAGATTGTTAAGCAAGTTTGAGTTACTCATTAAGAAATAGCTAGGTGGTAGGGGTGATAGAATGTCTGGAGTCAGAAAGTTCAGTCTTTTCAGTCATATCTGACTCTTCATGACCCTATTTGGGGTTTTCATGGCAAAGATACTGGAACAGTTTACCATTTCCTTCTCTAGCTCATTTTACAGATGAGGAAATGGAGGTAAACAGGGTTAAGTGACTTTCCTAGGTTTACATAGCTAGTATGTATCTGAGGCCAGATTTGAACTCCAAATCTGGCACTCTATCCGCTGTACCACTTAGCTTCCCATGCTTACTAGCTGTGTGACCCTGGGTAAGTCACTTAACTCTGTCTGTCTCAGTTTCAACTGTGAAATGGTGCTAATGCTATTGCGTGAATGGATCAAATGAGAAAAATGTTTATAAATACTTGGCACAAACTAAGTGCTTACTTGTTTCCTTCATTAAGACAATTTAATGTCTTTGTAGAATGAAATGGGTGGTAACTGAGGGAGGAAGAGTTCAGTATAATTCTAGGGGGGGTGATATAATCCTTTCCCCTCCCCCTCATCATATTTCTTCTTGTGATTTTCTGTCTGTAAAATAAGTACACCAGCCACTTCCCAATATTATTGCAAGATCTAATTAATGCCTGCAGAGAACTTTTAGAGAAGATCCTAAGATATAATTGATTGCTTCAAAAACTATTGAATCAGAAACTATTCTATATCACTATATTACTAATCCCATATTACTCTATTACTATGTTAAATGCACTATGTTTAAATCACCAGGGACAAGACATACTTGTACATACCCAAATTTTCTTTGATCAGGCAGACTTTTCCAGTGTATGATTGACTTTGATGATGTCATAATGGGAAATTTCCATCTTGATCTTAAAAGACAAAAAATGCTTCTGTCTCATACCACCTTCCCTTAAGACTTAAAACAAATAAGTAAAAAACCAAGAAGATTGTAAGATCGTGTATCCATGGGAACACTGTCCTGGAAAGTGACGTGGCAGCCAGAGGCAGTAGAGAGGGAGCTGCCTTTGACATTGAAGCAATCTTGCCCTTGCCACTTACTACCTGAGCAGGCCTTTATTTCCTGTAAAATGACCTGTAAAATGACTTTGAGGGTTTCTAATCTAAATCTATCCAAAGGGGTGTAATCGAACACTTTTAAGAGTGATTTATCACTCAGAGTAAGCCTCAGCACCAAATGCCACAAGATAAAATGCTGGGGTTGCCTGCTTCAAACTCTCAAACCAAATCAAAAAGCATGTATTAAGTGCCTACTGTTTGTCAGTCACCATGCAAAGTGCTGAGAATACCAGTAAAGGTAAAACTAGTCCCTGACTCCAAGGAGCACATGATCTATCAACTTTATTTTTATTTTTAACATTCATTTTTTAAAATTTTGAGTTCTAAATTCTCTCCCTCCTTCCAAAAACTCCACCACTCATTGAGAAGGCAAGCAGTATGATATCAATTATACATGTTAAGTAACGCAAAAATGTATTTCTATATTAGCTGTATTGCAAAAACAAAACAAAATGGAAAAAAGGAAGAAAACTAAAGAAAGTGAAAAAAAAAACATGCTTCCATCTACATTCAGAGTTCATCAGTTCTTTCTCTGGAGGTGGATAGCATTTTTCATCATGTGTCCTTTGGAAATGTCACAGATCATCATTTTGATCAGAGTAGTTAAGTCTTCCATAGTTGAAGATCTAACCACTTTCACACTAACTTTCATTTACACAGCACTTCAAGATTTACAAAACATAAAAAAAAATCACAAAAGTCCTGTGAGACAGGTAGCGGAAGCATTATTATCATCATTTTATAAATGAGGAAACTGAGTCTTATGTTACAATTTACCCATGGGCAGACGGCTAAGAAGTGTGAGTAAGACCCCAAACCAGATCTCCTGACTCCTGGTTCATTGTTCCATGTCATTCTGCCAGCTCTTGTGCTCAGGAAAATCTCTCATGCTGCTGGAAGAAGAACAGCTACTTCTACACTTGCTTTTTTAAAAAAATGAACTGTAATACCTCAACAACTTGAACCCCTAATTCATCTTTTTATTGCCCCTTGGGTCACCAGCAGCTTTAAATTCATTGAAAATTGTGGGGTTCTAAGATTCACAACTCTCCTGCATTATCAGGAGAACATTTGGTTTGGGGTTTTTTGTTTGTTTTTTATTTTTTCCCCCATTGGTTATAATTTTTAAAAATTTATTCATTTGTTTTTAGTTTGCAACATTTACTTCCGTTAGTTTTAAAATTTCTCTGCCTCCCTCCCTTTCCCACTCCCCAAGACAGAATGCCATCTGATATGTACTCTACATATACGTTCTTATTAAACATTTTCACATTAGTCATATGGTATAGAAGAATCAGAACAAATGGGAGGAACCATGAGAAAGAAAAAACAAAACAAAAAAGAGCAAATAGTATGCTTTCTTTCTGCTTTCAGTCTCCATATTTCTTTCTCTGGATGTGGATGGAATTTTCCATCATGGGTCTTTTAGAGTTGTTTTAGGTCCTTGCATTGCTGAAAAAGAGCTAAGTCTGTCAAAGTCAGTCATCTTACACTGTGAATGTAACTATGTACAATGCTCTCCTGGTTGTACTCACTTCATTCAACATCAGTTCATATAAGTCTTTCCAGGTTTTTCTGAAGTCTGTCTGCTCATCATTTTTTATAGCACAATAGTATTCCATTACATTCATATACCACAACTTGTTCAGCCATTCCCCAATTGATGGGCATCTCCCTTGATTTCCAGTTCTTTGCCACCACAAAAAGAGCTGCCATAAATATTTTTGTACATATGGATCCTTTCCCCATTTGTATGATCTCTTTGGGATACAACTCTAGAAGTAGTGTTGCTGGGTCAAAAGGTATGCACATTTTTATAGCCCTTTGGGCATAGTTCCACATTGCTCTCCAGAACGGTTGGATCAGTTCACAACTCCACCAACAATGCATTAGTGAGAACATTTGTTTTTAAAAGATGAGGTTTTGTGCTGGGGAGAATCATGGGATTGTTGAATGTACTTCAGTTCCTTAAGTGACATCTAGCTGATCTTTCTCTTAAACACTGTACCCATCTGCAGTGACAATCCCAGATTCAGGTAATGATTGACTTAATGTATTTGTTATCTAAATGCCCATCATCACCTGGCTATGAGGCATTTTTATCCCTTCAGTTTTTCCCTATGGATTGTTAGGTTAATCACTGTAAATATGGACAAGAATTGCATGAGATAAGAAGATGTGGATGGATTGCAGACTGAACTGATAGAGAGAATATGTACATCAGTGAGATCACAGTTCTATTGAAGTATATGGTATCAATTTTTTCTACTTCTTCATAGCCATTATCCTATCAATCAGATTTTTCAGCCATCTTTTAACAAAGGACTTTGAGAAACAGTGAGTGGTATTTTTATATTTTTGTCCATAGTAAGGAATTGGAACATTTGGAGTCCCAAGTAATCTGCCTTCTGTCACCCTCACCATCATGGGCTCATATATTTAGAGCTTGGAGAGATCTTAACTTATCATTTATAGTGGATGAGAACACAGAGGAATCTCTTTTTCAGTGAATAACAGGAGAAAAGTCTAGAAAATTAGCTGTTAGCTGACATGAGAGGCAGAAAGGGATTCTTTGTCTCTCTTTACCACTAAAAACTATTCATTATTTACATCCCTAAAGCAATAGATATTTGTAAAATCATAGCCAGAAACAAGTTCCCAGATACTGCTTTGGATACAAGTTGTTTGTGGAGATCAGCTAGTAATCACCCCATCTACACTGTTGTATTTGAGCAGATTATGAAACAAAGCTGCTGCCTCATGTGATTATATCTCAGCAAGTGTCCTCAGAGAGCATGCTGGATCTACAGTCAAGACCAGCCATTCTACAGGAGGGAGTCTGTGATGGGTCTGTAAGTAAGCCATCTGTACGTCTCTTCCCTTTCTAATGAGGCACTAGAATACTAATGGTGATGCAAGCAATCAGGATTCTCATAGATACTGAATACCCACTGTATGCAAAGTGTGGGGCTAGTCTGTAGAAGAGTTTAAATAAATCTCTGACAGTTGTGCACATAGAATCATGGATTGTCTTTATCTGGAAGGGACCTTAGAAATCATCCATTTTACAAATGGGGAAACTAAAGCTCAATAGAGTTAAGAAGTATCTTGTCCAAGATCACACGGGTATTAAATGTCAGGAATTTGAACCTTAATTTAAAATCCTTTGCTTTTTTTTTCTTATTCTACATGTTGTGTTCCTCCAATAGAATTTAACTTCTTTAAGGATTGGGGCTGTTTCATTTGGTTTTTTTTTTTAAATCTTTGTATCCTCATCATTTGGCATAGTACTTTATGCACAGAAAGAATTTAATAAATGTTTAATTTAATTACATAAAAACAGTCTCTACCCTCAAGAAGTTTACAACCTAGTTAGGGAGAAAAGACAGGAACAAATACTTAAAAAAAAAACCCTAACAATGTATCTTATTTTAAATTATAGGTTTCTCGAGCTGGAAAAGATCTTACAGGGCATCTTGGCCCACTCCCTCACTTTACAGATGAAAGCAGAGAGGCTAAGTGTCTTGGGCCCAAGATTACACAGATAATAAATAGTGGAATCAGGATTTTAAGCCACATCTTTTGGCTTTAATTCCAACACTCTTCCTGTTGTCCTTTTGTTCAGTCATTCAGCCACGTCAGACTCTTCATGACCCAGTGGACCACACTGTGCTTGGGGTTTTCTTGGCAAAGATACAGGAGTAGTTGGCCATTTCCTACTCCAGTGGATCAAGGCAAACAGATGTTAAATGATTTGCCCAGGGTGCTACGCTGTCTTCCAAACTAGATTAGAAGCCCCATAAGTGTGCATAAAACTAGGCCTTTTATGCCATTCACACACCAAGTAGGCCAGGTTGGCTAGAACTCAGTGGAAGCAGGAAAACAAGTACTTATTAGCATGTGCCATGTGTCAGGCCCTTTACAGATATGATCTTATTTGATCCTCATAACAATCTTGAGAGGCAAGTAGTTTTACCATTTTGCAATTGAGGAAACTGAGGCAGGTAACAGTTATGAGTGATTTGCCTAGGGTGAGATTTGATTTGAACTCAGGTCTTCCTGACTCCAGACCCAACGCTCTTTCCATTGTACCTGGCAGCTTTCAGTAATGGGGCAATAACGTGAAACTGGTCTGCAAAGATGGGTTGGAGCCAGACTATGAAGGACTTTGAATGCCAAGCAGGGGAGGTTATATGTCAGCCCAGAGTCAATATGAGTCCCTAAAGTTTCTTGAGCAGGGGAACGGCATGGTCAGACCTGAGTTTTAGGAATTTGGCAGCTATGTGAAGAATGGTTGGAGAGGAGAGAAACTGAAGGGAGGAAGAATAATGAACAGGCTTTTGCAATAGCAGAGCCCAAAACAGAGTTTCAGATAAGGGTGATTCACTGTAGCAGTTTGAATGAGGGCTCTTCCTGGGAGTTCCGGGAGCTTTGAAACAAGTCTTGATTGGTGTCTCCTATGCATTTGGCAGCAAAGCCTTCTCCAAATGAGTGACTAACTAACAGTAAATAACTGCCCACACTATCCAGAGCAAAAGTTTAGAGAAAACTCATGCACGAGATTTAAGTGTCCAAATAAACTATTAAAGGATATTCTTTATAGCCAGCCAAGATCTTGGGAGGGCATGGAAACCAAGGAGGGACTACAAATCTCTACTGAGATTAGTGTGGTTGTATGGCAGGTCCTCTTAATTATAACTTTGCAGCTTTCTTTGTTTGTACAAGAAAAGTCCTATATCTGATGTGCATTAGGGCTGCCCTCCTTGCTTTGTTTTGGGAAGAGAGGGGGGAGTTCCAGGGTGGTAGTTTGTTTGGAAGACAAGCATTATCTGTTTCACATTGGAATTGAAACCATTCCTTTTAACCTTTGAGAGTTTTTGATTAAAACCACACTCAGAAGTGTGCAAATGGCCTTGTGCACCTCTTTGAATTAATTAAAATAATTCCATAACATGCTTTAAACAATTTGTACAAAAGGAAGAAGCTATTTCAGCACTTGAGGAAGAGGACCTACATACAGGAGCTTGGAGCAAATATGGCATTTCTAGCATACCTCTGTAGATCAAAGAGAGGACTGAGCCATGGCAGGGAAGGCAGGTATTGAGGAGGGTCAATGGCTCTACAGGCATCTTGGAGTGAAGGAGCCAGGTTGAGTAAAATTTAAAAAAAAAAAAAAAAAAATATATATATATATATATATATATATATATATATATATGTAAAATAAAGTAAAGCTCTTTCCCCCAACTTCCATTTTCCAGATGCCTTTCTCTCCAAAAACACTATAATAAAATCTTTTGTTTTGTTACCTGACTGTTTCTAGTTAACTTAATTTTGCCTGTCATCAAGAGGCTAGAGGGTACCCCGAGACAGATAAAAACATAAGGTATGGGAAAGATCCAAAACTTTTCATATGCGTTAGGAATTTTCCTAACTGAGGACTTGGAGCAATTGTGACTGAACCCAGAACTTTTCATCTAAAATAAATTCCCTAAAGCCAAACAAGAAGGGAAGCAAGTGGACCGGAGAGGCCATTACATTGTTCAGTAGGCTTAAAATGAGATGATTATTGTAACAAGGTGTTACATCTGTTATCTTGGCTCCTGTATCTAGGTTTTGGAATTTTTTAAGATTGTAATTGAAAGGGCAAAAACATAGGAGAAGGGGAAATGTGGAGAGAGTCTGGCTCAACCTATAGCTGACTTTGAGTCTGTTCTCACAGAGATAGAAGCCAGACTGGACTTGTGAGAAACATTCCCCTGTGGAGGTAGTTATGAGTTCATACCAAGAACAAGGTTTGCTATGACCTAAATTTCTGGTTTAACTGTTAAATCTCCTCAACCGATTCTTTATAGCTAGCCAATGTCTTGGGTTACTGTAAATCTCCAGATTTTAAACATGCAAAAATACAGCTGACATGTTGACATGTAGGCCTTTTGTTGAGTGATTTAGGTAGGTCTTGCATCTATGAAATGGGCCAACAGGTTAATGCTTGGACATAGAATGGAGTTCAGCACAGGTGGTAGCCATGCATGGAGAGAAGTAGAAAGGTATCCTCTGTGTACCTACGGAGGTAGAATTAGCAAGACTTAACAAATGAGTAGATGTGGGGTTTAAGGAGAGTAAAGGGGTGAAGATGACTCATGGATTGTGAACCTGGGTGGCTGGAAGGATGATTGTGCCCTCAGCAGGAACTGGACTGAAATATTATTTCAGTCACATGGTAAGGACAGAAACAAGATGGCAAAGGGTTGAGAAGCAAGTAAGATATGAGGAAGTAGAGACAATCAGTATAAACAATTTTTTTCCCAGAAGCCTGAATATGAAGACAAAAAAGATATAAGGATGATACTTTGAGGGAATGGTAAAGTCAAGGTAGTAGGAATTTCAAGTTGGAGATGAAAGGGAGAGCTCTGACCAGATGAACCCCAGGTAAAGCTTGAAAATGGAAATGGTTCCCCTTGTGCACTGAAATACTAATGTCTACAGGATCAGTGGAACCTGCCCTCTAAGACATGTAACTTGATTTATAACAAAATAAATACCTGCCTTTGAGTCATGGTTAGTGGAATTTCCTGACACTCAAATTATATGTGTGTTATATGTGTGTATACATATATGTATATGTGTGTTTACATACATATATGTGTATATACATGTGTATATATACATACATACACACACACACACATATATATGTGTGTGTGTGTGTGTGTGTATATATATATGAAACCAATGCTATTCCTTATCTGTTCTCCAATTCATTTATCTCAGGGTCCAGGGCATAGTGGTTTTGGAGAGAAAGAGATAAAAAACCCTTTATTGGGTTATTGGTATCGTCATCATCATCACTGAGAGGCAAAATAGAAAGCTAACCTTGGAGTCAGGAAGACCTGGGCACAAGTCTTACCTCAGACACATACTGGCTCCTTGACCCTCAGCAAATGACCTCTCATCACCCCCAGACTGCCTTTAGGACTAGGTTTCAGAGGTGGCTAGGTGGCGCAGCAAATAGAGCATCGACCCTGAAGTCAGGAGGACCTGAGTTCAAATCTAGCCTCAGACACTTAACACTTACTAGCTGTGTGACCTTGGGTAAGTCACTTACCCCCAATTGCCCTGCCATACCCCCTCCAAAAAGTAAAAAAAAAAAATACTAAATTTCAGAGTTGTTGTCAATCTGTATTGTAGAGGGAGTTTCCTCACTGAAAGAAGAGCCAACGAAAGCACATGTGGAATTACAACCAATTATCCTTATTATTCTAAAGATCAGTACTCTTGTTGGGAGCCATTTCTCTCTAGTCATTTTTCTGATTTCTAGGAGTGAAGAAGTGCACACTCCCTTGGGCACAAGCCATGCTAAGGGTCCAGGCTGAAGCAGGGAAGTCAGCTTAGAGGATTGGTTTTTTTTTTTTCCTTCCTGCCATCTGCCATTGAGATCTCAACTTCCCCTTCACTGTGCAAGGGTGGTGGCCGATCGTTGTTGCTATGGCACAAGGAGTAGAGAGAGTCACGATGCCACTTTTTGATGCTGGTGTCAGCCCTGGTCTGCTGCTGCCATAGCAGGGGTTTACCCTGAGAGCCACTGCAGGACAGCTGGCAAGCAAACAGCTGGTGGGGTAGAGGACTAGCCTGGAGTCAGCAAAATCTTAGGTGAAATCTGGCCGCAGGCACTTAGTTGTTGTGTGATCCTTGACATTGCCTTTTAAATGCTGTATGCCTCAGTTTCCTCACCTGTAAAACAAGAAAGACAACAGTACCTACTTCAAGGGTTGTTGTGAGGGTCAAACGATGTGGTTGTTTTTTTTAAACAGTGCTCGGAAGACCTTAAGGCTTTATATACATGCTAGATGTTATTATTATTGTTGGCTAATAGCTATCTCTGACCAGGAGCTGCCAACTAGGGACTAATGTGCAGGGAGCACAGTCTGGAGAGTTTAGTCCAGATCAAGTGGCAAACCAGAGGAGTTTCCCCAAACCTCAGTGACTGAAAAGAAGACCAAGAAATGTTCCCAATCGCTGGCGATTCTCTCTTTACATTCACTAGCTGAATCCAGGGCTTGGAGCTAGTCCCTGGGTGATAGCACCCCTTCTCCCCCAGCCACCTTTTGCCTTTCCCTACTTTATGTGTATGGTAAGAGGTCTGAGGGATAATTGGGCAAGATCCTCCATGAGAAGGAAGAGCTCAATGGTTTCTTCTCAACCTCACTGTGCTTAGTAAGCCACACTGCCCAGAAAAGTTCATTTCTCCTATAATGTCAACATAGATGGTTGATAGGGAGGTTAGAGACAGTGATTTCCATATTTTAGTCATCCTGAGAAGAATTTTCTCACATACTCAAGGTTTGTTCAGAAGCTGTGTTAGGCCAGGTGTGCTATTGGAAGGTGAGGGTTCTGAGCCACAGATGGGCTAAAGATGTTTGCACTGGGTTTGGGTGTTTACACTAAATCTGGCACAAATATGGCGAACTCCCTGGGAGTGGAGGGCCACCAAACCACTAAGGAGGGGAAACCAGCCCAGGTAGGAAGAACAGAGCAGTGAGTTAAAGTTTCTTTATAGATCAGATTGGATTTGGGCCCATGAGTGGCAGATGGCTCAAATTCATGGACTTGGGAGACTCGTTCTCAAAAAACAAAAACAGACAAAAACACAGTGTGTACCTATAACCCCCTTACATTTATAAAAACAAATATCAAACACCTCTTTAATTGTGCTCCCCTTCCTTGATAAGCCTGAGACTGCTGCCTACCTTGCCTCCACATAGGTCCATCTTCACCTGGGAGAGAAAGGGATCAACCAGAAGTGTATGACCCTCCCTGCAAGGTGGCAGAGGACGACACCTCAGTGGCTATCTTTGAGCAAAGCTTCCCCAGGGAAAGTAAGACATAATCCCGTTCTGCTGCAGGAAAATGACATATTGTCGCAAAGATGCCAGGCTACGTTCCTTCCTATCCTGTGCCGTTGAACCACATTTGAGGGAGACGAAGAGAGACTCCTGCCTTGGTCTCTGAAGATACTGCTGGAAAGTCCCAGGAAGCTTGTTTCACTCCAGACCTCTCTGCGTTTAAAATGACGTCATATATCTTCTCCCTCCCTTAATAAAAGAGCTATGGCATTGTACCCAGCTATGGAAGCATCCTTCCTGTGATTTAATCAGAGCAATGTAACCAGGCCAAGATGCCTTGGGCTTTTCAGACATTTAATGTAGAATCCTGTTAGAGCATGCTCTTGTACCACAGTCTTTCTTTATTAGTTCCTTGCTAGGCAAATCCAAAGTCCTGGCGCCTGCACAGTCACTGGTAAATGACTCTGCTGTCATCATGCTCAACATACTTTCATTTACACAGGAACACCTGCCTTCCCCATCATTTGGGGAACCACCCCCATTTGGGGCTTAGGTCTTGGTATCAGCAGATGAGATTTCCACAGAGGTGGGTTGGAGAAGGATGTGATGAAATTAAACCCCAACCAGAATTTTGGTTCTACTTAGAAGCACATATCTGTTGGCTCTGGAATCTTTCCCCACCTCTACTTAAGTTTTCACAAAGAATCCTCCCATCTTCTTGGTCATGGACAGTTCCAAAACGAGATAATATTGGTAAAGTGCCTGGAACTGTGTTTGGCACATAGTAGGTGATTGTTTCCCCTTCCCCCCTTGAAATGGTTGGCTGGAGGCAGCCCGTGCTGCTGCTTCTTCGTTATTTAGATAGTCCTGGGTTTTTGCCTACAGCTATCATATTATAGGGGAAGGGGAATCTGAAGGAACTGAGCCCAAGGAATTTCTGAGAGGTGCCAAAAATAATTTTAGCAGTACAAAGAGAAGAGAAAGAGAAACGAGTCTGGATACATTGAACTTCCTCTTTCCCCTTTTGCCAGGGCTTGGTAATTTCAAAAATGTGCAAAATAAAAACAGACAGAGAATCAATAAAAGTGGCGAAGTGGAGCCATATTGGAAGCATACTCCTGAGGGGGGAAAGGAAGCGACAGTCAGCATTTTGTGCCTGCGTGTTCGTTGCGTGAGCCAACAATTCTCACCATGCCTTTTTCCATCCATTTGAAGCACGGACAGTGGGGTCTTTGAGGCACATATATCTCCCACAACAATGATGATTCAATAAGTTGAATTTACTCATCCTCCCCTAAAGTCATGCAATGAAGAGGTGACCTTTGGTTCTTGGGGCAACGGGGTGACTGCGGTGGATGAAGCGAACAGAGTGAAGGCTTGGAGTCAGCCAGGAAGAGGTGAATTCAAATGGGGACACCTAATGGCTGTGTGACCCTGGGTGAGTCACTTGAGCTCTTTTTGCCTCAGTTTCTTCATCTGTAAAATGGAGGTAATAATAGCACCTACCTCCTAGGATTGCTGTGAGTATCAAATGGGATAATATCTGCAAAGTGCTCGTATAGTGCCTGACACATGGCAAGCATTACAAAAATATCAGATATTATTATTGTTGCTGTTGCTATTACTAAAGGCTATAAACTCTACTATACACTTTACTAAATACTATTGTAAAGACTCTAGCAACGGGGCACAAGCCAAAGCAGGTCCCACTGGGCTGCTACCCCCAGAGTGTGGGTGCGGTGATGCCCAGTCAAAGGACCAGGCTAGTCCTTTGTGTAGAGGCTGCAAGATAACGTCTGACATTGGCCACGGCAACTTAAGAACGCCATCAAGGAAGAAAGGGGAGGTAGTGATGATATCAGAGGTGGGGAGCACCCACACTAATGAAATTGGAGCTCTTAAAATACTGATGAGACTCACATTCATTTACTACTGTGTGTGCTGCTTATGAGTGATCTCATTTCACAGATGAGGAAACTGAGTGAGCCCAGAGAAGTAAAAGGAGTTTGTCAGACTGACAGAGAGAGGGGCAGATTTGAACCCCAAACCTCTAACTCCAGATACTGCACTCTGTCCACTCTCCCATGTCAGACAAGGGGAAGGAAGAAAGGAAAAAGCATTTGTATAATGCCTACTACGTGCCAGGCGCTGTGCTAAGAGCTTTTTACAAATGCGACTGCATTTGATCCTTACAGCAACCCTGCCAGGTGCTTCATGTTACAAACGAAAGAAATTGAGGCAGACAGAAGTTGGATGATTTCCCTAGAGTGGTACAGGGGGCAATTAGGTGGCACAGTGGATAGAGCATTGGGCCTGGAGACAGGAAGACCTGAGTTCAAATGCAGCCTCAGACAATTACTAGCTGTATGGCCCTGGGCAAGCCACTGAACCCTGTTTGCCTCAGTTTCCTCATCTGTGAAATGAGCTAGAGAAGGACATGATAAACTATTCCAGTATCTTTCCCAAGAAAACCCCAAATGGGGTTATGAAGAGTTGGACATGACTGAAAAACCAACTGAGCAACAACAAAGGTTGATATGACTTATAAGTATCTGAGGTCAAATTTGAACTCAGGCCTTCCTGACTCTAGGCCCAGGGCTCTTTATCCGCTGTGTCACCAGCTGTCGCTGATGCTGACCCAGGAGCCAGGAGTTGTACTGGAGGCCTGACCTGAGACAGCTGGGCTAGGGTTTGGAGAATGGGGAGCCCTTTTCCAGGGTAGAGTTGTTTGCTGTGACACTTGACTAGGGGAGAAGTAATTCAATTCTCACCCAGCTAGGCTGGACTCTTGACCTTTCTGCTTCTTTAAGTTCCAACTAAAATACTACCTTCTACAGCAGTGGTTCTCAACCTTCCTAATGTTGCGACCCATTAATACAGCTCCTCATGTTGTGATGACCCCTAACCATAAAATTTTTTTTGTTGCTACTTCATAACTGTAATTTTGCTGCTGTTATGAATCATAATGTAAATATCTGATATGCAGGATGTATTTAAATTGAACATAACCCACAGGATGAGAACCTCTGCTCTACAGGAGGCCTTCCCTTTTAATTCCAGTGCCTTCACTCTGTTAATTATTTCTTATTTATCCCATATATCGTTTGTTTATATGTACTTGTCTGTTTGTTGTTGATACCATTAGATTGTAAACTCCTTGAAGACAGGCACTGCCTTTTGCCTCTCTTTGTATCCCAAGGGCTTAGCACAGTGCCTGGTACAAAGCAGGCACTTAATGTGTATCGAATTGGATTGAACTGATTCTCCATTGTAAAACTTCACCATTCAGAACCACTTTACTTAAAGGGAAAATGTTGGCAATCACTGGTCTGTTATATAAAATATTCCAGTGAAGGTGAGTCAGAAGTCTTACATAGCTCCCCCTGGGGAGGTTCTAGAATGTGAGGGAGATGGTAGTAGCCTCAGGAGCAATTGGGGGGCATTGAATAAAAATAAGGAAGTGGTAGTAGCAGAAGGGAAGAAGAAAAGAGAAGAAAATTTTGAAAAACCATGCATACAAGTTTCATCTGTTGTATAACAGAGTTAAAGTTGTAGTGATTACTTTGTTTTCCAAAGAAGCACACAAAATTTAAGTTATAACTGAACAGCAATCAAGTATGCTGACAGGTCTTAACAAGCGAGTGTTGGCAAGCAAGTATCTTGCACTTTGTCAGGAAGTCCAGCATGCGTCAGCAGGAATATGTGCATGTAATGACTTATTTATAATACAATACTGTATGGTTACATGATGCAATATTGCATAATCAAAATTTCAATGCAGGAAAAACACCCAAAATTTACAATATTTGTTAAATTTAAGATATATCATTTTTTTAAAAATTGTATATTTTTCTGAAATGATGCAAATTTTTAAAAAACTGTTAAAGGGTTAAAGAAAGTAGATTTCCAGAGGGGTGCTGAATAAATTTTTTTTAAAAGACGGTGGTAGGCCAAATAAGTTTGGGAACCTCTGACCTAGACAATATTCAGGGCCTCATCACCTGCACAATTGCAACAGCTTTCTAACTGGTCTTCCCAAGTCCATTCTTTATTCATTCTAATTCATTCTTCACATGACTACCAGAGTGACATTCCTAAAGGGCAGATCTGACCATGCTACTCCCCAACTCAATAAACTTCAGGGGCTCCCTATTACTTCTAGGATAAAATGCAAATACCTGTTTGAACTATAGGTTATTAGATCTTGAGTTGGAAGGGACCTGAGAGACCATCTAGTCTTGACCCCTTCATTTTATAGGTGAGGAAACTGAGGCCCAGGAAAGTTAAGTGATATGCTCGAGGTCACATAGGTGCCAAGTAGAAGAGCTGGGGTTTGAATTCAGGGCCTCTGCTTATACCAGTACTCTTTTGACCATATCACCTTGCCTCCCAAATATAGAATGTAAAGCCTGGCAGGTAAGACCTCTACAACATGGTCCCCATCCAGCTTTCTAGGTTCATTTCATATTGCTTCCTTCCATACATTCAATTACTGAATAAGGAAAGGGGAGAAAAGAGGTATTAGACCACCTACCAAACTGAAGGTCTATAGAGCTGTTGTGCTCACCTCATTGATGTATGCCTGTGAAACCTGAACAATCTACCAGTGCCATGCCAAGAAACTGAATGGCTTCCATCTGAATTGTCATAGAAAGATTCTGAACATCACCTGGAAAGATAAGATACTGGACACTGAGGTCCTCTCTCAAGCCGAATGGCTAAGCATTCAAACTCCACTGCAGAGAGCACAGCTCTGATGGGCTGAATGCCAGAATAGTATCAGAAAGACTAGTACCATATATGATCTGAGGCTAGGAATAAATTCTGAAGACAATACAAGCTACACTGGGGGCAAGAGGAACAATCAAGGGGGAGGTAAGATTTGTCTTGGCATCAGTGAGAATATAGTAATGGATAAAAGAGTGAAGAAGGAATATGCAACATTTATTTTGCTTTTCTTTTCTCTCTCAAGGAGAATGATGTTGAAAATTGAATAAAAACTAGTTAACAGGAAACTGAAACCCAAGAGAAGCAAGGAAAGGGTAAGAGAAGACCTAGCTGCCCTCAGTGATATTAAATCATCTAATCTGGATAAACTGCAGTCCTGGGTAGTGAAGGGATTTACAGATATGATTGCTGATCCACTATCAGTAGTCAGAGAGGAATCATGAGAAACGGTAGAAGTCCTGGGGGACTGAAGATGAGCCAATGTTGTCTTTATTTTTAAAAAGGTTAAGAAGGTGGGTAATTCCAATTAAAAGTCAGCAAATGTGTCTTCTATGCCAGGTAAAATTCTGTACTAAACAAATGATTTATAAGAACTTAGAAAGGCAAGATGTGATTCCTAACAGCCAGCCTGAACTGCTTAAAAGCAAGTTATGCCAGACTAATCTCATTTGCTTTTTTTCCCAAGTTGTTAAAACAAGATAATCTCTGGCATGGTATTGTGATTCTGAGTTGCCATGGAGACAACGCTACCTTAGAGTCCAACAGCTGGTGATATTGTAGAACCGGGACTTTTGAGAGGGTCCTTGTGTAGTTTCTGGAAGAAAGATATCAGAAAAGAAGTTGGGAGTGTTGGTTGGTGTGGGAGAGTTGTCTTCAATTTAGGGGCATAAGGGCAGGTGCTGGGGTGTTCTGGCATTTCTCTTCTGAAGAGAGAGACTGAAATCAGTGTGTTGTGGTGCCTAGTGTAGACCATAGTTGGTGAGCTAAGTGAAGCAAGTCCTCAGAGACAATTTCCTTCTCCTGTTACTCCTAGTCAAGGAAGGAAGCCCGTTAATCGGGTTTCCTCTTCTACGTTTCCTTCCTCTTCTAAGTTTTTTGGCTCATCCTAAAGTCTAAAGCAGGAAAAGACAATTTCTGCAGCAGCTAGCAGCATTTAGTGCTGGCTGTGATATGTCCACAAACTGTGCTCCTCCTACTTGGCTCTCAGAGATTTTCATCACTATCATTTATTTCCTCTTTCCTATTTATTAGCAGCTGGTGGCTGCTAATCCTTGTGTGATTGTTAGCAGCTTGGAGAAACATGTGGCTCTGGGTAGAGAGTGGACAGAATCTGCTTGAGGGCAGGGATTTCCTCCAGGGCATCACAAACGGGAGATCTTTATAACTGTGTTCCAGAGCCAGTTCAAACTGATTTATAGGAGTAAGCAGAGAGATATTAATAACGAAAAGTGAAAATAAAGCCCTGAGATTAGTGAAGTTAAACCCCCAGAGGCAACTGTAAGCTAGCACGTAAGAAGGGTCATATATCACTCTCTGTATTGTGTAGGTCTTTTTTGGATTCTCTGACTACTTACACAAGAATTCCCTCTTTTCTAACGTTGTTATTCAGTCATTTCAGGCATGTCCAACTCTTTGTGACCCTATCTGGGGTTGTCTTGGCAAAGACACTGGACTGGTTTGTCACTTACTTTTCCAGCTCATTTTACAAATGAGGTAACTGAAGCAAAATGTGTGAAGTGACTTGTCCAGGGTCACACAGCTAGTAAGTGTCTGAGGCTGGGTATAAACTCAGGAAAATGAGTCTCCCTGACTCTGGGCCTGTCACTCTATCTACCTCACCACCTGGCAGCTCTACTTTTCTAAATACTTTCCAAGTTATAAATGAATATTTACCTGGAGGGACTATCCTTATCCACTACCATCAAGGCCATTTATTACGTGATATTTGGTGTGCAAGAAGGCAATTGAAAATAGAAAGCCATGAACTGGAAGATAGTACAACTAAATGAGTTTAGAACTGGGCCAAACAAAAGATTAAGATTCTGTGCTTAAAAATAGATTGACTGGAAATCAATAATATTTAATTTTGGCCAAAAAGAACCTATAATACAAGATATTTAAATTACATGCCAAATTTCCATTTTCTAAGATTCTTCAGTTATGTACATTATCTGTCACATGATAAGGTTGCGTTTGACTCTGTCCTGCATAATTATTTCTGATAATGCTTTTTGATTTACATCATTACTTAATGAATACTCACCAATTCTTTTTTTTTTGAGGGGCGGAGCTGAGGCAATTGAGGTTAAATGACTTGCCCAAGGTCTCACACAGCTAGTGTGTCAAGTATCTGAGGCCTAATTTAAACTCAAGTCCTTCTGACTCCAGGGCCAGTGCTCTATTCACTGCACCACCTAACTGCCCCAATGCTCAACAGTTCTAAAGAACCATGCAAAATAAGAATAATCTCACTCAATTTATTATTTTTAAATATTTCATTGTTTTTTATTAAAAAGCTATTTTTGCTTCCTTCTACAAAGTCCTCATAACTAATATGCATTGTTAGAGCAAAACAAATTTCCACATTGGCCATGTTCAAAAAATATCTCATTGCCCCAGTTCCACCACCTCTCTCTCAGGAGATGGTAGTATGATTACTCATCAATCCTCTGAAATCACTCAATTCATTCTCTTGGGGATTTCTCAGACCAAAAGGGTCCAGTTTTGGTGCTTTGTACTCTTCTTACTTTGGTCCATTACTATTTTGATGGAAAATTTGATCATCACGAAAGCTACCATGTGTGGCCAGTTCATTGATCAAGGCATGTGCTTTTTTCTCAGTTATTTCTCCCTCAAATCCTGCATTTCCTTAATGGCACCCAAATTTAGCAGGAAATAGTGAAATGCGCCAGGGCAATTATATTCAACCTTTTATCAATGAACTGGAAATTTATCAAGGAAAATAAGTAGAGAGAAAGAGGAAATACATTGGTTCACAATATGCATAGTCAAAGAAGTTATTAGTAATCTGGAATGCTGGGCTGAATCTAGCAGGATGAAATTTAACAATAGATATAAACATAAGTCTATTTAGTATATGTATATATTATATATATAATATTTATATATTGTAAAAATATGCAAGTTAATAAATATAAACTCTTTTTTTTTAAAGTATCTCCTTATCCAGGGTGGAAGTACAAGAGCTACTCACAGGCCCACCCATGGACCCATTCTCACTACTTACAAGCATGGGAGTTTTGGCCAGCTCTGTCTGACTTGGTCTGATTCCCTTCTCTTTAGGTAGCTCATCTTATTGATGCTAGATAATTCAGACAACTAATAACTTAGCTCACTGCAATTCAGTACTCCTGAGCATGAGATCCACCAGCCTCAGCCTCCCTGGTAGCTGGTATTAGAGAGATACTCTAACATGCCTGAAGGAAGAGAAAGACTCTTCAATTTTGGATGAAAAACAAAAACTAAACCAAACCAAATCACCTGAAAAAGCACAGGTTGGAGGTGATGTAGCTAGAATGCAATGCAGAAGAAAAGAGCTAGTGATTTTAGTGGACAGCAAGCTCAGTACAAGGGAGCAGTGTGATATGGCAGGCCCGAGAACTAATCTGACTTAAGTCTTCATTGAAAAAGAGTGACTACACTCAGAGACATAGAAGTAATAAGGCTGGGGCGGCTAGGTGGCCCAGTGAATAGAGCACTGGCCCTGCAGTCGGGAGGGCCTGAGTTCAAATCCAGCCTCAGACACTTAACACTTACTCACCATGTGATCTTGGGCAAGTCACTTAACCCCAACTGCTCTGCCCTCACCCCTCCAAAAAGCAAAAAATAAAAAAAAAGAAGAAGTAATAAGGTGCTAAACCAGCTGCACCATGGATGGGGCACTACTCATAATACCTAGAGAATGGGATTCTGTCCTGGGAACTTGATAAAAGTCATTTAACGGGTGACTGAATTTAGGCGTAAATCCTAGTCAAAAAGGCAATGGTAGCTAGTCTTGCCCTTCCCCAATTTGCATCACCATTCATGTATTCCTGCAGCAAGTATTTACTGAGCCTAACATATATCTCTATCCCATCAGTCTCTTTAGATTCCCAAGGAAAGAATTGCAATTAGTTTTTTAGAGGATTGTGTTAAAGTCTGTTGGGATTTCAGAGAATCAAATATCTTCAAATACTCTAGGTGTCTCTCTTCTAGATGGAGCAGATGCTCCATTCTGCCAGGAGGGATTCAGAGCAGCATTCTTAGAAGGTGAAGGACAAACTCTGAAGGGCAAGCTGAGTCCTGAGCTGTCAAAGAATGCTAATATTTGCAAGGCTTATTAAGCCTGGGATTGGGCTGCCTAGAGCACAATTAATAGAGGCTTCTTTGCTGTTTTAGACATGCCAGCACAGCAGACAGTGCTTTGGGTCCCCCCGCCTCCAGAGGGATGCAGCTGAAAAGCTAGAAAATGCCAGGTAGATGTTAAGGACTCGAGGCATCATTCAACAAAGCCAAGTTACCCTTTGAAGGAGTAGCATGTGCCCTGAAGAAAGCCTTCCTCAGAAGAAATGCTTTACACCTCACTTGTTGCCTTACACAGTGGTCAGTACTCAATAGCTGCTTCATAGATTTTGACTGAAATGAATGAAAAATGTGTGTTAGCATATTGATTAAATGATTATTTGAAAAGAAATAACATGAGGTAGAGCCTTGGAAGGAAGGAGGGAAGGAAGGAAGGAGGGAAGGAAGGAGGGAGGGAAGGAAAGAGGGAAGGAAGGAGGGAGGGAAGGAAAGAAGGAAGGAAGGAAGGAGGGAAGGAAGGGAGGAAGGAGAGAAGGAAGGAAGGAAGGAAGGAAGGAGGGAGGGAGGGAGGGAAAGAAGGAAGGAAGGAAGAAAAGAGAAAGATACCATTTGCTACTTAGAACCTGTGCCACCTGGGGCAATAATAATAATTTCCTCTTCCCATCCCCACCCCAAGAAACAGGTCTGTTATATCCCCAAGCCTCCTCCCAGGGTTCTCTAGGATTACAAAGGAGTTGGGAGGTCTCTCTTCTCTGCCTTTGGCTACAGCCCCCACCAATTTCATTTCCCTCCAATTTTTTGGGTCTAAGCACCCCAGTTCCATTTAACCATTTAGTGTATTAGTTTTTACAAAGCAATACCGACAGTATATCACCAACAAATATCCAGACAACCCCCCTCAGTCCTCTGAGATGGGGTATAAACCCCTCTACAGCACCTCAGGGGCACAGGAATCGGGTTCGCAGCTAAATGTTCCTGCATAGCATTAGTCCCACCAAATCCAAGTCCAGAGCACCACCCCTGGGTTTGTGTTCGGGATCCTGGCTTCTCAGCACTTCCCTGCTGGGCTGGTTACAACTTCCAGTCTGGAATTTTGAGCTCCAAAGTCCCCCTGGATAGATCTCCTGGGTCCAGCACTCTATTCCTTGCACCTAGAACTGGAAAGGACAAATGAAACAGACAGAAACTCAAGCCAAAGTCTCAGGGGATGGGAAGATGCCCCTCAGGTCCTTCCCCACGTCCTGCATAACATCACCAACTGTGAATCCTTCACCCCTGGATAAAGCAGGGAAGTAAGAGTAATAGCTGTGCTTAGTCACATAGATGTAAAGACACAGATAGTTCTAGCTGCTTAGCCTGTGGGAAGAAGCTGCTTCCAACCACTTGGTAGGCCAAAGCAGAGCATTCCTGCATGGGCCAATCCTCCTGTCTCCCAGGAGCAGGACCCCAGCACCTCCTACATAGGTGATACCATTTTAAGTGGTCTGGAAGCATTCCAAACCCCATTCCCTTAATAACTAACATTTACATAGTGCTTTAAGGTTCTCATAGTTTTTTTTATAGATATTATTTCATTTTATCCTTACAGCAACTCTATGGGGTTATGGGCTATTATTATTCCTATTTTAAGCCAGTTAGGTGGAGTAGTGGAGAGAGTGTTGGGAGTGGAACCAGGAAGACGAGTTCAAATGCTCTCTCCCACACTTAAGAGCGGCGTGACCCTCTCTCAGCCTGTTTCCTTAAAATGATGATAGGAACACCTATATTCCAGGGTTATTATGAAGAACAAATGAAATAACATAAGTAAAGCATTTTACAAACCTTAAAACATTATATAAATGCTAGTTATTATACTTTGCAAAATAAGGAAACTGAGACAGACGGAGGTCACATAACTGGTCTAAGATTTGGACTTAGACCATTAGATTTTTAGCAGGGACTGTCTTTTGACTCTGTTTTTGTATCCTCAATGCTCAGGAATTCCCATGGGTTAATCCAGCTATCAAACAATAGCAATATATTATGTGCCTATTATGTGCCAGGCACTGTTCCTGAGCCTCCATTAAGCACCTATCTTTCTAATAGATGAAGGAACCAGAAATCAAATAGCAAATTATCTAAGTGAGACAGTATAACAAAGTAACCCATAGGAAAAAACAAGACTGATTCTCAGCTTTCCAAACACAAACAAGTCAGATTCAAATGTCAGTGAGGAAGGCATTAGGGACTCCTCTCTTAGCATCCTCCTAGCAGTGTGTAGTGGCATTGCAGTTAGAAGACACCCTCTGCTTGGATCCTTATGGGTTCTGTCTTTTGGCAATGAAACATGCTTCCTGTGGTTCCTTGGCATAGTCCAGGAATTCCCTTACAGCTGCTCCAACCAGCATCCTTTTACATCAAAGCTTGGTGCTCTGCTTCCAGTCTTTGCTTCCATTTAACCTAACAACCTTCGCTTCAAAGAAATGTCATGCTTTTTTTTTTGTCCCATGAGACCACCTGAGCCAACAACACACCCCAGGATTAAAGAAAGACATCTTCATCTCCCTTGTTAATCAGCCTTTCCCAGATGGAACACTTACTAGAAGGATGTCCAAATAGCTCTAAGACTTCTAGAGCTGCCCTTCTCAGCGTAAGGTTCCAAGCTCTTTCATTGACCTGAGTTAAGGGGAATGTATTGTATTCCCCTTCCCCTTCCCTCCTTCCCCTGTAAACTCCCAGCCCACACCCTGCCACCAATCAGGGTAGAGGAAGTGTGACTCCCACATGGTAGGCAACTCCCACAAAATCTTTTTGATGCTGGAAATAGATCCACTTCTTTCTGCTTGCCTCTCAGACTTCCAACATGATATCTAGTAACTAGAGATGTGTGGTGCAAATTCCTTTAAAGACAAAATCAGCTTTAAGGAGACATTAGAAAGACTGAAAGTGGAAAAGCAAAAGTCGTGCCAGTCTTCTTATCATCCCAGCAAAACTCAAAGCATCAACAGTCTCCTCTAGTTAAAAAATTAGTTAGGCAGCTCGGTAGCTCAGCGGGTAGAGTACTGGGTCTAGAGTTAGGAAGACCTGAATTCAAACATGACCTCAGACACTTACTAGTTGTGTGACCCTGTAAGAGTCACTTAACTCACATCCTCAGTTTCCTCAACTGTAAAATGAGAATAATGATAGCCTCTACCTCTCAGGGTATTGTGAGTATCAAATTAGATGATATTTGAAAGGCACTTTGTGCAGTGCCTGGCACATGGTAGACAATAAATGCTCGTTTCCTTCCTTCCTTAAAAATTGTAGCCACTACCCACCACACCAGATGCACAGACGCAATTGTAGGTACATGTCAAATACATCCATTAATTTGCCTATTGCATAGTCACAGGCAATTATTATTTAGATCACAAGGAGGTATGCAGCATGTTATTTTATATATATATATATATATATATATATATATATATATATATATATATATGTAAGAATATCATACCATATAGCAAACATATAGGTCACATAAAAGTATTTAATACATAGTATCACGTAGCAAAGTTATTTAGAATAAACACACAGATCACAAACAATACATAATAGGGGCCACTAGGTGGAGCACTGAATAGAGCACGGGCCCTGGAGTCAGCAGGACCTGAGTTCGAATCCTGCCTCAAACACTTGACATACTTACTAGCTGTGTGACCTTGGGCAAATCACTTAACCCCAATTGTCCTCCAAAAAAGCAAAAAAAACCAAAAAACTAACAAAAACCCCCAAACAATACATAATATCATATGGGGTTATATACAAAGTAAGCATTACATACATTTCGCTCCTGGGCATCCCCTGGCCAGGTGGAACTTCTTCACACATGATCCTTGGAATATCATGCGTCAGCCTGGGCTAGATAGTCCAGGCACTTTGGTGGTGACCCAATTTCAGAAATGCACATTCAGTGCCCTCAGATCCCTGTAGAACTCATTCAGTTTCCTTGTAGACTATACAGCTAGGACATTAGGTGAGACTGGTAGTCTCTTGATTCAATTCTCCCTCTCTGTCTGTGCAGAGGTCCCCTGTAGACTGGCACAATGTCGGTCAGCTTCCCTAGATCAACATCTAGTTTTTTTTTTCTTTATTCCAAGATTGATTTGGAATTTCCTCTTGTGGATAAATAGTCTATAAATAGTCATCATAAATATTAAATAGTATATCCCAACCGTGAATCCCTAATTCCCTAGGATTTCCAGAGAATCTCATTAGTTTCTCAAAAGTTTTAAGGCTATTTCATAGATCCTTAGATTACTCCTCTTTTCAACTTTTTGACAGTGGCGTAGTTCTCCACCAGTCTGCTAGCTTGTGTTTTCCCTTGGTCATCCTTGCAGAATTCAGTCCCAAGACCAGAATTTCCATCAGAAAACCCCAGCAGTTGTCATTGCTTCATCTTCTCTGAGAAGAAGCCATTTTTAGGCAGTTGACCTGCTTTAACTTATTTCTCAAGCTAGTTGGTTGCATACTTCCCCATCTTCTAAGATGACAAAGCAGAGGCCAGTAGTCAGTCAGATGCAGCTTCACAGAAACATCAGCAAGTACAGAATGAAGCCTGTGGCATTATTCTTGGCAGCAGCATATGTGTACACCAGAAAGGCCAGATGCTGACACCATGGCGCCTTCTCCTCAGGCCTCAGGGTACCCAGCATATTCAGCAGGGTACAATTAAGGTCCTTTGGCTTTGGATTTCCCCAGGGAGGTTATGGTACAATTCTAGAGACTATTTGATTCCTGCCAAGGCCAGCATTTCTTTGAGTAAATTGCTTTCAAACTCATGACCTTGATGAGAATGGATCCTGGCAGAGAAAGCATCCTCAGAGAAATCCTTCTCTAACACAATGCAGTAGAAGCCTTCCAGGTTCCTGATTGCATAAGCCTGTACTTGCTGAAGGCCTTTCATACTCTGTGTAGCAGCATCTCTATTCTTTAATTTAAAAAAAAATTGCCTAATACTTACCCACATACTTTTCATAAGACTATCTACATAAATAATTGCTTCACTTTAAAAATTAGAAATAATAGAAGTTTTAGACAATTAAGCTTAAGTTTAGTTGTTGAAATTTTCAAATGATTATCTATAATCTTCAGTCATTTCCATTTTTGAAAAGTTGCTGAGTTTTTTCTTTGGAAACCGGCTTATTTTTTTATGAATAACAGCCCATTTCAAAACCAAGAAATTCAATTTGTGGATAAAATAAAAGACTCCAATTGTCATTGATTTCTCTACTGGCAAATACAATAGGCAATGGTAACTTTTTTCCTAGAGCAAAGCTACTCCCAAACCTTCTGGTCTACATAACATAAAGAGCTTGCTTAGATTTTCAAAAGTAAATGATGTCACATATGTGAGACGCCTGACAGTCCTGAAAGACACGTTCTTATTTCTCATTCCAGTGTTCTCCAGAGGATTCAGATCAGATTGCTGATTATTCCCCTTTGCTTTTGATTATTCTCAACCCACAAATGAGATGACCATTTATTGGGTGTATTGGGCATTCCTTTCAGGAATGGGTTATATTAGATTGTCACTGAGGTCCCAGCTCCCAAATTCTCTGATTCTGTGATTCTAAGACTGTGTTGTTGCTTTGTGATGATTACATAGAACAATGCTTAGACTTGTTCGTACTCAGTTGTGTCTCAGTGTGCCTGTCTTTCCACAGCCCCTCCAATATTAACTGCTCCGATCTTTCACCATCTCTGCCAATTTTCATAGTGGGGAAATGAAACCTTAGAGCTGTTTTAACTTGTATTTCTCTCTCTATTCGTGATTTGGAGCACGTAAGCAATTACAGTTTGAATTTCTTCTTTTTAAAATAGCATTTTCATATCCTCAAACCACTTATCTGATGGAGGAAGGTCTTAGTATTATATAGTTGATTTCAACTCGCTACATATTTTGGAGATTCCGACTTTTATTAGTGATATCTGATGCAAATGTCTTCGACATTGGATGCTTTCTCTTTTATCTTGAACTTAATTCTGCAAATACTTTTAAATTTTTACATAGCTAAAATTCTCTAATTCATTTTTCATGACCTCCTCCATCCCTTGTTGACTTAACAATCTTCCTCTGGCCATAGTTGTGGAAGGTACTTGATCTTGTTTTCTTCTAAATTTTTTTTTATTGCAGGACCTTTTGTTTTAAGGACATGAATATATTATGAGCTTATTGTGGGATATACCATGAAAAGCTGATTTAATACTAATTTCTACCAAGCTGCATAGTAGTGACGTGGCTAAACCTTCTCCCACAAGAGACAAAAGTCACTGATTCCATCCAGTCATTTAAAAAAAAGAAACCACCAGAAGAACAACTAGTGAAGCGCAAGTGGAAGACATAAGCAGCCCATGCCAGGCAGAGCACAGCCAGATAGGAGGGAGCTTTCAGAGCTGGTGGGAAAGCAGACTTCAAACCCATCTGTGGCCAGTTCTCTCCCTCAGAGTTTACTGTAAGTGGGAACCCAGTCCAGATTGGGACCTCATACCTCCCCCAAAGAGAGGACGCTCAACTTTGGAGAACATGTGCATTAGTGAAAAGAAGACCAACCCACTAGTGAGGAAGGAAACCAGAGACAATGCAAGAGAAAAAAAGAAAAATGAAAAATCCAAGAGAAGACACTCATAAGTCAATTAAGCAATAAAGAGGCTTAAATAAATAGAAGGAAGATGGAATAAAAATGCAAAGCGAATCCAGGCCACAATGAACAAGTATTATATTATGCAGGAAAATGAAGCAAAATTATCTCCTGAAAAGGAATCCTATAAATCCCCAGAGATCATGGAATAGTAGTACAGAATTGTGGAATAGTTCAAAATAGAAATAAAACCATTAAAAGAAGAATAGAGTTAGAATAACTTTAGAATAAAAAATAAAGTGAATAAAGTTAGGTCAGAAGATCAGGGCTCTCATTGTAGAATTAAGAACAAACAGAATACCGAATTTAGGAAGGAAGGAAGGAAAGAAGGAAGGAAGGAAGGAAGGGAAGAAAAAAAGTATGTATTAAGTCTTTACCATGTGCCAAGTACCACACTAAGTATGAGAGATAAAAGTACAAAAATGGGGGAAGGGGGGGGGGGGAGAAGTCCCTGTCCTCAAGGAGCTTACATTCTCATGAAGGAAGGAAACAAAAAAAGAGCTATGAAACGGGGTCAAGTGTGCTGATGGTGTGATAAGGGATGCGGGACTTGGTTTTGAAGTCTAGAGGTCAGAGGAATCGGGAGAAGAATTAAAGTTAGTCATCTTGGGTCCTTCCACAAAATGAAAGCCCCAGGAAGGACTCACCAATCGGAGAAGGGGGGGACAGGGAGGTCAAGGAAGTTGTGGAGGGATGTTTTAGAGTGAGAAGGCCATAGGCACTAGTGGCAGTTCCAGGATAAGACACCTGCAAAGACATAGTTTTGAAATCCGGAAATCTGAGGCATATAGAGGCTGGGACACAATAAGCACTTTCTGCAAAGAAGCAGAGGTCCAAAAAGAGAAAAGCAGATATTTTGAATATAAAAATACAAAAGTAGAAGAAAATTTGCTGCTCAGAAGAAGCAAAAGGCAACAATGTCAAAAGTGCATATGAATTCTATACAAACCTAAGTGACTGACATCTTGAAGACAAGTTACTAAGAGGATTGTAGTTCTTCAGGCTTCAAAAAGCCTGAATACTACACATAAGCAAGAAAGCTATCCAGAAACTCTTTAAAAAGGACAACAAAGCACTTATTGATGAAATCTACAGATAAAGGACAAAGGAAAAATACTTGGAACTCCAAAGCATGTAATGGTTAGATTTCACAGTGTCTGACCAAACAACAAATTCTTCAGGCAGACAGGAGAAAGAAAGCCAAATATAAAGAAGCATTGGTTTGAATAACGTGGAGTTAATCTGCACTCACAACAAACTACCAAATGGAATTACTTTATAAAGCTAGACAAAATAATAAAATTCATTTGTAGGAACAAAAGCTCTATAATCTCAAGAAAAAGAATGGGAAAAAATAGCAACAAAGAGAGAATAATGATAGGGCACCAGCTAAAGGGAGGGAGACAACTTGGAACTCAAAATTTTTTTAATGTTAACAATGAGAGAAGTGCTTTCAGACCTCACATTTTATTATAAAGCAGTCATTATTTAAAAAAAAAAACCAACTATTTGCTGGTGGTAGGTAAGAAGTGGAAATTGAGTGGATGCCAATCAATTGGGGAATGGCTGAACAAGTTGTGGTATATGATTGTAAAGGACTGTTATTGTGCTATAAGAAATGACAAGCAGAGTGATTTGAGAAAAACCTGGAATGATTTGCATTGACTGATACAAACTGATGAGCAGAACCAGGAGACTATTAAACAGAGCAACAGCAATATTGTAAAATGAAGAGCCGTGAATAACTTAGCTAATCTTAGCAATATAATTATCCAAAACTATCCCAAAGGACCTTGATGGAAAATGCTATCCACCTCCAGAGAAAGAACTGATGTTGTCTGAATACAGGCTGAAGCATACTCTTTTTCTCTTTCTTTTTTTCTTTCCCTTTCTTTTTTTCCCCTTCCTTCCTTCGTACCTTCCTTCCTTCCTACCTTCCTTCTTCCCTTCCTTCCTTCCTAACTTCCTTCTTCTCTTCCTTCCTTCCTTTCTATCTTCCTACCTTCCTTCCTTCCTTCCTTCCAGGCTTCTTGTACAAAATGACTGAGAAGGAAATGTTTTACATGATTCCACAAGTATAACCTATATTAGGTTGTTTACTGTCTCAGGGAAGGAGGTGGGGAGGAAGGGAGGGATAGAATTTGAAACTAAAAACCTTTTTTTTAATGTCGGGGGAAAATAAAATATTATTTTAAAAAATTATTTGCTGGTGGTTTCAAAAATGTAAACGTTGATCAGCAGAAGCAGGTGGCACAGCAGATAGAGTGCCAGGCCTGGAGTTAGGAAGATTCCTCTTCCTACGGTTAAATTCGGCCTTAGATACTAGCTGTGTGACCCTGGGCAAGTCACTTAACACTGTTTGCCTCAATTTCCTTATCTATAAAATGAGCTGGAGAAGGAAATGGCAAACCACTCCAGTATCTTTGCCAAGAAAACCCTAAATGCAGTCACAAATGGTCAGAGATGACTGAAAAACAACTAAACAACAACAAGATCAATGGAACAAACTTAGATAAGAAAGAATGCAAAATAAATAATTCAACAACCTATTGCTCTAGGAACCTGAAAATGAAAATCATGTGGGGAAGAATTCTGTACTTCACAAAAATTACTGGAAAAACTCAAAAGCACTGTAACAGAAATTAGGGTTAAAATTACATTGTACATCATATATACCATATGTAGCTAAAAATAAATGTGTATAAATAAATATATAAATATATATAAATTATATAAATATATAAATGTATAAATAAAAAAATAAATAAACATTACACCAAAAAAATTAGAAGAAAATGACATCAGATAACTTTTACGACCATATATAGTAGGAGAATTCTTAACCACATAAGGTATGGCAAAGATAACAAAAAACAACAATATAAAATTTAAAAGCTTCTACACAAACAAAATTAATGCAGTTAGAATAAGAGGGAAATTTGCCAATAGTTAAAAATTTTTTGCATTAAATATCTCTGAAAAGAGTCTGATGTACAAAAATAAAGAAAAACAGCAGAAAATTGGAGATAGAATAGAATAGAAAAAATAAGACAAAAAAACTCTTTAGTGGATAGATGGGTCGAAGAATATGAACAAATATTCTCAAAAGAATTGTAAATAAGAACCATATTTGCTCTAAATAATAGATAGCTCTAAATCACTAACACTAAAAGCAAATCAAAACAATTTTGAAGATTCATCTCATATCTAATACTGGAACAGATGAAAAAAGATAGAAACAGTCAGTGTTGGAGGACCTACAGAAAGGCAGGCATACGAACATACCATTGGAGGACCTGTGAATTGATCCAACTGTTCTGGAAAGCAATATAAAGTTACGGTGGGAAAAGTGATAAAATATCCATTCCTTTTGGCCCAGAGATACCATCGATAGGTATATAATCTACGAAAATCAAAGACAGAAAGAAAAATCCCACATACACAAGAATATTTGTAGTAGCACTTTTTGTGGTAGCAAAAGCGTGAAAAGAAAGGAGGTACCCAACACTCGGGAAATAGCTACACAAACATGAATGTAATAGAAGACTATTTTTTCCGCAAGAAATAACAAATATGAAGAATTCAGAGAAGCATTGGAAGACATTTGAACTGATTCTCAATAAAGTAAGCAGAATTAGGAAGAAAGTACATACAATAACTACAATAGTATGAATAGAAAGAACAAAAAAATAAAACAACACTGTAATTTTAATGACCAACCTTGGTCCCATGGAAGAACTGGGAGAAAAAAAAACTTTCTCCTTTCACTGCAGAGATGGAATATGAATGTACAGTATTGCACATACTGTCAGTCATGATTG
The DNA here is from genome assembly GCA_028627135.1 of Pseudochirops cupreus. NCBI lineage: Eukaryota > Metazoa > Chordata > Mammalia > Diprotodontia > Pseudocheiridae > Pseudochirops > Pseudochirops cupreus. The sequence continues at coordinate 163,336,730 of CM053580.1, forward strand.
ATATGCTGTTTAATTTTGTTGGACTATTTTTTCCCTCTTTATTTTTTAATGCTTGTTATAAGCAATAGTTTACCAAAAAAGGAGAATCAGGGATATGCTTAGAAACAAATTATGTACAAAACCAAAAGGCATCAATAAAAATAAAATGAAATTTACAATAAACGTTTAAACCTAAGATTTTTTTTTAATCTCAGTTTTCTTTATCAGTTATATGTTATTTTTACTTTTGTTTCTCTTTTTCTTCTTCAGTTTTCAAGATTTCTTCCTTTCTACTTGATTTAGAGTTGCTAATCTGTTTCTTTTCTGGTCTTTTTAATTACAGGCTCAGTTCATTGGTTTTTTCAATTTTGCTAATATAAGGTTTTAGATATATGTTACTTTCCAAGTAATGTTTGAGCAGTGTCATATAAGTATTAATATGTTGTTTCATTGTCATCATTAACATAATTGTTGGTTCTACAAATTTTTCTTTGATGCTTTTAATTCAACCCAATTAATTCAAAATATTCAATATGTCAGCAATTAGTTTCCATTTAGGTACGTACTATTTATTTATCACTACTTTTATGTTGTTATGGTTTTAAAATATGTATCTTCTATTTGCCTTCTTATAGTTATGATTCCTTTGTGAATTTATTAAGTGCTTACTATATGCAAAGCACAAAGCTAAGTACTGAGGATACAAAGAGATAATCTCTTAAAGAACTCACATTTTAATAGGGGGAGACAACACATACTGAGGGTTTCAGCTGCAAGGCCAACAAAAGCATGGGGATTACTCCAGATGGCAAGTAATCCAGTTTGGCTAGAATACAAAGGGGAAATAAGGATGATTATCAAAAATATCTTCAGTGTCATTTCAACTGATAAAAACCACATCTAGTTCTGATGTTCAACCCTAAGCTATAAGCATATGATCAAGTTTTGAAAAGATACTGTGGGATCCTTGGATATATGTGTTATCCTTAATATTCCATTTCAGAAGTCACCATAGCTCAGTCACATCTAATTGATCCAAAAATTCATTCAGGTCAAGACACCAATTCAAGCCAAGATAGCCCAAATAGGAGGAAGCAGTAGACAGGCTAGCTCCCCAGATCAATTAGTAGAACAGCCTAGTCCACACGATCAATTAGAATTCCTGAAAGAAATGATGCAAGAGTTTTTTAAAAAGTTAAAATGGTATTATAAATGAAAGGAGAGCAATAGAGGGAAGAATTTAAAAAGAAATGAAAGCAATGAATAAGTGCCTTGGAAAGAGAATTAATAGCTTAGGCAAGAAGTACAAAACCTCACTCAAGTAGCAAATTCAGTAAAAATTAGAATGGATCAAATGGTAGTTATTGATCTTATGATGCAACAAGAACTATTAAAGACAAAGTCAAAAGGGACAGCATGGCATAATGACCAAAGATTTGACCTTGAAGCCAGGATGACACACATTCAGAGACTGCCTCTGACAGATACTGGCTGTGTGACACTGGGCAGGTCACATTAGCCTCTCAATGCTCTGGGTCAGAGGTATGAAACACAAGCCCCAAGGGCCACGAACAGTACAAAACATTCCCAAGTAAGGCCCAAACCAAATTAAAATGTAATTGGGAAATTTTTAATAAAATTAAGAAAAATGCAATAAAACATGGTTTTTTTTTCTTCAGTCTTGTCTGATTCTTCCTGACTCCATTTACAGTTTTCTTGGCAAAGATACTATAGTGGTTTGGCCATTTCCTTCTCCAGTTCATTTTACAGAAGAAGAAACTGAGGCAAACAGGGTTAAGTGGCTTACTTAGGGTCACATAACTAGTAAGTGTCTGAGGTTGGATTTTAATTCAGATCTTCCTGAGTCCAGATCTGTTACTCTACCCACTGTACCAACCCAACTTTTACCATGCATTGGCAAAGTTTCTCCATGGCCAAGATCATACCAATGAAATTTTGTCACACACGTGCATGTGCAAACACACAAACAAACACACATGTATACACACATATCCATGCACAAGTTAAAAAATTGAAGGAAAAAGAAGCAACTGTAGTATATATCATGTTTTTTTTAAAACTGACAGAAAATAGATCAAGTAGAAATAATTCAAGAATCACTGGACTACCTGAAATCCATAACCAAAATAAAGAGCCCAAATATTATATTTCAATAAATCATGAAAAAAACTGCCCAGATCTCTTAGAAGGGGAAAATCTCAAAAAATCGTAGCCAAAAATCCAGAGCTTCCAGATCAAATTAAAAATAATTCAAGTGGCCAGAAAGAAAAAGTTCAAGTATGAGGGAAACACAGTCAGAATCACAGAAGATTTAACAGCTACCATCTTTAAAAAAAAGTGGAGATCGTGGAATTCCAAAAGGCAAAAGGCTTACATCCAAGAATAACTTACACAGAAAAAAATTAGTATAATCCTACAGAGGAAAAAAATATATCTTTAATGAAATAGAGGACTTCCAAGAATTACTGATAAAAAAAATAGAACTGAATAGAAACTTAGAAATGCAAACACAGAAGTAAAATAAAATATAAAGAGGTAAATACAATTGAGCAATTAGAAAAGACGAAGGACACTAAATTATGGAATCAGAAAATCAAGTTTTGAATCTTGCCTTTGCCAATTACTAGTACCATATGTCCTCAGGTACCTGATTCCCCCAGCTGCTAATGCCTTTGCCCATCACCTGGAATTTTCCTATATTTACTTTTTATATGTAACATCCCTTTCAGATAATCACAACCCCTCACCCTCTCAGTGCTTAGCACAGTGCTGGCCACATTGTAAATACTTAATAAACGCTAACTTGTTGAATCTCAAAGAGGATATGCCATATATAGGTTGTATTTGCATGTTTGTACATATATATATATATATGTACATATTGTTTCTTACCAAACTCCTCTAGGGCCGAGAATTGTTGGATTTTTGTGTTTGTATCTGTAGTACCTAGGACAGTTCCTGGCACATAGTAGGTCCTAATAATAAATTCAGGTCTAACCAGCCGACATTCTATTGAGCTGTTTCCTACAGCCCAGGTCTGGGAACATAAGAGTGTCCAAGGAGAAGCTTCCACTCTTACAAGGTTCCACCTGTACTCTTTTATACCTCTGCAACCACTCATGCCTCATTCTTCTTCTTAGAAGATTGACACATTGAAGAAGAGGTGGAATCTGGGGAAGCAGCAGGGGAAGGGAAATGCATTCCAAGCCGTGTGGTGTGTTCCATCATTTCGGTCGTCTGATTCTTTATGATCCCATTTGGGGTTTTCTTGGCAAATATACTGGAGTGCTTTGCCATTTCCTTCTCCAGCTCATTTTACAAATGAGGAAACTGAGGCAAACAGGGTTAAGTGACTTGTCCAGGATCACACAGCTAGTAGGTTTCTGATGCTAGATCTGAATTCAGGAAGATGTCTTCCTGATTCTAAGCCTGGTGTTCTAGCCACTGTGCCACCTGGCTGCCCCTATTCCAAGTGGAGGGAACTACATATGCCAAGGCATATAGGTAGGAGTGAACAAGGCACATCTATGGGACAGAGAGTTTGAAAGTACACTTAATTCCGTGACTTTACTGCAAACTGAGCACTGTGATCCTGCTTTAAATGTACGCCATAATGTCTGATAGAGAAACACCTACTTTCAGGATCCAGGTGAGTTGGGCAAGCTTTTGGGTTCTTATATGGAATAGGAAAGCTTCTTTGTTAATTGAATGAATACCTAAAGAACTTATTCTGTCCGTATCAGGATAACCATGTATACCTTTCTTGATTTCTGGAGTAATTTCCAAATTTTCAACAAAATTTTTTTACTCTGTTATTTGGTGTTCCTATGGCATTTGGAATTTTCTCTATACAAATGAACTGGTCTGAATATACTATACCAAAGTCACAGGAATCAACCAATTAATAAACACACATTTACTGTGTGCCAGGCACTGTGTTAGATCTACATTCCAGGAGCCTATGCTCTGTCAAGTGAAACAATATGTAGTCTCTTCCAGCACAAGATAGGTGAACTTGTGTTCCAATGTACACATATAAGTAAATACCTGGGCCATTGCCAATCTTCTTGACTTTTGGCTTGTCAATAGACTCTGATGACTCTGGAAGAGAAAGTGAGGCTAATGACTGCACAGTTCTGCCTCACTTAAATCCAATTCATTAGCACATTAAGACGTCATCCTAGTGGTGTCATTGGTCCTCTTTAGGAACAAAGGGTGGACAACAATAAATAAATATGAATATATACCTATGAATCACAAACATAACACCAGCTTCAACAGCTTCTCCAACAGAAACTATGGTCCCTATTGCTGTATCTTTAGAGAGAAAGAGAATCCTGGGCAACTGAGATTTAACCATCATGACAGAAGGAATAAGAATGAATTTAAGCTGACAATTCCTGAGGAAACAGACTGAAAGTTAGCGATCATCTTGGAAGAGTATGAGATGAAGCCCAGGAAATTAGCTGTCATCTTATGAGGGACTGAGTCTGAGTGTGTAACTATCATTTTGTGAGAGACTCAGACTAAGGGAGTTAACTGTCATCTGTAAGGAGTCAAGGAGAGGGCTGCAAGAGTTAGCCGTTATCTTAGGAGAGAAGCTGAAGGGACACTTTAGAAAAGGATTTCTCAGAGGACGGAATTACCATCTTGGGAGAACTGAGTTGAGGAATACATGGAAGCATTGGTGAGACTATTCCAATCTGTATCCCTTTTCCTTCCTTTTAAAGTACATTAAGGTAATTCAGGCTATGAAGTTTTCTCACTTCCAATACACTGCAAATCTTTATTGGTATCCTGATTGGCTATTGTAGCAAATTTTATGAGAAGCAATATGGATATTGTTTTAAGTCCATGAAAGCAGGGGGTTTGAGACAAAGAATGCAGTAAAAGTTTGTGGAAATAAAAGTTTATCTAGAGTATTTATAAACTGAGATAGTTGAGTAGTTAAAGAGATAAATGTGCATTTCCATTCATTTATGAGGATGTACCCTTTGGTTGTCTTAGAACTTGGGTAGAGAATTAATGAGAATCTGAATCAACAGTAGGTAGATAAAGGTAAGAGTTGGTCACCTAGTGCACCTAGCACAGCCTACATCCCAACTCCATTTAGGTTAGATTTTGGAAAATCTCATAATCTCTAAACCTGTTACACAAGGTAATTTCTTGGGGAGTGGGCGTGCACTGGCAACTGGAGGAATCAGCAAAGGCTTCATGTAGGAGGTGGTAACCTGAGCTCTCAGCTTGAGCCAAACCATGAAGTAAGCTATGGATGCTAAGAGACAAAGGTGAGGAAGGAGTACAGCTTGTACAAAGGTACAGAGATAAGATATATGATTGTATGTAAGGAACAAAAAGTAGTTCAGTTTGATTGGACCAGAAAGTGCTTATAAATGACTAATATGTCATAGGTCTTAAAAAATTAGGCTTAGCTAGATTATTAAGAACTTTCAATGGCAAATAGAGTAATTTGTGTTTATCCTGGATGCAACAGTGATTAAGATAGTCAGAATAATATTTTTAAAATATAATTTAAGCAGCTTTGTGCAAGATGGAAATAGAAATGGAGGGGGGGGGGAGGGAGGTGAGAAGACTTGAGGCAGGAAGACCAAATAAGAAATGATTACAATAGTCCAAGCAAGGAGCCTTGAGGACTTCAACGAGGATGAATATATAAGTGAAGAGAGAAGGGGATGGACATGGGCAATGTGGAGATAGAATCCACAAGACTTAGCAATCAGATTCCAGGGCGTGAGACTGAAGAGTTGAATAGGACATCAAGACTGCAAATGCAGGTGACTGGAAGGGTGCAGGTGCCCTCAATAGAAACAGGGAAGTTTGGAAAGGGATGGTTATTAATTTGGGGAAAGATAAGAACTGCTTTGGATATGATGGATTTGAGATGATGATGATGGTAGTGGTGGTGGCAGTGGTTGTGGTAAAAGCTACATAGCGTTTACGGAGTAGTTTAACATTTCAAAAGAGCTTTACACATTATCTCAGTTGGTCCTAACACAACCCCTTAAGGTAGGAGCTATTATTTTCTCCATTTGATAGAAGATGAAACTAAGGCTTAGAGAGGTTAAGTAACTTGCCCAGAGTCATATAGCTAGTTATCTGGGGCAGAATTCAAACTCAGATCTTCTTAATTTCAAATCCAGCACTCTACTCATTGGGCCACCTTGATTTGATGCCTATGGGGCATCTCATGGGAAATGTCCAATAGCATGATGATGATAACTTTAACTAGTACCTATGGTTAAATGTTAACTTTAAAGCTTGCAATATACTTCATGTATATTATATTGCTAGAGTGTTATAATAACCCTGGGAGACAGATCCTCCAGGCATTATTATCCCCATTTTATAGATGAACAAAAAAGTAAGAGGTCATGGCCGTGGTCATTCAGCTAGGAAGTTTAGGAAGTGGCATTTGACCTCTGATCTTTCCGATTCCAAGTCCAGTATGCTATCCACTATAGACCTGGGTCACCCTAGCAGAGGTGCCTTTCCTGGTAAATTCTCATGATCTGAGTTGGAGAGGGCAGGGAGTAGCATAGCTGGTATTACTCACTTCATGAGATAAGCAAAATGAGTCACCCCATCAATCACAGGACAAAGGCCAAATTGTCCAACCCTGTCCAGCTCCTGCTCATTCTAGAGATGTTAACTCAGCAATCCATATCATCTTCGGCAAAAGGGGAGATGTTAGTCTTAGTATGGAATTTTCAAAATGGGGAAGGTGATACAGACAGGTCTCACTTTACCTAAGTCGACCATTCTACAGACCTCTACATAAAGCGATTTTTATGTAATACAACTTTGCCTGTAGATGTGGGAAAGGGAGGGAGAAAGGCAGGGAGGGGACCACCAGCGTGTGGAGGGAAGGAGGCAGCAGACAGTTCAAGGGTACATGAGGCTGGAGACAGAAAAGCAGGATCAGGAGGAGGACCACCCAGGACTAGTACAACCATAGGAGGGCCTGGTTGGAATCTAGAGGGAGAACATGGGGGCAGACGCCTCGGAACCAGACAGGGACACAGACTGGAAAGCTAGCTGGGGCGCTGGCAAAGACAGACACTGACAGAAGACAGACATGTGGCCTGGGAAGAAAGGGGGGAGGCCCTAGCGGTACAAAGGTCTCCTCTCTCTAGGCACTGGAGCTCTCAAGCCAAACCCCTTATCTGACCATGGCAGTAGTCTCTCCATTAGTCAATTCTTCTGCTTTCACTTGGAAGGGGACTTCTTGGGGAGAGGGTAGGTGAGGATTGGGGGGGAGGCGACTGTGGAGTGCCTAGCCAAGGGATAGGAATAGAAAAGGCACAACACTGGACAGCAAAGTTAACATAGGTGTTTTTTTGGAATGCGGATTTCTTTCAGAATTCTTTTTTTTTTTCAGAATGCTTTAAAGAAAATTTGCATTAAGCAAGAATTGTCCATAGTTTCAAAAGGTCTTAGAGCAGCCCTAGCTTGTGTGATTGTGGCAAAATGAAGAGAATTTTAAGTGGGACTTTACCTCAGACAACAAGGTTAAAATGGCTCTTAGAACAGTTAGCTGATCCTTTGGGGATGATGTTGGGAATAAGTGGTGAAGCCCAATGCAAAGAGCAGGTAGGGCTGAGCCAGAGTATTTCTTAGACCATTGTAGGAATGTATTTCTGAAGCCTTCCTTTCAGTAATTTGCCTCATTTATCAGCGATCAAAGGACAGAGCAAATAAAAAGAAGAGAAATGAAAGAGATGTTCTAGGTCCATGAAACCACATGAAGCTTTGATGTAGTCTCACTTGACCTAATGAGCACACAGCCCAGGCTGGCATCAGGAGTGTTGAGACATCCTTTCACTGTAAACTGTGAATGGATAACCATAGAGTGGCTAGGTTTTTAAAAGAAACTCTAGAAAGGAGATGAAAAGAGATACAAGACCTAACATGGCTACTACCATTTCTGTCCAAGCCATGGTTCCCTCTCCAAAGCTAGGGAGGGCGAGGCAGTAAAGTTTCTTTTTCTTTTTTTTTAAATACTTAATTTTTAAAATTTAATAGTATACTGGCTGAGGAATAGAGTAGTGGATCAATGGAATAGATTGGGTACCAAAGATGCAGTAATCAACAATTATAGTAATATACTGTTTGATAAGCCCAAAGAACCCAGTTTTGGGGATAAAAACTCACTATTTGACAAAAAATGCTGGGAAAACTAGAATATAGTACGGCAGAAACTGGGCATAGACTATCATCTAACTCTGTATACCAAAATCAAGTCTAAATGGGTGCATGATCTAGGTATAAAGGCAGATACTGTAAGTAATCTGAGGAAGCAAGGAATAGTTTACATGTCAAATTTATGGAGTAGGGAAGACTTTATGACCAAAGAAAAGTTAGACAGCATTATAAAATCCAATTACATGCAAAGACAACTTTCAACATTCATTTTTGAAAGATTTTAAGTTTCAAATTTTTCTCCCTCTATCCCCTTCCCTCTCATGGCAAGCAATCTGATAGAGGTTATAAATGTGCAGTCGTGGAAAACACATTTCCACATTGGTCATGTTGTAAAAAAAAAAAATAGAACAAAAGAAAAAAACCACCAAAAAAAAATTTAGAAAGTGAAAATAACATGCTTCCATCTGCATTCAGACTCCATCAGTTCTTTCTCTAGATGTGAGTAGCAATTTCCATCATGAATCTTTTGGAATTGTCTTGGAATTTCTCTTACTTTCAAGATGCTAAAGAAGACATAGCAGGTAGGGGTACCTATCTACAATGATCAGCATAGCAGAAGTGAGTATATGGAGCAGCCAACGTTTCCTACCATTGGCTGAGTCAGGAGAAGCTGGCACATACTAAGGGTTATCTCTGTCCCCAGAGTCAATGCCATGAGTGATTGAGTTAACCCCCACTTCTGGATATTGCTCAATTTTCCCTTTTTCTGTCACAAAAGTGGTAAGAGGAGTGGGGTAAGAACAGATTCCAACCTAGGGAAGAAGGATTATTCCTGGGAGGAGATCAGATGTTTTGCTTATGTAATCCTCTATCAGTACAATAACCATGGAGATCAGTTTCCCGGGAGCCCACAGGCCTCTGAGGTTACAAAACAGGGAGCAGTTGGACAGTTCAAAAATAATTTAGGATAGAAGAAAGGAGGAGAATGCAACCTAAGGGTGTAGAGTCAATTCACTTCCATCTTAAGGTCATGAAGATTTTTGCAGTCATGCACTTGGAATTTGTACCTTTCTAGTCTCTCCTTCAAAGATTCTGAATCTCTACAATCCTATAAAGTGGCAGGTCCAGGGAAGGAAGATTGACTATAGCAACTCTAGAATCTTTACCCTCGTAGGGTAGACTCTGCCCAGGTTAACATACATCTATAGGATTATATTGTTGTTTGTCCTTTTCCAAAGAAGACCAATAATGGCATTTGGGGTGGTGTTTTGACTCATGTGCTGATTGGATTTAAGTGAGACAGAGCCTCACAAAGTTGTCAGTTTCACTCTCTCTTCCAGAGTCATCAAGTTAAGAAAACTGGTGATGGCCCAGAAAGCAAGGGTGACCTTGGCGTCTTTGATATCTCATAACAAGGGGGAGTCTTCACATGCTTGGGGTAGACATTCCTGTAACTCACGACAGGTTGGAAACCTGTTGGTTACCTTCACCTGGTCTCTGCTGAGACGGCTTTTTTGGGGTATGGCTACAACTTCTTGGAGCCACAGGTGAAAGTTGAATGCCAGGTAGTAGTAATAGTAGCAGCAGTAGTAGTAGTAGGAGTAATAGAGTAGTAGTAGTAATAGTAGCAGTAGTAGTAGTAGTAGCAGCAGCAGTAGAAGGAGTAAAAGAGTAGTAGTAGTAATAGTAGCAGTAGTAGTAGTAGTAGAAGTAGTAGTAATAGTAGTAGTAGTAGTAATAGTAGCAATAGTAGCAGTAGTAGTAATAGTAGTAGTAGTAGTAGAAGTAGTAATACTAGTAGTAGTAGCAGTAGTAGTAATAGTAGCAGTAGTAGTAGTAGTAATAGCAGTAGTAGTAGTAGTAGTAATGGTAGTAGTAGTAGCAGCAGTAGTAGTAGTAACAGTAGTAGTAGTAGTACTAATAGTGATAGTAGCAGTAATAGTAGTAGTATCAGCAGTAGTAGTAATTGTAGCAGTAGCAGTACTAGTAGTAGCAGTAGTAGTAGTAATAGTAACAGTAGCAGTAGTAGTAATAGTAGTAGTAGCAGTAGTAGTAGCAGTAGTAGTACTAGTAGTAGTAGCAGTA
>CM053580.1:163347477-163368984 GCA_028627135.1 Pseudochirops cupreus
CCAAAAAGTGACATAGGAGAGAACAGACTGGGGGAGGGGGGAAATACTGGGATGGCTGTTTTGGGGTGGTGGGCGGGGGAAAGACGGGGAGAAAAGATGTAACTCAAAAAAATTTAATAAAGAAAGTAAACAAAAAAAAAACAAAAAAAATAAATTAAATAAAATATATTTCTAAATTATAAAGAGTTCGGATTTTATTGTTGGGTATGTGAGAGAGACAAGGACTCACCAGGCTCCCAATGTTGGTGCTGGAGGTGGGTCGATTGGATTCGCCCTAAAGTCCTCTCCAGCTCTAAATATTTGTGATTTTCAGTTAGATGGGGAGACTGTGACCAAAGTATGGAGAGGCTTTAACGTCAGGATGGGAAATCTGTATTTCTGGTCAATATTTTTTGAAGCCAAAGCTTCACAAAAACTGGCAGACACTAGAGGAACTTGTAATCTTAAAAGCCTAAATAGTATGTGATTAGATCCAACTCTTTGATATACTTAGCCACATCACTGGGGAAAGAAATCTAAGGATTATGACATTTGTTGTGTCCGTAACACTGGTACCACCAGAGGCCCTCAGAGTATGACTTCTCAAACGTGAAGGTTAAGAAATCTTTCTCACAGACCCGCTCACTCAGCCCCAGTGTGGGCACTGTCCCTTAAAGTAGCAAAAAGGCTGACTGGTATTAAACATAATGATCCAGGTTAAACTAGAATTTCCCCTAGGCAAGAAGAACCAGAAATGCCAAGTGGTGTGGAAATCAACTTGCTGTTCACAAATGATGGGGTGGCAACAAAGCCTCTTGCCCTAGTTCATGACTTTGTAATGGGTTGGCGCCGTTGCATAAGTGATCTGCCAACTTCTCTACCAGTCAGCATGTCTGTTTGCACACTTTGCCCAGCACTTGCCACATTGGTGACTAGACTGAGCCACAAGACAAGGGGTTGCTGCCGGAAAGTTGACTAAGGAGAAGCAGTACTCATCTGTGTCAGATTGTCTAAGCCTGGAGTGGTACCTGGATTCATGTTCTCTAGCCTATTTTCAGGAAAGGGTAGGAGGGAGTGGCCCCAGGCTGCCTAAGGTCATGACTCACTTGCTGCACCTACAGTGGGTGCAACTACACGAAATGGCATAGGTCAGGCTTGGGTGGGGTCCCAGACTTGGAGAAACTGGTTTGGTATCAGGCAAGTGAAGAATCAGGAGACACCCAACCACAACGTAACCAGGAAGGAGTAAATTTAGCCTATTGGCAGTCAGCTGACCATGAAACTTAAAAACAGGTCAAAGTGCATAGCTGTTCAATTGACATGACTATTGTTTACAATGACTAGACTAAGTATATTCCTTTTAAACTTAGTCTTCCATTGGAGTAGAAATTTAATAAAGAGTTATATTATTTCACTTTACTGTCTACTTCTTTGACCACTCTAGACTAGATCAATCAGTCAATCAGAAATCAATTATAAAGTACCTAATATATGTCAGAAGGGCAACTAGGCAGCACAGTGGATAGAGTGCCAGGCCTAGAGTCAAGAAGACTCATCTTGGAACACAACATATCAAAAAACAAAAGAACTGGGGCTCTGGCCAAAAATATCATACCCTGCAAAGTTAAATATTATCCTGAATGAAAAAAAATGGACATTTGCTAAACTCTCAGACTTTTAAGACTGTTTTAAAAAATCCTGAATTTAATAGAAGATTGAACATATAAGAATTAAGAGAAATATAAGGCACATAATAAAGACTAATTATAAGGGATCTGTAAGGACAGACTGTTTACTTTTTATATATGTTAAGATGTCTAGGATTCTTATCAATAATTGGGTAGTTTATAAGAAAGATTGGGGTAAACCTGAGAATGATATGAATTTAAGAAGTAAAACCATTTAGGGACAGCTTGAAAGAATAATTATTTGAGGTGCAAAAGGAAGGATTTTAGATGGGGGAGGAGGGCTGGTAGTTATGTTAACCTGCTTTCATTGGGAATGGGTTTAAGAGGGAAGAATATATATATATATATATATATATATATATATATATATATATATTTAGAAGAGTATAAAAGTCTTCTAGATTCGGAAGAAATAAAACAGTAGGGTTATAGGGAGGAGAGAGAAGACAAAGAAGGAATCTTTAGAGGGGAGGGTAAGGGAATAGGTACAATAGGGGTATAGAAGGGTGTTTAGATTTATGGGAATATGAGGATAGGGGAAGGATCCTTGCGGGGAGTAGGCAAGTCATAGGAGGGCAAGGTAGTGGGTCAAAGTAAAGTAGAGGAGGCAGGAGGAATATGAAGCCAGATATAATCATACACAAAAAAACAAAGATCATGAGTAGAATAGGTTTGGGAAAGTATATGTCTATATATGTATGTATATATGTATATGTGTATGTATATATCTATAGCTATAGAGAAACATATCTAAACTTTATTGTAGCTTCTGGAAGGGGAGATTGGGGGGAGAGAGAGGGAGAAAAGAACAAAATAAAAAAGCGCACAGCAGAGAACAAAAGAAAACTCACAAGGAAGCAAAAATGGACAATTCTTAACACAACAAGTATTATTCATCATATAGGCTTTCTTGAAATGATAATCTATTATTACATATTTTGAATCCTCTCATATGTTCTGTGATGCATACAACATGCTTTTTTTTTCCCTTCTAACTTCGTATTTAAGTTCCAGTATTTATCATATGTTTTTGCTTCTTTTCTCTATTTTGTATTTGTGTTCTGGGGTTTGAGTCGAAAATAAAATTTTTAATAAAAAAAAAAAAGGAGACATCTTCCTGAGTTCAAATCTGGCTTCAGACACTTACCGGCTGTGTGACCCTGGGCAAGTCACTTAATGCTGTTGCCTAGGTTTCCGCATCTGCAAAATGAACTGGAGAAAGAAATGACAAACCGTTCTAGTTTCTGCCAAGAAAACCCCAAATGGGGTCATGAAGAGTCGGACACAACTGGAAAAATGACTAAACAATAACAAATATATGTCAGGCACTCCGCTAGCCACTGGGAATACAAAGACAAAAAAAAATAGTCCCTTCCCTGAAGGATGTATGTATATATGTAAAATATAATATATTATATAAGTATATTATAATATTAAAAGATTAATATTTATAATATTATGCATGATATTCTATAATAATTTATAATACTAAATAGTTTATGTAACATTTTATAAAATACATACAAAATAACTTGGAAGGCAAGGCATTATTAGCATTTGAGGGGATCAGGAAAGGCTTCCTGTCAAAAGTGATGCTGGAGCAGTGTTTTGCAGGAAAGGAGGGATGCTGACCAGCAGAGCTGAGGAGGAGGTGCAGTCCAGGCCCAAGTTCATTGCCTAGGAAAGCCATTACAGGGTACAGAGACCGGGGAGGGGACGCGGGCTGGGATCAGGGAGCACCACGAGATTGTATCTGATCTAACCCACACCTAAATGGGAGTTTCCCCTCCCACATCCCTGACCAGCAGTCATTCAGTTACCACCTAAAAAACCCCAATTATAGGACCCCCTCTACTCCCCAAAGCAGTAGGCCATCATACTTTTGGATTGCTCTAATTATTAGGAAGCCTTTCCTTGAATCAAGCTGGAACCTGCCCCTGCTACTTCCACTCATTACGCCTAGTACTGCCACTTGGGGCCACAGAGAACAAGTCTGATTCCCCTGCACCCCGTTAAATCTTCTCTTTGGCAGGCTATGCATCCACCATTTGATCCTCATATGACATGTTCTCCAGTCCCTTCATTATCCTAACCTTTTATTCAGTTAATAAACATTTAATACACACCAATTATATGGAAGGTACTTGGCTAGGTATAATCAGAGCAAAGATGGAAAGCTACCTGCAGAGATCCCGAATAGAGTAGATAAAACATGTGTTATCAAGACTTTGTTCATGAACACTGGCTGTTTTTACTCATATCCTATGAGTCTCCTACGCATAAGATCTTAAGACCCTTTAGTGTTAGCATTACAATCTTGGCAGATTTTACCCAACAGCTCACATCATCCCAAGTCTTTCCTTGTTTTTGGTTTTTGGTTTTGGATGCAATAGGGGTTAAATGACTTGCCCAGGGTCACAAGCTAGGAAGTAGCTGAGGCCAGGTTTGAACTCAGGTCCTCCTGACTCCAGGGCCTGTGCTCTATCCATTATGCCACCTAGCTGCCCCTCAAGTCTTTCTCTGAAAATACGACAAGTGTTTTAAGCAGACAGAATTAATGTCAGCTCACGGACAAATGGGTAAATCTTTGTTCATCAGAAGAAGAATTTGCTCAATCAATTAACTGGATTTACACTAGAAACTTACCTTTAACCACTTCCATTGTCAAATGACACAAACCACAGGCAGGCAGAGAAAACATACACCAAAAGGGAGAGAAACAGAACTATGGTTCATGAGAGGGAGATATGTCACATAGAGAAAATACTGGGAACAGAAGTAGAGGCTAAAACTCCTTGTGGGGTATTGTTACTGTTCAGTCATGTCCAACTCTTCAAGACCCCATTTAGGGTTTTCTTGGCAAAGATGCTAGAGTGCTTTGCCATTTCTTTCTCCATTGGATCCATTTTGTCAGGCAATCAGAAGTTAAGTGACTTGCCCAGGGTCACACAGATAGGAAGTATCTGAGTTAGGAATTGAACTCAGGTCTTCCTGACTCTAGACCCAGTGCTCTATCCACCAAGCTACCAGCTGCCTCTGTTGTAGGAGTGTAGAGGTTCAGGAGGTAAGACAAAGCAAATAAAGATACTCTTCCTGTGGTCCCATTGGACCAAAATCACTGCAGCATTTTCCTAGCTCAGTGCAACGGATTTATTTGATGGACACTTTTCAGAAGAACTGGACTAGTCATTCAATGCTGAAAGCAGTAGGCCTTTGTTTGGCATGGTTTAACTCACACAAGGAAAAGCTATGCCAGTCAGTCAACAAGCATTTTTATGTACTTACTACGTCAGATATTGTGCTAAGTTCTAGGTATTGAAAGAAAAGTAAAAACATGGTCCCTGCTCATGGTCCCTGAAGGATGGGGAGACCACATACAAATAAATATGTGACTACAGGATATAAAGATATGTACACACAAACAAACATATATGTGTGTGTGTGAAAAGAGTAATCACCAAGGAAATTTACATGAATATTTGAACATCAACAAAACAAAAAACAAAAAACCCAAGCAAACCCACTGATAAAATTGGGTAGAGCTTCATTGGAGTCATTTATTGGCCATTTGTACCTGAAAATTTTGTGGGTATCTTTCCAAAAAACAAATTAACATATTATATATGTATATGTAGACATATATGCATATATAGATATATGTAGATATACATATATACATCTATATCTATCTTAACATCTCTATATATCTATCTTTAGAAAGATATTTCCTATTGTCCAGGGTACCACCATCAGATGTCTTTAGGTAAGATGGAGATGTCAAGATCGAGAGAGATAGATTGATAAAGAGAGGTAGAGATAGAGATATAGTAAATGGAAGGTGGTCTGGGAGAGGGGTAAAAACAAAGGCTCCTTGCAGAAGGTGGAATTCAGTCTTTTGACTTTAAGAAAACTTCAAGGAAGCTAGGAGATAGAGGTGAGAAGGAATCATTTCAGGCATGGGAGTAACAGCCTCCCAGAACAGAGTTGGGGGATAGAATGTCCCCTAGGAGGAACAGCAAGAAGGTCAGTGTCACTGGAGTGCAGAAAAAGATCAGTAGGGGCAGCTAGGTAGCACAGTCAATAGAACATAGACCTGGGAGTCAGGAGGACGTGAGTTCAAATTGAATCCCAGACACTTAGTAGTTGTGTGACCCTGAGCAAGTCATTAACCCCATTTGGAAAGAAAAGGAAAGAAAGAAAGAAAGAAAGAAAGAAAGAAAGAAAGAAAGAAAGAAAGAAAGAAAGAAAGAAAGAAAGAAAGAAAGAAAGAAGGAAGGAAGGAAAGAAAAGAAGGAAGGAAGGAAGGAAAGAAAAGAAGGAAGGAAGGAAGGAAGGAAGGAAGGAAGGAAGGAAGTTGCAAAAGGCTTTAAGTGCCAAAGGACTTTCTGTTTGATCCTGGGGACAGAGGGAGTCACTGGAGCTTATTAAGTTAGGAAAGTGATGTGTCCAGACCTTTGCTTTAGGAAAATCACTCTGGTATCTATGTGGAAGATGGACTGTAATGAGGAGATACCTGGAAAAGGGAGACCAAAACAGAAGACCATCTCAATAGTCCAGGCTAAAGGTGATGAAGGTATGTATTAAGATAGTAGCTGTGTGAGTGAAGAGAAGGGGACATATATCAGGGATGCTGGAAAGGTAGAAATGACAGGATTTGTCAAGTTATTGGATACGTGGAGTGAGAGTGAGGGGTCAAGTATGACATCGAGGTCCAAATTTGACAGAGTATGGCGGTGGCCTGAGCAGCAACAGGAAAGCTCAGAGCAGAGGAGGGTTTGGGGGGAAAGATAGTGGGTTCTGTTTTGGACAAGCTGAGTTTAACGTGTATATGAGACCTCCATTTCAAAAAGTCCACCAGGCAATCGGTGATAGGAGATTGAAACTCAAGAATGAGATGAGGCTGGATAAGTAGATGTGGGAATTATCTGTATAGACATGATAACTGAAACCATAGGGACTGATAAGACCACAGATCAAGATAGCATACAAGGGGAAGAGAAGAAGACTCAGGACAAAGCCTTGGAGGATGTCTGTGGCTTAACTGGAGACAACCAAGGGCAGGAACATAGAATGGGGGAAGGAGCAACAAGAGAAGAATGCTAGAGCAGCACAGAACCCCTTGCCCCACTCCAGAAAAAGACAAACCCAAAACAAAACCAAAAATCCCTAGAGCAGAAACTGATTCTTCCAAAGCAGGATGGGAAAAGATAGGGAAAAGGCACAACCAATGACATTACCAGAGCCTTGGAGGGGTCGTGGTTTTCTGTCTACAGAGGAAGGAGGGCTCTGTGAGGGTGTGAGAGGCCATACCCCAACCTAGTACATGATTACACCCAAGTCTTTCTATAACTCCCAGGTCCCATGAAGAAGACTCCTGGGCCCAAGATCACTCCAAGGAGTTCAGGGATGCTGCATAGGATGAGGGTTTTATGAGGAAAGGCAGGGTCTCTCTGTTTGCTTTCTCATCTTTGATGTCACGATTAAGGAAGTGCCAATTAGCAAGGCTGATGCGAGATGGAGGTTTTTAGCATGGAAGGTACCTAGTGTGGAAAATTCTAGAAAACGGAGGGATTGGCAAGTAGCAAGAAGGGATGATGTTTAAAAATATATTCATTTTGACTAATATGGAAATGTTTGACATGACTGCACATGTATAACCTATATCTGATTGCTTACCATCACAAGGAGTGGGGAAGGGAGTAATAGAATTTGGGACTCAAAATTTAAAAAAAACAAACAAATGTTAAAAAGTTACTTTAACATATAATTGGGGGAAAATAAAATATACTTTAAATTTCTTATTCATTTTGAATCTAAATACAAAAGGGCCAAACCAAAAAAAAAAAAAAAAAGAACAACCTCCAAACCATTTCCATGTACATAAACATAACATAAAAAGAAGGTACAATATAATACCATGAATTTCCATTTCACACTGTTTATTTTTTTTAACTAAGAAGGAATCATTCTATGCCAAAGATGAAGCCTGAAAAACCAAAGGCTTTTTTGAACTACTGCAAGTGTATTCACACTTCCAATTAAACAAAAATTCAAGAGTTTCTGAGCCTCTTGGCATCTGAAAAAGAAAATACTAAGAAAAGGATTGGGATGGGAGAGGATGTCATGAGCATCCTCTGAGTTCAACTCCAAGGCAGAGAAAGAAAAAAAAAATCATTCTGTTCAAAATAATGATCAGGAGCTAGAAAGAGAAAAGTGTCGTTTGTTGTAGTATCTCTCTTTCTATTCCAGTCTGTCTGGACTGTGTTTCTCTACCTAGAACAATTTAAGATCAGCACTGTAGAACACAAGATTTTCTTCAAGGATTAACTTAATTTGTTGTAGAAAGAAGGCAAAGGGACACCTGTGGAGACCCCTCATAGACTGTGTGCTGCCATGTTTTAGTTTGGGGATAACAGGCTGATTCTGCAGCATTTTTCTAGGTCTAGTTTCTTGTTTTAAGCCAAGGTAGGGATTGTTTCTAGAATTACCAATTGTTTTCTCATGCCCTTGAAGGGGTAAATAGGTCTATGATTATTCACCAAATAGATCAGTGGTTCTCAACCTTCCTAGTGCCGCGACCCTTTAATCCAGTTCCTCATGTTGTGGTGACCCCCAACCATAAAATTATTTTTGTTGCTACTTCATAACTATAATTTTGCTACTGTTATGAATCATAATGTAAATATCTGATATGCAGGATGTATTTTCATTCTTACAAATTGAACATAATCCACAGGTATGAGAACCGCTGAAACAGATGAAGGATGTCCCTTTGAAGAAAGGAGAACGAGGTGTTCAGGAAAGTCCTACTGAGCCCTTTATGAGACTGCTTCTCCAATCCTTTATGCTGGGGGTTTGTGGTAAAGGGGCCTGAATTCAAATCAAAGTTATACCATTTATTACCATTGTGATTACCTCCAATAAGTGTGTGTGTATGCACATATGTGTGTATATGCATGTGTGCCTGTATGTGTGTGTGCACACATATGTGTATGTATCTTTTATGATTATCTATCTTGTTTGTGCATAGTTGTTTCCATGTTGGCTTCCCTATTGGACTGTGAGCTTAGAGACTAACTTATGCCTTTCTATGTATCCCCATTACTTGGAGCATAGTAGGCGCTTAATAAATGCTTATTGACTCACTGATCGGTCAAGTCATATCCCCTTTGTAAGCCTCAGTTTCCCCATTTATAACACAAAGAGGTCAAATCTCCTTCTAGTTCTAAATCTATGGGTCTGTGAGCCTCTATCCACCTGGAGCTAATTCAATAGTCGTGTATATCCTGCTCAGAACGATTGTTACAGTTTTATCTCTTTACTATTTTTTATTGACAATGCTGATTCTCCACCTCTACCTGGATCCTCTCTCTCCACAGCTTCCATGATGCTCTACCTTCTTTCTGTTCTGAAACCTAAAGTTCCCCTTCTGAGTCCTCTTCTCTTAAATCTATCTCACTTTCCTGACTTCAGTTACCAGCTTTGTGAAGAAGCTTCCCTAACTTCTCCAGCTGAGTTCCAGGCCTTCACTTTTTCCATTTTGAACCATCTGAACACCTTCCCTCGGATGTACTGCTGGCACTTCCACTTCAACACAATCAAAACAGAGCTCAAAAACTCTTGCCCCAAGCTGGTTCCTTGTTCTGACCTCCCTATTTCTTCTGGGCTTGGCACTCCAATTCACTCAGTCACTTGTGCATGAAGCATCAATATTATCTTTGGCTCCCCATTCTCCTTCATTCCCTACATCTGATCAGTTGCCAAGCGCTTTGGATGCTGCCTTTGCAGTATCTCTTAGAGTCACATCCACCCCTCCTTTTCTGGTCCTGTTACCATTGTACCCTTACCACCCGCTGGACCACTCAAATAGTCTCCTACATGATTTGCCACCTCCATTTTCTTGCCCTTCCAATACAGTTTTTACACAACTGCCAGCTTAATATTTCTTAGAGATAAATCCAAATTTTTTTCCTCTTCTAAAAATTCTTTATGGGCAACTAGCTTGATAGAGCACTGGGCCTGGAGTCAGGAAGACTCATCTTGAGTTCAAATCAGACACTTACTCAGACACTGTTAAGCTGACCCTGGGCAAGTCACTTAACCCTGCTTGCCTCAGTTTCCTCATCTGTAAAATGAGCTGAAGAAGGAAATGGCAAACCACTCCAATATCCCTGCCAAGAAAACCTCGAAGAGTCAGACATGACTGAAAGGACTCAACAACAACAATTCTTTCATGTCTTCCTATTGACCACTAAATAAAATCAATAATCCTTAGTTTGACATTCAAGGCCCTCCAAGATTTGATACCACCTTAGTTTTCCAGTAATATTTCACATCCTGGCTTCCCATGTGTGCTGTATCTCTTGTATACATCAGGGCTTTTCTACCTCTGTACCTTTATTTTTTTTCCCCAATGCCTAGAATGTCTTCCCTTTTCCTATCTCTACCTTTTAAAATCCTAAACCACTCTTGAAGATAAACTCAAATGGCATGTTCTTTAGGGAGGCCTTCTCTGTTTCCTCCACCAAGAAATGACTGTTCCTTCTTCAGACCTTACATAACACTTGACACCTCCCTTATGCTGTCAGAGGCAGCTAGATGGTGCAATGGATAGAAGGCTAAGCCTGGAGCCAGGAAAACTTGAATTTGAATTTTATCTCAGATGTTTCACTAACTGTATGAACTTAAGCAAGCTACTTAGCTTCTGTCTACCTTAGTGCCTCTACTGTAAAATGGGTATAACAGTGCCTGCCTCCCAGGGTTGTTGTGGGGATCGAATGAGACAATATACACAAAGCTCTTACCACTTAATGTTGGCTTCCCCCCAGCCACTAGTATAAATTTTTGTGCATTTGTACATGTCTCACATAGCCTCCCTATTAGTTTTAAACTCCTTGAGACCCATAACCATGTCTTAATTATTTTCATTTCTACTTCCAGAAAGCAACACAGTGCTCTGCCCATAGAGGACATTTAGTAAAATGATCACTGAATGAATGATCAGAAATTGAGGAGGGAGGAGGAAAAAGGAGAGAGCAAGAGAATATTTTTTAAAGCAGATTAAACTGCTCTGCCTCCAGTGGGACTATTACAGTCGTGCTGTGGTAGATTTCTTTTCTTTTTTTAAGAAGTTTGGTCTCTGAAATAGAAAGTTTACATTTTACTCGTTAAGAAACTCACGGAAGGAGAGAAGCTTCCTTATCTCTCAGGCAAAGATGTTTTTGTTCGGGGTGAGATTTTCTCTATAGACTCTTTTTTATCTAAGTCATTTTCTGCTTTACGGACAAAGTTATGCGCTTGGGAGTTTGTTTTGTCTTTTTGCCGGCTTTTAAGTTTATTTTTTTTCTCTAAGAACAGCAAGCAAGGAAAAGAGGGAAGAAAAAAGAAGAATCAGCCTACAAAGGAATGTGCTGAAAATAGAGGGTCGGAACATCTGTTAGCAAGCAATGAACCCCCTTCATGCCCATGTCCTCAATAAGATAGAGATCCCCCTGCTACTGCCAAAGCTTTATTGTGCAGCATTCATTGTTACTGCTGATCTGTGCTGAGCAACTGCTCATGTCTGCTTTGTGGAATCTTACCCTTTTTTGTCCCAAGTTGGGCAGATTTGCAAGTTCATGCATGGCCTTGTAATGCAGACTTACATTTATAAGAACCATAGAGAACACACACCTCCCATCTATCCCATTGCTGTGTGCACCTGAGGTCTACATTGTCATTTCTCTGTTCTCCCACTGCTTGAGTAGACAAACACATTCACTCAGTGTTGGCTTCCTGTGGGTGCCTTTTTTTTTTTTTGGTTCTTTAAACCACTATTCCTTCATGAAATGTGATGAATCATACCTAAATGCCATTGCTTCCTTCTTGGAGCGGCGCAAAGAAAGTGGGGCTTGGTGGTTGGTCATTCCTGCTAACAGAAAGCAGTGTCTCAGACAGGAATCAGAAAACTTCTGTATTTTTGGTTGGGTTTTTTGTGCTAAATGACTCAGGGGAATTGAACCATGCAGAGAGGGGAAGAGAGGAGAGGACATCATCTGAGCTCTCTGCAGTCATCAAGCTGTGGATGGTATTTGCAGATAAATTCACTGCAGACTTTGGCTGGCTGACAAAAGGACACCTCAGTCCTGCAGATCTGAGGCACGTTCACGATCCCTTGAGACTGCAGCATTTTCTGACGTGTATCTCTTTACTCTGTCTCAGTTAATATTTTCGGTCTCAGATGCACATCAATTCTCTTGTTTCTAAGAGGGCCTTGAACAGAGTGGGTGCTTACCAAAGCAAGGAGAAATCAGAGTGTTTTGAATAGAAAGAGCATCTACATCCATTCCTTTTCCATTGGTGGAGATAAGACTTTAGGCTTAGGAGCAAGGGGTTCAGGGAGCCGGAGAGAACCATAATGTTGAGGCTTCTTAAAGGAAGAGTCTCATCTCTGGAGAGTGGGGGGAAACAAAGTTAATTCAGCTACGATTGGTTTAACCAGTTCCCTACCCTATAACAAACCAGAATCCTGGTGCTATAGAACTAATGGAGAGTCAAGTTGGAGGAACTTCCACCTTTAGGGGAAGAAAAATGGGAATTTAGAGCTCTGGATTCTAGTTATGGACCTTGTCACTCATTTGCTGTGAAACTCTCACAGCATAACTAGGCCCATAACTAGGATCCAGGGCTCTTTGTGTGTGTGTGTGTGTGTGTGTGTGTGTATACGTACATACATACATATATATATATATACACACACAAATATAAAGAGACACATATATCTGTCTATATATACACACATATATGTATGCATGTGTATGTATGTATACATAAATAAAATTAATTCTGATATCTAAATTAATTCCTATATAATATATAAAATTCACACACATACATATATATATACACACAAATGTGTGTATATGTGTGTGTGTGTGTGTGTGTGTATCTTTCCCTGCCTCATATCCCTCAGTTAGAGCTGGAAGATTGGATTTCTCAGGAAATGACTACCCATCTGTGGGTCTGCAGTCCTAAAACTATAGCTTACAAGCTCCAACAAGCAAGTTGACATAATTAGCTCAAAGCAAATGCAATGAGACAGCATTATAGGAACAACAGCAAAAAAATTCCCCCCATAAACTTGGGCCACTCTCTCATGGGTTACTTGAAGGAACTCTTGCTCTCAAGAGAGCTGGGCTGTTCTAGAGCTGACTCTCCTGGTCTGTCAGGCAGCTCTCTCCTCTGCTGCCGTCAGACATCGCTCCCACACATATCCGTTTTCTTTTTCTCATATCCTCATGTTTCTCCTCAGCACTCACTGTGGTTATTGAGTGGGTCACTCATTCGGGCTCCTTGGGCCTTTTCTTTCTCTACAGCTCAACTCCAGACAACCAGGGCTAACTCTGGTCTCTCCTTCCCACCCAGGTGATGGGCGGGAAGGAGCGGTGATTTCTTCCTCCAGGGTTTCCCTGGAATGTTATACATGCTCCAGCAGCTCAAAAGATCCTGAAGTCACTTGATAATTAATAGATTGCCTCTGGGGGCATGAACAGACTTCCTTGGTCCATCCAACACAATTTCTTTGCAACTCCATTATAGTCCCAAGGAATTTTCACATTTCACTCTATGACTGATATGAATGAGGTACTGTGTTGAGTTTCATTGGTTTCACCTGGTTAAGATGCCGAGGCATCTTAGCACTTATTCTAAGTGGAGTAGGATAATTTAATCAAGTAAATCATTCAATACCCCTGAGCTAACCCTGCCTCTTAGAGTCATTGCCACGAAAACTTGGTGGGCCTAGGACCAGACAGGCACTGTACCCAAAGTTCCCATGTTCCTCTAGTTTTACTCTTGACCTTGAATGAAGCCACGAGAGTGGTCCCAGAGGAGACACCTTATGGGGCAGACAGAAGGTCAGGACAGAACCTTCCTGGGATGACATCCTAAAACATCTCAGCATGAACAGAACAATGACCAGGGAGGAGGGTAGAGTAGATGATCAGATTGGGAGCTATGAATGGGCCCAATCCTGGCCTGCTAATGAGATCCAGGCAACAGAGCTGACCAGGCTGAGATGGTCAAACCCTTTGTCTACCTCCAGCCCTCCACCCTAAAAGACAGACTTGTTCCTGTTTACCTAGCCACCACTCACTTCCTGCTTCCTATCCTTTAATTTGTAAGAGGAAGAGTGAAAGGGAGAAAAGCCAGTTTTATCCCCTTATGTTTGCTGTTCCAAGCAACTAACTGTGCTAATCAAGCTGTTATTCTTTTGAAAATTTTTACCATAAACCATCAGTGTGTTGGTTGTTAAATGGTTGAAATAAGAGGAGTGGGCAGCACCAAGAGGGGACGGGTGAGCCAAAACCCTTAAAGGGGCCAGATGTGCTTTTCTCCCCAGTAGAAGCTGGAGAGTGAGGACCAGAGCTAAGGAGACAGAGAAAGTTATTTTCATAACCTTCCAAAGAGATTAAGTCTGGATAATTCCCTAGACATAGAGAAAACTAATATTAAACTGTTAAGTGAAAAAAGCCTACATACTGTGAAAAGAAAGAGTGAGCCACATCAGCCTGAGGAAATTTTCCATCGGCCAGCTAGCTGGGTGGCGCCACACTGTTCTGCCCAAAGCTTGAGTGGGGAGGGGGGGAAGGAAGGGGGAAGGTTCTTGTAAATGCAGGGTTGCAGCTGCTTTAGCTTTCGTTATTTGGAGCTGGAGGTCTCTTGGCTTCATTCATGCACTCCCCCTGGTGGCTTTTAATTTTGCTCTTTCCTAATTGTTTTCGGATGGGACCAACATGAGCAAGCTCCAAGGCAGGTGAGAATATTATAAAGCGTTTGCTTGGTAAATTTGTAGATGCAGTTTGCAGTCATTGTAATTTGCAGACCCAACAGCTATGGCATGGTAGGCCCTTACAAAAGACTGCTAATTTGGGGATTAACCGAATAACCAAAACAACCTCTTAGCCCAGTGAATTGGCCCATCACTTTATTAATTCTCCATCTCTGGGTTCTAAAGGCAGCCTAGTGGAATTCTCAGAAATCGCCAGAATTGTATATATGTAGCTAAAATAAGTTTTGAGGATTCTTCTCTCAACTTCCACTCCTAATGACTAGGCACATTGATGAGTCACATCCTTGAACAAGGCCGGGTATGACTACTACTCAGAGCTATAGGAGTGCTCCTGAGGGGTTGGGGGCATCTCTCTCTCATTTGTCAGCTCCAACTCCCGTTCTGGTATTCTTCTATTTTATTCCCTAATATCAACCACTAATAACTAGTCTCCAGTTTAATTTAACATCAATTAGCTTTTACTAATGGATATTTACAGAGAAGATAGAGCCAGACTAGGAGTACAAACAAACATTCTCTGCCCAGTACCTGGGGTGGTACTCCCCCGCTGTACTTAGTCCCTTTAGAGAATGGACTTAACCTAAAAGCGTAGCTGATGGAGGAGTCCTTCCTTCATACGGGACCTGCCATCTTGGTAGTGGGAAGGGCTCTCAATTCACAGTTGGATTAGATCTCTGTCACTCCTCAAAGCTGTGCTGTCAAACCACAAACTCTAGCCTGGACTCTAGCTCTGGGGTCTTTGGCAGCCCACTCTCTTGGTTTTTTTGAAGCTCACAAGGTTGCAGCCTAGTCCAATATTCCTTCATCTTAAAGCAGGAAGGAATAGACACCACTTGGACAGAATCAGCTACAAGATCATGAGTTAATATGGGGCACATGGTAGCAGCCCCAGTGGAGCAATAAAGAGCAGACTGCCTTTGCTAATAGGATCATAACAGCCCTTGCCTTATCATTTAAACACAACCATGCAGGAAAGAGAAAACACATATAGTCTGCATGAGGATTGTATCAACATAGTGTTCTGCACCTGCTAAGTGGGCTCATTGGCCAGTCTCCCTGGTCCCCTCCAAGGCACCCATTATAAATTACACTCTTTCTCTAATTAGCTCACTCCCCACTCCAGAGTAAAGCAGAAAAAGCTTTTCTTCCACGAGCTAGCATCTTCACTGAATTGCTAATCCCAAATTCATAGACTTAGACAAAATCACTCTTGATGACTACGTAATCGATTAGCATGATCAAGAAATATAGAAGTTTAAATATTTAAAAAAATACATAGAAACCTGTTTTTAAAGCACACAGCTAAGGTCACCTCATGTAGGGAGAAGAACAATGGCCCAGTAGTGTTGATAACGATGACAAGAATTCCTCTCACCAACTGCTGTAACTGTTAACTGCTGTTCAACGTGGTCTCAGCTCCAATCCTCTCTTGCCATATACGTCCTTTCTCTTCTGTCATTCTCTTGTTCAGGCATTTATTGGCTTGTGTCTAGATTTTACTTCTCTCCCTTCCATTTCTTTACCCTGAAACTTGAATAAATGTCTTCACCTAAACCTACCGGTATCTCAACATAAACTGAGTTTCTTGTCAATAAGTCTTTGGATTTCCTCCACTCCTTCAAGTCCTCCAATGTCTCTATGATCTTCATAAGGTCATGCAAAGTCCTTGTAATTCCCACAGAGGTCCTCCAAAGTTGATGTGATTCTGCATAACCCAAGGCTGTGCTATGAAATTATTTTCTGCCACCAACTACATCATCAAAATTAAAGAATAGAGTGAAAGATGTAGGATGTCCAAGGAGTACGGAATTCAAAAAGAAGAGGAATTTCCTAAAGATAATAGGAATTCAACCTCCTGATGCTCCTGTTTGCAGGTGATATTGTGCTTCAAGTCTATTGCACAAACCGTAGTCTCCTAAGTGAGAAAAAAGTTTTATCTAACAGTCCACACAGGAAAAATGAATGGATGAAGAAGACCTGTTGTTAAAACTATGATAAGCACTTGTATGGGAAACTCAGAGTTATTCCATTAGTACGTGTTTCATGAAGTAGTACTACTCCCAAGAGACAATTAATGGTCTAGAATTGAATAGGAATAAGAGAGTGAATGAGAATGGATTTTCGGAAATTACAAAGCCCATTCAATATCACGCCTAAATTGAACACCACCAATAACTTACTAATTGCTAAACCTAATAGCCTTTTCTCACTCCTTATCCTGCTTGACCCCTCTGCAGCCTTTGACATTCTGTTCTTAATACTCTCTTTTCTCTAGGTTCTCATGATACTACTCTGTCCTGGTTTCCCTCCTAACTCTTTGAACTCTCATTCTCAGTCCCTTTGGCTGGATCTGCATGTAAGGTTTCTGGCAAGGCTCTGTCACTTCCCTTTTGTTTGTAAGTCAAATCAACACATAAAATCCTGGGACTTTCTAACCTGAGGTCAAATCGTTATCTAGGACAATGGAAAGCTATCTCAACACAGAAGTTCTTAGCCACTCTACTTGGCTTTTTGTTAACTTGATTAGGTGACTAATAGACTCAGATTATCATTCAACAGCTGTCAATCTGCCCTAATCAGGGAGAGATTTTCTAGTTATTGCACCTTCATAGAGAAGGAAATGACAAACCACTCCAATGTCCTTGCCAAGAAAATCCCATGGACAGTATTGGTGTAGTATGGACCACATGGGGCATGAAGAGTTGAATACAATTGAATACCGAATAAACAACAGAGTGAATTTCAGTTAGCCATCAAGTGGACTTGAAAAGATGAAGCCAAGTTGATATGAAGGATCAACCATGATATGAGCATCAATCATGAGACCAGCAGAATACTAAGCCCAGAGGGCTGAGAAATCTACAAGGGAGAGGGAGAGGAAGGGAAAAACAGAGACCAAACACTATACCCACATGCAGGCCCAGAAAGAGCAGTGGTATGGTTTCACCAGAAGATACTATGGAGCTTGCAGCATTAGAAGTGAGAACTGACTTCCCATGACTTTGCCTTTGACCACACCTGTCCCCTTAGCATGTGTCATTGTGTGCAATCCCTATTTGTACTGACTACTTTCACAGATGGTATGGGTACTTATGGAAGTGTGTGCCCCAGATTTATAGAGAGAATGTTTTATTGCTACTCACGTCATGCCATTTCATTAACTACCTTTGCTTTGAACAAATTGCATCCTTTGGCAGACCAGTAAAAGTAAACATATAGGTAGGGGTTTATGGGTTATGATTTTGAGTGGCTGCCAACCCACAGAGCGCTATGAACCTGGGGTGACATTTTTAGGGGCCCACGTGCAAGAAGGGGTGCCCTAGATACTACATATAAAATTAAGATTGAATTAAATTACCTCTAAGGTCTTATTTTAGTTTAAACTTTCAAGTTTTGAGGGTTGGCATCGCCAAAAGTATTTCTGCTATATATAAATATATATGGATATACATTATATATATGGATATGTATATATGTGTGTATATGCATATAAAACCAAAGATACTTCAACACATCCTTTCTGTGAGCCAAGAACAGGTGACCATAGCCCTGTACTAGTTAAGGGTGGCAAGAAGCCAAGATTTTCAGCAATGAAATTCAGCAGTACACTGAATACCGGGTTAGATTAGCAGTACGCTAGATTAGAAACGAGATGACCTGAGTTCAAATTCTGCCTCTGTTTGTATGATTGACCCTGAGCAAATTGCTTTACCTCCCTGGGCCTCATTTTCTTCCTATATAAATAAAATGTAAAACTAAGAGGTTGGACTAAATCAGGGATCATTGAGCTTGAAGCTTGCTTTTTTTTTTGCAGGGGTGATGGGAAGAGGAGGAAGGGAGGCAATTGAGATTAGGTAACTTTAAGTAACTTGCCCAGGGTCACCCGGCTAATAATAGGTGTCTGAGCCCATATTGGAACTCAGTTCCTCCTGACTCCGAAGACAGTGCTCTGTCCACTGAGCCACCCAGCTGCTCTGAGCTTGGTTTTTAAAAATATTTTAATAACTATTTTTAATGCAATTGCTTTCCTTTGTAATTCTATGTATTTTATTTCATGCGTTTAAAAACATTATTCTCGGGGGCAGCTAGGTGGCACAGTGAATAGATCACTGGCCCTGGAGTCAGCAGAACCTGAGTTCAAATCCGACCTTAGACACTTGACACACTTACTAGCCATGTGACCTTGGGTAAGTCACTTAACCCCAATTGCCCTGCCCTCTCCCCTCCAAAAAAAAGCAAAACAAAACCCCAAAAAACATTATTCTAAGAAGGGCTTCACCAGAAGGTGTTACCAGACTACCAATGAGGCTCACAACACCCATAAAAATGATTAATAACTCCTGAACTAGATAATCTTTAAACTTCCTTCAAGTTCTAAGTTTTATGGCCCTTCTTGGGGGGTTCTTTTGGACACAGGGGGCCTGCTATATCCCAAACCTAACTGTAACCAAAGACACAAAAGATCTGTCCTTTGAACCTTGTTTGTGCTTTGCCCAGAAATGTAAACACATTCAGGCCTGTTGAGCATGACTTTAATTCAGAAGTCTCCTGGAACAGGCAAAAGCTGTGAAATTTATCTGTGATCCAGGAAGACAACATTTCCCCTTGTAGTCAGGGGAGATTTCTAGCTCTGGTTCTCTGAATCATGCTCCATCACCACATTTTCCCCACTACCCAGCGGCAGACAGAGGACAAGCTGTGGGGCTAAGGAGACAGGGGGCCACTTCAGAATGCCCTTGAAGACAGCTGCAACCCAGACAGGCAGGCCGTCTCTCTTATTAGTGACCGAGAGTGAATGGAATTTTCTTCAGCAATCCGCTTGTGCTAAGGTTTTTCCATTTCTTTTCTCCCCAAGTGAGCACGGGGAAATTCCATTCCATATCATATGAAGGGGGCCTATGTTGGACATTTCATACCTTCTTTAAGTTTCCTGTTTTAATCAGTGCTGGGCTCTTGGTTTGAGTTATTCATTCCAAGTGACAACTAATCTCAGAGTCTCTCCTTTGCAAGGCTAACTAGACATTCTTCCCATCTCTCTCCTCTCCCTGTTTCAGAAGCTGCCTTTATCATCAGCCAGCTGGCTGGATTTCTGGTGTCTAAAGTTCCAACTCTGTCATTCCCTTTTCCAGAATTCAATCCTGTCTCTTCCTTAGATTCAGAGATTATTAGAGCTGGAGCTATAGAGAACACCTTATCAGAGAATCCTTCCTCTGACTCCTGGATTTGCTACCAATCTTCTCACCCATCACCACCCTACTCCCCTACATGATTGTTTTACATGAAGGTATATTTTTAATATAGAACATTACTGGCTCTTTACCTGGAGTTTGTCTCTTTGATTTTGCCAACTTGGGGATGCTTCCTCCACTGCTATTCTTCATTCCTGTAATTTATTCTTCATCATTATCTAGATGGATACATACATCCATATATACACACACATATCTGTATACACACACACACATACACACACACACACACACACACACATATACATATACATTAGCAATTTTCTCCCTCACCCATCCTTTTCATTTAAAGTACTTTTGCTAGATTTTTAAGAAGCCTAGAAAACACATTCTTAGCAGCCTTTTTTGGGGTGTATTTCATCTCTGGACAAGAACCTGCCATCCACATATTTTAAGCTACAGAAGTCCAGATCTCATTCTCAGACACTACCTTCTTAGCCAGATGTTCACTTCCCAAATTAATTTTGCTCTTCTATATCCCTTGCCTCCAATAGTAAGGAAAACACAGCTTCGGTTTCTATGGCCTTTAGTTTCTTACACCAAATTCCATAAATATTGACAATATTTCTTATATTACTTGTATCATTTGTGATGACACAAACTATTTTCTAGGTTGGCATTCATTCATCATAGAAATAACTTTGGGGGGTGGAACATTCAGCCTCTATAGTTAAGGGCATGATAACAAAGGTACTGTTTAGCAGGGGTGAACCCCTTGGCTTAAGACGCTGAAAGAGGGCCAGTTTGCCAGTTGGGGACAGGTCAAAGCCTACATGGATTAATGAGGTGCTTGAACTGGCATGAAGAGCTGCATTTGGCAGGAGCAGCTGCTGAATCCTTTGTTAGGGGGATCAGCACAATGTAGCATCACTGATCCCGAGTCCATACTCAACCTCTACCATTTTCATAATGACACCAACCTAGTTATTCTGAGGGTATAATGACATCTCCCTTGAATGGGAGACAAGTCACGTCAAACAGCTATATGTAGTAGTAAGCATCAGCAAATTTCTGTCTTTCATCCTAACTCCATTTTGTCTATCTCTAGGTCCCAGATCATTGAGTCAGACCCATAGCCACTGCTCAGGAATCAGTGTGGATCTTGTCTGACCTGTCCCTCAAGGCAATCCTAAGCACCACCCATAAAACACACAATTAAACCCACTGGGAGGACTTGCCAGGTCCGCCATTGCTCAGAATATCCTATTACTAGCATTTCTCTGGAGTCAAGTCCTTGAAGGTGGGGGTCTGGAGAAGGCAGGGTATGAGGGCTTGGAGCAGAGGCCTCAGTCATTGACAGAGTGGCAAATTGTTAGAGAAAGGCACTGATACCAGACAGCAAGATCTTAAATGTACTATTTCCATCTAATAAAAAAAGGCCTTTTGCACCTTACCTATAGTAGGTAGCTGTTTGCTTAAGTATAGTGGGGTTTGGATTCCCTCCCACAAAATGACACACTCACACACAATGTATATACTATATCTACTATTTATTTGATAATAAAAATTTTTAAAAAGTAAATAGGTGGGAAGTAATAATCAATAAAACACCTTAACAATGCACTACAGAAGCAGAAAAGGAAAAGGACACTTCTTGCATACACAGCATATGCAATAGATCAGTACCAACAAACTTACCAATATTAATGTTGCTACAAAAAGGATAGAGAAAGAGGAGAGAGAGAAAATATCACCAATTAGGGGGAGCACCAACTCTTGTCCCAGTGGCTGGGGAATCCCGGGGTTCAGCCATCAGGGTTCC
>CM053580.1:163369484-163451364 GCA_028627135.1 Pseudochirops cupreus
GAGTTATTCTATTTTTTAAGGTGTTATTTTTTTCAGTCAGGTTGTTGACTCTCTTTTCATGTTTTTCTTGCATCATTCTCATTTCTTTTACAATTTTTCCTCCACTTCTCTTATTTGGTTTTCAAAATCCTTCTTAAGCTCCTCTATGGCCTGTAATCAATTTATATTTTTCTTGGAAGTTTTTGTGGCGGGAGTTCTGACTGTGTTGTCTTCCTCCTGTTCCATGCTTTGATCCTTTTTGTCCCAAAAAAGGAATCTAAAGTTGATATGATAAATGATAAATGCTGGAGAAGATGTAGGAAAATTGGAACACTAATGCATTGTTGGTGGAGTTGTGAACTGATCCAACCATTCTGGAGAACAATTTGGAACTATGCCCAAAGGGCTATAAAAATGTGCATACCCTTTGATGCAGAAATACCACTGCTAGGGCTATATCCCAAAGAAATCATACAAGTGGGAGGAGGACCCATATGTACAAAAACATTTATAGCAGCTCTTTTTGTGGTGGCAAAGAATTGGAAATCAAGGGGATGTCCATCAATTGGGGAATGGCTGAACAAATTGTGGTATAGGAATGTAATAGAATACTATTGGGCTATAAGAAATGAGGAGCAAATGGACTTCATAATAATCTGCAGAGACTTATATAAACCAATGCTGAGTGAGAGAAGCAGAATCAGAGAACATTGTACACAATTGCAGACACATTGTACCTGTGATGACTAACTTTGATAAACTGGGCTCATCTCAGCAAGGCAAGTTATAAGGCAACTCCAAAAGACTTGTGATGGAAAGGGCTATACACATCCAGAGAAAGATTTAGAGTCTGAATGCAGATTGAAGCAAACTACTTGCTCTCTCTCTTTTTTGTTTTGTTTTGTTCCTTCTTTCTTGTTGTTCATTCTATTGGTTATAATCCTTCTTTACAACTTGACTAATGTTTAATGTGAAGGTAATTGTAGAATCTATATTGGAATGCATGCCACCATGGGGAGGGGAGAAGAGGGAGGAGAGAGAGGGTAAGAAAATTTGGAACTCAAAAGCTTGTGAAACTGAATGTTGTAAACTAAAAGTAAATTAATTAATTAAATTTTTAAAAGAAATATAAAATGTCTAATTAGCATGAAGTATAAATATCAATCTCTCAGCAGTTTATGGGTAGTTATAAATTGTTGTTGAATCTTGTTTTATTTTTTTTTTTTTGGCTTTGAAAGTTTTTAGAATTCTGATTCTAGTGGACCAATGATGAAGCTTGTTATTCACCCCCCGACAGAGATATGATGAGCTCAAGATGTAGAATAAGACATATATTTTTGGTTATGACCAATATGGGAATGTGATTTACTTGACTGTATGTATTTGTTACAAGAGTTTTCTTTTGCTCTTTCTTTTCAACAGTAGAAGAGAAGCAGGGAGAGAAAATAAATGCTTCTTAATTGGTATAAATATTTTTAAATAAAAATGTACTGTATTTTAAAGGTTCACTTGTCAAATATATGTTTATAAGTGTCCTGTTTTTAGTGTTCTTTTTGTGTGTGACAAAATATTATTTGTCCCATCCTTAATTCATATTGTATCTTTTTTATTTCCCCACTTTTGTGGGGGTGGCCCTAGACATAAGCCCTAAGCAATATCTCAAGGCTGTTGCCATGAGCTGGAGTATGAGAATAAGAAGCCCCCCACTGCCACCCCAACTCTTTCATTAGAAGGAGGCTTCCCTAGGGCTGAACCTAGTTTAACTGCATAGTTTGACACAGAACAGGGAGTGTCCCAGCCCCTGGAGTAAAGCTAATGGTGGTTCCTCCAATTTAAATATGCTAATAGATCCTTCCTCCCAAAAAAAACACACAAACAAACAAACAGAAAACTAGTGAGACTCTAAACTCAAATCCTTGGAGAAGGAGGCATAATAACATCTTAATGCCTGCTACAGTTTAGAGAAAATCATTGTCCTTAAAAGATCCAAACTAAGCCAGATATTCTGAGGACACCAAAGAGGTAGAGTTGACCCTGCCCTGTGCTACCATAATAAAGGAAATGTTGAAAATCTAAAAAAGGAAATGGAAATGGTAAAATTAGGAACTCCTTGTAAAATGTGAGGTTAAAAGCTTCTAGCAGAGAGAGTTACGACCAGTGGCGGAAAAAAAAAAACTTCTTGTTGTATAGAGATCATGTGATTTCCTCTCGACAGAGTGTGGTCTTTTCTACCCTCCCTGGGCCTGCTTATTATCAATTCCCATCTATGTCTATTTAACTCAGTTGAACAAAGGCCACTAGCTTGTCTTCATGAAAATTATGCTTGTTGAGGTTACAGCTGCCAAAATCTCTATTTGCTTGCTTCATGTTGTTCTATGACTGTGGGTTTTTGTTAGTTTTATCCTCCACTGCTGCTTTCTGCTTTAAATTTTTTTTAATTTTAATTTTTTTGTTGTTCTGTACCTAATAAATATCATCAAACATCAGCATTTCCATAGACAAAGAGTAAAGAGCATCGTACATGAAAGCAAAAATCTGTCATAAACAACGGACTTTTTTTAGTTAACTAAATTTATTGAGTATCAATTATGTGACATATGCTGTGTTAAACTTTGGGGAATACAAATCAAAGCAAAATACAGTCCCTGTTCTCAAGGAGTTCAGTTTAATAGGGGAGATAACATTCAAAAAAGCATGAATTTTAAAATTTGGGGCAGCTAGGTGGCACAGTGGAAGAATGCCAAATCTGATGTCAGGAAGATTCATCTTCCTGAGTTTAAATCTACCCTTAGACACTCACTAGCTATGTGACCCTGGGCAAGTCACTTAACTTGAGTTTCCTCATCTGTAAAATGAGCTAGAAAAGGAAATGTCAAAGTACTCCAGTATGTTTGCCAAGAAAACCCAAAATAGAGTCATGAAGAGTCACACACAACTGAAATGACTGAAGAAGTATAAAACAAATTCAATTTTTTGGTTTCAAAGCTGTCTTGCTTGTTTGTGTCTCTTGAACTTTCTACTGTTTTCTTCTCTGCGTTAAAAAAAATGCAACTGTGATCTTTCCTTTTTTTCTTTTGTATCCCTATTGCTAGTCCCCTATCCTTTCCAAATTCCATCCCGCAAATTAAAAACAAATCAAAACAAACCTTTCCTTGAAACAGATAATTATGATCAAGCTAGTGACCCTGTCAAAAAAAATGAATGTTTCTTTCTGCCCCTTGAGTCCTATTACAAGTAGGAAAGATACTTTATCAAAGGTTTTCTGGAGCCACGGCCTCTTGGTCAGAGTTCTTAAGCCTTTCAAAGCTACTTTGCTTTATACTGTTGTTGTCCTTGTATAAATTGTTCTTCTGATTCTATTCAATTCACTTTGTGTCACTTTATACTACTCATGAATCTCTGATATTACCTCTTTCATCAGTTCTTACAGTGCAATAATCCATTATGACCATGTGCACCAAATTTTTTTAGCTGTTTCTCAATTGATGAGCATACCTCTCCCCTTTAGAGTGTCATTATTTGCTTTTCCTTTTTTTTTTTTCAGGATCAGGAAGTTTGGTTTGCTTGTGACTATTAGCCTCCCTTTTAAACCCATCTGCCATTCCTATTTGTTTTCCTGTGTTTTGAATTCCATGTATTTCTATATCAAACCATTGGTGTAGGTGGGTATATGGTTCATATCTTCAATCCTTGTTTGTCCAGTTCAGATAAGAGTGTGGTTCATTTGATGCCTACTTCTCCCACCTCTTCATCTATATTTTTATACCCTTCTTATGATAAATAAGTTCCATTCTCTGCTTATCCCCTTTCTATTCTGATGTATTCCTTTTACCCTTCCTTCTCATTGTCCACTTAAAACACATAAGATTGACCCAATCCATCCAGGATCCCTTGTTTTTCTTATTTAACTCCCTCAATAACTTTTGAAAACATTAAGGTTCTTGTTTTCTTTTTTTAAATTTTTTGTTTGTTTGTTTTTGGTGGTTTTTTTTTTCTTTTTGGAGGGGGAGAAGGCAGGGCAATTGGGGCTAAGTGACTAGCCAAAGTCACATGGCTAGTAAGTGTTAAGTGTCTGAGGCCTGATTTGAACTTAAGTCCTCCTGACTCCAGGGCCAATGCTCTGTTTACTGAGCCACCTAACTGCCCCTAAGGTTCTTATTTTCAAGCGACACTTGTTTCTTCTTTCCTTATTAGATTATTAGCAATAAATAATCAGATATCTCCTTGAAATTGCTCAAATAAATTTACTTATCTAGCTTTATCTTACTCATGTTTTCATTTCTAAGATCCTATTCACCTGGGGTCTTTTCATCAGACATTCTTAAAAAGCCTATATTCCATTAAAGATTCATTTTTCCCCTAAAGGATTGTATTCAGCTATTCTACATCAGTCATTCTTGATTAAAAGCCTATATCTTCTGTGTTTTGGAATATTGTATCCCAAAAACTTCTCTTGATTATTGTAGAAGCTTCCAGATCTTGGGTGATTCTGACTTTGGTTCCTTGGTACTTAAACATCTTCTTTCTGTATATTTACAGTATTTTGTCTTTACGTAGAAGCCATAGATTTTGGCGTTAACATTCCTTGGACTTTCCTTTAGAGATTTCTTTTAAGAGGTGATTGATGGGTTCCTTCTATCTTATCTCTCTGATTCTGGTTAGTTTTCATTTATGATTTCTTGAAATACAATATAAAGTGTTGTGTTTCTTTTTAAAAAGCTTTAATCATGGTTTTCAGGTAGTTCAATGATTCTTAAAAGAGCTTTACTTGACCTTTTGGTTTTGATTTTATTTTAATATTTCTTACTTTCCTGTGGGGTCATTGATTTCTGTCTGGTTTATTCTAATTTTCAGAGTCTATTACTTTAATATTACTTCCTGTTCTAAATTTTCTATTCTCCTTCCAGTTTTTTTCCTC
The DNA here is from genome assembly GCA_028627135.1 of Pseudochirops cupreus. Classification (NCBI taxonomy): domain Eukaryota; kingdom Metazoa; phylum Chordata; class Mammalia; order Diprotodontia; family Pseudocheiridae; genus Pseudochirops; species Pseudochirops cupreus. The sequence continues at coordinate 163,374,382 of CM053580.1, forward strand.
CATTGATTTTATTTAACTTTTTCTTTTTCTTTTTTTAATCTCTTGCTCCATTTCTTTTAGGTGCTTCATGTAGTGTTTGAGGAATTTTCATTTTTTTCCATTGAATCTTTGTTTATAGGTGTTATGGTGTTATCCTCTCCTCTAGACTGGATTTGTGGGCATCTCTGGATCTATTATAATTCTTTATAGTGATTGAGGTTTTCTGCATTTTACTATCTCATTAGTCTCAGTTCCTGAACTTAGCTTTTTGCCAGAACAAGGATTCTCTGCCATTGGAGATTTTGGGTGGAGTGGTCAGCTTTCTTTGGTCTCCCCAGGTAACTCAGGGACCTTATGCTGACCTCCACCTCCCAGGAGATCTTTGAAGTTTAGAGTGCTAGATCTTCAGGGCTTTCTATGTCTTCCCCTATGCAGTAGGAACTTCAAAGTTTCTACTCAGCTCTGATTTTTTTTCATCAGAAATGCTTGAAAATCCTCTATTCTATTAACATAAAAAAAACTCTGTAAGATTAAACTTAGATACTTAGCCTCAATTCTTGATTTAGGGCTTAAGGCCAGAGCCAGGCTCTGCTCCCTACAACCCTCTTGCATGGGGTACAGGCCTTGTTTGGTCCTGACTTACATTCCTGGGTTCTTGCTCTTTGCTTCCAACTTTCATGGTTTATATCTGCACTCAAATTTCTGGAAAAGTGTGTGTCCTTTGTCAGAGTTCTGCAGTTGGCCATCGCTGATTGGGGCAAGAGGTTTTACTGCAGAGGTTTCCCTGGCCAGGGCATTGGGAAGTCTTTTGTCCTTCTGAGACTTCCTATAGGAGCAAAACGGGGGGAGGTAGGCTCCTGCATGACTTACCATGCTGCCATCTTGGCCAGAGGTCTTCTCCCTGCTTTTTGAGACAGCATTGCCCATAATCATCCATCATCTTTCTTTGAAAGATTTTGCAGACAAGTTTATATCCTAACCCAGTGTTGCTTTTGGCAGCTAGCTCTTTCTGTTTGGCAAGTCAAATATTTGCTGACTAAGGTACTCCTTTAGTGGTCACATTGTAGCAATTAATTTACATTGGCTTGACTTCTAGAAGAAATTATTTTCATCTTTGTTGATGCCATTTACTTTATTCCTGTTTCCCATATTTTACTCTCAATAGATTTTACAAATAATTCAATATTAAATATTTTTAATTGTTCATCATAGCCTTTTCTCATTGCTATTTTTTTTTGTTTACTATAAATTCTGATCCTAACTCTGATGAGTCAATGTTCTGCCTGTGCATAGGCAGCTAACTCAGAATTAACTTCACACTCTTAATAAGTCTTTTCCTATCTACTAACATACAGTGGTTTTCATTCTTTGTGGTGCTACATGCTGTTTGCTGTGAACTTCACCTACCAATCTTTTTTTTGAAGAAAATGTGATAAATAAATTAGAGGTGGGAGGCTTCTTTGCAATCTACAAATCTCTGGCCCCTTTTATTTCTTCCTCATGTTAGCATCATCACTTTTTCTCACCTTTACATTACCAAATATCAAAGTATCAAAGTATCAAAGTGATTCTTGAAGGTAGACAAAGTACACAAGGAAGAGAAGATAACAAGGGTATACCTTATTGATATAAAAATAAAGTGACCCAGAGAACTCAAAAACTATTGACCTGCATGCCTCCTCTCCCATAAATATAAACTTTTGATGAGGTTCATTAATACATGAATTGAAAACATCCTTAATGAAGGTATTAGTAAGGAGGAAGTAGGTTTTAGCAAGCATATTCAACAGTGGACCACACCTTTACCATCTCACAATTGACTGAAAGATGTAGAAAGTGTAAGATTACCTTGTGTAATATATACTATGTTATCTTGTATAATATATACATATGTAATATGTATATAAGGGGGGGAGAGAGGCATTAATTATATTTAGAAGAATAAAATTACAGGCTCTTTTATAACTAGGTATCTCCCATCCAGAATTAAGCTCATTCAGGATTCCCTGGAATATGTAACAATAGAAATAATGATGTTCAATGATCCTGAGTTAAACTTCAGATGAGGCATGAAATTGGAAAACATATGCTTGTCCAAAGCATTCACCACATGATGGGTAAATCCTGTGCACATTCCAGGTCAGAGAGGATTTCCTGTGGACAGTGGGGTCCTCCAGATGGCCCTGTTTGTGGATGATGTTGTGTTTGCATCAAGCCCTAAGACATTGCAGGGTCTCCTGAAAGCTGTCTATAACTCAAAGGAGTCTGGTTTTGGTGACCCACACCAGAAAGACCAAATGGATAAAGAATGTTCAGATTTCAGCATACCTCTGAATGGACACTGAATAGAGGTTGTTCAACAATGTGTGTGTGTGTGTGTGTGTGTGTGTGTGTGTGTGTGTGTGTGTGTGAGTGTATAAATAACCTGGGATAGACAATACAGATAGACAATTGTGTGAGATGAAGTGTGGTCTCTCAAATAGACTATCCATAGACTATCTGCTAAAGTACATAAAGCCTTAGGCCTCAGTTTTGATTTACTAGAAATCAGTTGATTTGGGGAAAAACGAAACTGTGGAAATCTGCTTGAGCTTCCTTGTTCTTTGTCACCCCACCTGCCAAATAAGGGAAAGTAACCATAAGTGCCAATCAAAAATAAGAGCTTTGCATGGGGGAAGGGAGGGAGGAGGGTACTCAGTATGATTTTGTAGTTATTCCATGATCTAAGCAAAAGTTAACATTTGTAACTGAGTGTATATGTAAAAGATTCAATTTCTGAAGTATCTCTTTCTTCCAAAGTGAATATAATTAGAGGTTTTTTTCCAAAGTGAATGTATGTCTACTATTCAGTTGTGAGATACAGCTCAGGAACCTCTTTTGTTTAAGGCAGTACAGTTATGTTAGTGAAGAATAATATATTATGAGGTACCTAGTCTATGTAGCATGTAGAAATATAAAAGGACGGTTAAATAATCTGAGTAATGGATTATACTAGCCCATACTCACTCTACTTCTGGTCATTTTTCTCCTATTTCTTTTGGCTCTTGTTTGTTTAATCTCTTTGCCAGATTTTTTTTCCTTTAGGCTCAGCAACCCTACACTTGCAGATGACGGCTCAGGCTGAATACCAACCACTGCCCAAAGTCACTACCCAGCACCCACTGGATCTGGTGTCTGCTAAGTTCTGGACATTGGCCGCAGCCCCCCATTTTCTTGACTGATGGACCCCTGTGAGGCAGGGACAGCTCTACGACCTTTCTCAGCCTGAAGCAGCTTGGGAAGATGAGACCTTCATCCCTTGTCCCCAAATGCAAAGAAGGTACCTAATGCATTTGGGTCCCATCTGTACAAGGGGGGAATGATGGGGTCTGGGATGCTTTTGTCTGTAACCTCAGTTTGTAAAATCTCACTTGTGTTCAGGTACCTATGTATGTAATATCTGTTTGTAATAAGCCTGCGCAATTAAATTGTAAAAGTCACACTTTCCCCCAGCCATAAAGGCATTAACTCTGCCTTTCCCCTGCCCCCAGCCTAAAAGTCTTTTCCCTGAGCTAACTCTGTCTAGATACAGTTACCTATGAGTACATCACCCAAGCATTTCACAAACAAATCCCTTAGTTTAGAGACCTCCTTTATTCCAAGTGGCTGGCTGCACCTGAAAACCTTGAACAACATTATCAGAAGAGAAAACTCCATCCCAATATGGTACCTCTTGAATCCCTAATCAGCCTAGCTTCCAGACTTGGCACCTTCTGAAACAATCAAACCTATCCTCCCAACAGCCATATTGGACCTATCTCATTCATCCTTGACCAGGAATAACCTAGTGATGTGTCAAGGCAAAAACCACATGTTCTTGTAGCCCCCCCCAGAGGGATGTCCCAGTGAATTATGGGCAATAGGCCTGAGCAGTTGATGTAAAAAGTGCATGTCCCTTTAAGCACTGACCACTCCTAAACTCCTCCCTAACTCCTCCCTAACTGCACCCTTGCCCACCTAGCTAGCATAATTAACCTTTCTGCTTTTGTATGATGGCCTTCTCCCTCTGGGTATTCCAGTGGTTGGACTGCCTGCTTCTCATGAGATTCTAATACAGAAACCTTTTCTACTTTCACCTTGAGACATCTCTGAGTAGTCAGTTTGGGGTAGGGTCTTTGTGTCTCACACACAATGAACTGGGCCCACAGTTGAAAAGGAGGAGAAGGGTAGGCTATATTGCCTATGTGAAATTGCGAAGCAAATTCACTAGCACCCTTATACTTTCCATAAAAGCAAAGACCCATCTTTCAACAAAAATATTTTATTTGTACTGCTGCATGACAGGGAGACTTGAAATACCACTGCCTCTGAAAATTTTAAGATAAGTATGCCTCAAGGAGAATGGAAGGACAAATGGTGGGTGCAGCATATAACCAAGTAAGAATTCTAAAGAAGAACAGGAGCTAAAGATGTCATTAAGGCACTGTATTATAAAAAGAGAAGATGGACCAGTCATGTGTCAAGAGCAAGAGATAACAGGTGGTCAGCCAGACTGTACCACTGGTAACCTTATACTGTTGAGAGAAAGCAAGGAGAGCCTCTACCATGTTGGATGTATTTCCTGTGGCTACTTTTGGGAAGAGGGATGAGAATATACAGGATGGGCAGGCACAGACAGTTGTCATCTGTGACACTGAAATGATGCCCCAAATGGATGACATTATAAATACTTTTAAGTATTTAAAATCTATTATTGTTATTATTTTTATTCAATTTTGTGGCTTTTAAATTTTTTATTTTGATTCAGCTAGATTTTTTTGTATTGATTTTGTTTGATTCAGTTTTTGTTTTATTTTGTTTTGATTTTGGTAACCGCAATTAGGATATCGAGATTCATTAATAAAAATTTCAGGAAATGACAAATTTCTGGGCAGAACATAAATTAAAGAGATGGACTCAGCTGTGTGTGTGTGTGTGTGTGTGTGTGTGTGTGTGTGTGTGTATTTTGGCCAAGAGATGACCAATGCCTCACCTTAAGCTAGCTCTTTCAAGAGATGTAACAAAGTGTGATGCAACAGGGTCATCTTCTCTAGGGTCAATGAGGATTGGGAATGGAGAAGCCTTTTCCCTTCCCATATTCCATTTTATAGGGACTGGTCATTTCTAGCCTGTTCTTGGTGAGTAGTTACCTTAAGCAGCAGTTTTCAACCTGTGGGTCGCAACCCCTTTGGGGGGTCAAATGACCTTTTCACAGGGGTCACCTAAGACCATCGGAAGACACATATTTCTGATGGTCTTAGGAACTGAGACACTGCTCCTCTATCCATCTCCAGGTGGGTCTGCCCACATACAGATATGCCCACATACGAGTATTAAAGGGTTGTGGCATTAGGAAGGTTGAGAACCACTGCCCTAAGGTTTTCCTCTTGTCTAGAACGTTTGAGTGAGAGACATTTATGAAACCGAAGGTCAAGGTGTGATTCTGGCCTTGTACCAGGTAACAAGAAAAGTCAATGAGGTTGTTTGAAATGTCCAGCTTTTCCCCATCTTTCCTGTTACATGTGAATTTTGATTAAAGTTCTGTAATGCCCATTCCTGATTATCTTTCTATCACAGCAGTCTTGATCTTTAAACTTTACATCTGTTCTTCTATGTCACTTTGGCCTAGAAGAAGGACGTTAGTTCTTGGTAAGTTAGTGGTACCCTCAGCCCAGTATCTCTTTGAATGGATGATCATGATATTTTTTTTTTTGCTTTTTGGAGGGCAATTGGGGTTAAATGACTTGCCCAAGGTCACACAGCTAGTTTTTTGTGTTGTGTCTGAGATTGGATTTGAACTCAGGTCCTCCTGATTCCAGGGTCAGTGGTCTATTCACTGGGCCACCTAAGCGACCCGGATGATCATGATTAAAAAAAAAAGATTTTGCATTAATAACCTCTCTCCAGAGTGCTTATAATAAAAGGATTTGGCAGCTTAAAAATTAAGCATATCTTGTTAATTATTTTTTTAAATGCTATGATTTGTTTTTGTGGGTTACCATTAAAGTTACACATAAATCACTAGGACCTCATTCAAGTTCATCCAGGGGAAGGAGGGAAGGGGTATGTTTCAGTGTACCTGGGTTCAAATTCTGCCTTTCATGCTTCCTACCAGTGTAACCTTGCACAAATTACTTCATCTTTCTGAAGCTCAGTTTCTTCCTATGTAAAAGGAGGAGGTTGGACTCTGAAGATCCTTTCAGATCTAAATCTAGGATTACAGGGATCTGTTCTATTAGATTCCCAACCCCTCCCCCCCTTTTCTTTCTTTGAATCTCCTGTCTGCTCTCTCCAGACAAGCTAGAGCTATGAAAAAAAATTATATCATATAGCAACAGTAAAAGAAAAAGTTCCTTAAAATATAAATGCATAGGTAAATGATCAGGAAATATAATAAAAGAACAATCACATTTTGCTCCCCGCTATTTATTACACAATCTTCCAACCTCCAGGGGTGGAAGTCCAAGCCATCCCCACCCAGGCTGCTGCTATCAGCTGAGCACTGAGTCTCAGGGAGGGGGGTGGGGGCTGTGGAAGATGCTATGGGTTAACCACTAGGCCATTAGATGATCAGTGAACACACTTCATGTTAACCTGCCTGAGTTTTCTGTCTCTGTGCCAGTGAATTATCAGGGTTCTTCAGCTATACTTCCTGAATGCAACAACAGCAAAGTCCAAAGTCTGGTGGTGTGGAAGGGGGAAGGAAAACTTCAACATCCATAAACCTTTACAGGAAAAGGAAGTCCCTGGCCTGTGAGACCTTTTCCTCTTCTCCTTTCATCTTTTGTTCCTTCCTCTTCCTGCATGTCCTCCTTTACCTTTTTCTCTTCTTGCTCCTAGCTGATGAGTCATCCAGTCCAGAATGCACACATGGAATTCTGGGGAATGTAGTTTCCAAAAAGAATGCTGAGTTCATTGGGCCAGGACTCGTCTTAATTACCAACTTACATGAATAGTATTGTAATGGGAGTGCCGGCACATGCTCAGAGTGCCTCACTATGGCATCTCCCCATGTGAAGGAAGCCAGGGAGCCTGCTTTGGAAAGAGTTGGACGTTCTGTAACTGGTTCCACGTGGCCAAGGGATGAAGATGAGGTTCTTTGACTGAAAAGGTATTCACGAAGGCCCCTCAACTTCAGCTATGGCTTTTTACATTGGTTCTCCCTGCCCTATTCACGGACTTCTGTGCTGGTGGTGTCTTTGCTCAGAGTGAGAGACCCTTCTATAAGGCCGTGTGACCTCAAGAAATGAGCCTTGGTCACTGGTCTTTGTGTTTGTTCATTTCCATTCTAGGAGAAGGGAGTGGACCCTCTGTGACTCTGTAAGTTTAGAAAGGCCTGGAAGATCTTGTCATTCTAGCATTCCAGAGCCTGGAGGGCTATCCCCTCCACCAGTGTCCAGGTGTTCCAGGCTGGTTCTGCAGCCAGCCCAGCAGCAATATCTTAAGGAACAAGGAGCGACCTTTGAGACCCCAACTGATGCATTTGAGACAAGCCAGCCATCATACAACCATCATGTCAAAGTTCATGTGAAGCTAAATTTTGAGCCTACTCTCCACTCACATCCACTCTCCACACCCAGACTGAAGTGGTATATGAAAGAGAATGCCTCTCAGGTGTAGGGGGAAATATTTTTACATTTGTTCTTACCGTATCTTTGAAGTAAATATCCCTTTGTAAAAACTAATTGATAGGGCAGCTAGGTGGTGAAGGGGATAGAGTACTGGCCCTGTATTCAGGAGGACCTGAGTTCAAATAAAGGTTTAGATACTTACTAGCTGTGTGACCCTGGGCAAGTTACTTAATCCCAATTGCCTTGCAAACAAACAAACAAACAACTAATTAATATTAAGTGTTTAAGTGGAACTGGGGGTACCACTAGTGACTGTTAGCTAAAGTAGGAGGAACACAACTGCTCGGAGCTCTATACAGCCAATGGCCGTAAAGAAGAGAAACACTCCAACTCTTAGGATATCTTAGAGCTGTTTAGGGGAGAGCCAGAGAACAACCTATTATAGGTGGAGACACGTCTGGGATTGAATTGGGGGCCTCACATTTGTGAGGAGCCCAGGACTCTCACTTCTTGATATCTGATTTTTACGTACGTGATCCTTGAGAAATTTCACCCCCCCTCACCCCCCCACCCCCCCACCCTCCCACCCCTGCCAAATTGAAGATTGTAAGTGCGGCTGGTTTCTGGTGTATATTTCCTTGATAGCCAGTTCTGTTTTTTCTAAACTTTTGCCTTTGTAGATCTGTTGAATGCTTAAACGCTAATGCTTGCTGTCTTACTAAATTCATTGGATGTTGAAATTAGTATGAGAAGTATGGCATTTGCGTCACTCAAAAGCTGGTGCCTGGTTGAGAAATAGTCTTATTTTCTTTTTTTTGCACTTAAATGGACTTAGGCTGCTGTTCTTATTGTGAAATCCTTATAGTCTGAAAGACCATAGGGTAAGGTTTGTCTGTGGGCCTAGAAACCCCAAGTTTCAAACATTTTAAGATAGATTTTGTCCATTGGGACTGGGGGGAGAGGTTGGAATAAATTATGCTCGAGATACAAAGTCCACATTCAGCTCCAAAATGCAAATAAAACTTCATGACCAGGTGAGGTAGACAATTTTTTTCCTGAGGGATGACTCTGTGACCTATACTGCATACATATGAGGAAACGGGACTCCCAATTGACTGATAAGATGCTCAACTGCAATGCTATATAAACAGAAAATGATTTATTTCAGTTTGTTGCGAACACATCTTGAGAGACTAACAGAGATGGGTCAAGAAAGGGAAGGAGCAGACTGGTGAGTGATAGACTTGGTGACTTTATTCCTTCTCTCCTGGTTTGAGCCAACGACTTATCTCACTCCCAGCTGAGGAAATGAGATTTACTCTTTTTTTTTGGAGGGGGGAAGGCAGGGCAATTGGGGTTAAATGACTTGCCCAAGGTCACGTGGCTAGTTTTGTGTTAAGTGTCTGAGGTCAAATTTGAACTCAGGTCCTCCTGACTCCAGGACGCATGCTCTATTCACTGTGCCACCTAGCCACCCTGAGATTTACTTTTGTCTACTAATTTACTCATGGCTATTCTCTATGTATATTCTAATCTATATAACATCTCCCTATCTGCTTGCTGCTCTCTTTAATAAAGGGGTTTACTAGTGCTTTATGTGTGTAACTAATGTTTGGCTGGCAGGTCTGAGATAAAGGCAACCCGTATCCCTTGAGAGGGCTCAGGCAAGTGGCTTTCCTTCCTGGACCCATTCTCTTCTCCTTATCCTGGAGATATTTGAGAAGTGACAGATAGATAGAATTCTAGCCAATTCTGCTTTTGGAGACTTGAAGGAAAGATCACCTACCCTTGTTAATCCTGTACCCTGCCCACTCTTCTCTACCAACTGGGCTTCTGGCATTGCTGGCAAGGCCCTACTCTGACTCTCTGCAAAGGTAAGCCAGGTCCTAGATTGTATCTATCTGTGCCTCCCACAAACCACATCTATTAGACAACAACGTGTATACAGTCCTAGGTACATGTATGGTGTTGTTCAGTTGTGTCCAACTCTTCCTGACCCCATTTGAGGTTTTCTTGGCAGAGATACTGGAGTAGTTTGCCATTTCTTTCTCCAGCTCATTTTACAGATGAAGAAACTGAGGCAAACGGGATTGAGTGATTTGTTCAGGTACACACAGCTAATAAGAGTCTGAGGCTAGATTCGAACTTGGGTCTTCCTGATTCCAGGCCCAGAGCACTATTCACTGCTCCATCTAGCTGTCCTATGTATACCTATAGGTATGTATAGTGTGTGTGTGTGTCTACATACAAATACTTTATATCTTACACATGTGTTTGACAAGTTGTTAACTTTTTATTTATTCAATATTCTACTACCTTGGGCAAGTCACTTAATCTGTTTGCCACAGTTTTCTCAACTGTAAAGTGGGGGTAATAATAACACCTACCTTCCAGTATTGTCATGAGGCTTAAATGAGATAATAATGGCAAATTATTTAGTACAATGCCTGGCACATGATAGGTACTATATAACTGCTATCATCATCATCACCATCATCATCATCACCATCATCATCATCACCATCACCATCATCACCATCATCATCATCACCATCATCACCATCACCATCACCATCATCACCATCACCATCATCATTGTTGTTGTTGTTGTTTTTGCCTTTTGGAGGGGGAGGGCAGGGCAACTGGGGTTAAGTGACTTGCCCAAAGTCACACGGCTAGTAAGTGTTAAGTGTCTGAGGTTGGATTTGAATTCAGGTCCTCCTGACTCCAGGGCCGGTGCTCTATTCACTGTGCCACCTAACTGCCCTGTTATTGTTGTTCTTGTTATCATATACTTATATCCCCTTTCCCAAAGCACTTCTTCCATTTTCCCTCTTGGGCTTAGAAGACAGAAGCCTCTGAAGGTTCTCAGCCCTCAAAGAGTCCCCAGAGTCCTGGAGAATGCTGCAGCTCTCCTGTTCTCTCAACTCCACCCAGCCCCACATGCAGGGCAGGGTATTCTTCTTCACTAATAACGACAGAGTCCCATCCCGATGGGCCTTGGGTTAGGGTTATGCTTATTAAACCCCTCATCTTTTACAATGCACAATACCAGTCTTCCTTCTTAGACACACACACACACACACACACACACACATACATATATATCTATATGTCTATACAAATATACAGATATATATGTGTATGTATATATGCATATATAGAGATATGTGTGTTTATATACATACATATATGCACACATACATATGTGTGTATATATATACATACATACAAACATATATATGTATATGTATATATATATATATATAAAGAATATTTGTGTCTAGACATCAATAAGGATGGACCTTTGGTAACATCTGGCACAAACCCCCCTCCTATCTTGCAGATGGTAGAAGATAGAAGACTTGTCTAAAGTTACTCAGTTGGTGGCTGGGCTGAGAGTAGAATTTAGGTATTCTGACTCACTTTCCCTAGTGATTCTGACTGGATGATGCTTCCTTTGTCCCTCTTCCTGTCTTCCCTTCTCTGTCTGCTTCCTTCCTCCCCTCCTCTTTTTTATTCACGATCCAATGGGCAGCTGAAATCCCCCTCCTACCCTTTTCCCTGGGTAAGACATCCCTAGAAAGAGGAAGTGCCTTCCACATCTGCACTGCGGGAAAAAATCTGGTGCCCTGGCCTAGCTGAGGCTCTGTTTACAATCTCTCGCCTTACCATAGTCTTGTAGAGAAAATACCTTGTCTACTATAAAGTGTCATGGAGCAGCTAGGAGGTACAGTATATAGAAAGCTGAGTCTGGAGATAGGAAGACTCATCTTCCTGAGTTCAAACCTGGCCTCAGACATTTACTAGCTGTGTGACCCTGGGCAAGTCCCTTCACTCGGCTTGCCTCAGTTTCCTCATCTGTAAAATGAGTTGGAGGAGGAAATGGCAAGCCACTCCAGTATCTTTGCCAGGAAAACCCCAAAGGGGTCATGAAGAGTCAGACATGCCTAAAAAAAGACTGAACATGAAGCATTGTTGTTTGTCCTTCTTTCTCAAAGAGGACCATGACATCAGGAAGGTGATGCCAGGACTTTCAAGTGAATTGGATTTAAGTGAGGCAGGGCTGTGCAAAGTCACCAGCCTCACTTTCTCCTCCAGAGCCATCTGGGTCCAGTGGTCAGATATGGGTCAGGAGGACTGGAGATGGCCCCCATTATAAAGCATTATATAAATGTCAGCTGTTAGATCTACTTAACTTTGAGCTAAAGTTTGTTTTTTAATGAAAAGCATAATAGCTAAAGTTTGCCTCGATCGACAGATAACTTTTTCAAAGACTTGATTATCCTTTTGACATAATAGGAGGCAAAGAAAGTCTTTAAAGACCCAGAACAAAATGAAAAGGAGAAATTTCCTTTCACAAAGCTAGAGCTGCCTAATAGAGGCCCAGTGTTCAAGTTAAAATTTGTCTAGTGCTGGGAGACTAAGAATGAACACTAGGAGCAGGGTGAAAAGCAAGGGATAAATATTTAGTAAAATGTGTTTAAGTAAATTCTAGGTATTTGAAACTTTTGACCAATCTATGGAAGTGTTTCAGTGTGGCGGTGGGAGTGAGGGTGGGAGAGGGGGTGGGGTGTGTGAAGGCTTGGCTCCCATTCCATATCCTGGCATTCCTTCTTGGCTTTTTAACATTTTTAACTGCCAAAGTGCTGCTTCCTATAAATTTCAATCACGATTAGGTCCTTTAGATCACTGACTGTGCACTTTTGCCTGCCTTAAAACATCTGTTTAGAATATCATTCTTTCAGAACTTCAAAAGACTCATGATTTCATCCATGGCCACAAAGACTCATTGCCTGAGGGCCAGAGTCCTGGGACAGAAACTGAGAGAAAATCAAAGCGGTTGCTCCAACACACAGCTTCTGCGGCCAAACCCTAAGCACCTCCGATTCAGATTGCTAGGACCAGACAAAGCCCATGCACCACCGGTATGGTATAATTGAGGAAAGTCCAGCACTAGCCACCTCTACACCCAGCCTTGAAGTCCAGCTTTGCATATGAAGCTTTTTCAGGCCTCTAGAGGTCACTGTATCCTAATTTATGGGTAAAGGGGCCAGCTCAATCCATGAAAGGAGGAGCAGCAATGTTTGTGTGTTTGGTTACTAAGGAGATTTCTCAGTAGCTCTGCTGGACCCATTCCACAGCATTTTTCAGGGCTGGAAGCAATCATAATCTACACAAAACATGCACACAAGCAGAAAATATGTAAACCACATGCAACCTCCCTCCCTCTCCCCAGCCGTGCCCTCCATTTTCTTTCACACACTTTTTTTTTTCAAAGACCAAGGCAGAGAAGTAAACACAGTGTTTTCAGAGTTTCCTAGTGATTGGCCAGGATATGCGTAGAATTTCCCAAGCAGCTCTGTTTATACAATTTGCCGAAGATACTTCACATGAGAGATATACAGCAGAGCATTCTCTCCTCTCCTCCCTCTGTCAGCAAAGTTCCCGTGATTCCCAGGCCAGATGTTAGGCTCATGAGAGAAACTGGAACACCCGCCCTTCACATTTATTTGTTTGGAGGTTATAACCATGATGCCTTAGAGCTTTCCAGAACAGAAACAGGTCAAGTCTAACGAGCACTGGAGTGACTATTTTAGGATTTGGCCAGGTCTCATGTATGATAACGGAACCGTCTGTGTCAGAAGGCTTATAAAAGAAGAGGGGATTTGGGGGAGTGAAAAGGAGTAGTAGTTAAGCAAGGCCAGAGAGAATGGGTCCAAGACAGAAGTACTAGAAAGAAGAGGAGGTCTTTTTTTGCATATGTGTGATTTTATTTAGCTATAGTAATACAATAATAAGGATTCATCTTTACAACAACTAATCATTTTTGTTGTTGAATCATTTCAGTCATGTCTGACTCTTCAAGACCCCATTTGGGGTGTTTTTTGGCAAAGATACTGGAGTGGTTTGCCATTTCCTTCTCCAGCTCATTTTACAGATGAGGAAACTGAGGCCAACGGCGTTAAGTGACTTGCCCAGGGTCACACAGCTAGTAAGGGTCTGAGACTGGATTTGAATTCAGATCTTCCTGACTCTGTGCTAGTACTCTATCCACTGTGCCATCTAGCTGCCAATAACTAATTATGGCCAGAATTTATGTTTTGCTTTAAGTTTAGCAAAGCATTTTGCCAATATTATCTCATTTGATCCTCACAACACTGTGAGGTAGGGACTACTATGATCTCCATTTTAGACATGAGGAAACTGACACAGACAGGAGATGAAGTGACTTGCCCAGGGTCATGCAGCTAGAAAGCATCTGAGGCAAGATTTGAACTCACATCTTCCTGACTTCCTACTGCACCAGGATCTAAAGGGTTGCAGAGCGCTGATCTCATTTGATCCTCACAACAATCTTCTGAGGTACTGTCATTATCATCCCATTTTGCTGTTGAGGAAATCAAGGATAAGAGGGTTCAAATGACTTTCTCAAGGTCACACAGCTAGTAAGTATCCAAAGCAGGATTTGAACCCAGGTCTTCTTGAGTCCAAATCCGAGGTACTTACCACCACGTTGCCTCTTTTATAGATAGTTACAGAGAGGCAGCATTGTGTAGGGGGAGAGTGTCGGATCTATTCACTAGACCTTATCATCTCCATTAGCTAGCATCCTATATTTCTCCTCTCTTTTTCAGTCAAACTCCGACGGCAGGGTTGGGGAACCTGTTGCTTTGAGGTCACGTTCAGCCTTCTAGCTACTTAAGTGCAGCCTTTTGGAGTCAGTCAAATGGCCGCACATGAGGACCTAGAGGGCCACATGTGATCTCGAGGTTACAGGTTCCCCACCCCTGGTCTAGTCACTCAAGTTCACAACCTTGGTGTCGTCCTTGATTTCTCATTCTCCCTCCACCCTTCATATCTAATAAGTGGTAAAATGTTCTTTCTGCCTCCACATGTCCTTTTCTCCACTCACACGGCCTCTCACCTGGACAATTGCCATGGCCTCCTCTCTATTTCAAGTTTCTCCTTTTTCTCATCTATCCAGCACAGTGACCGATGATTCTCCTAAATTGGAGGTGTGGCCATGTCACTCGCTTAGTCAATAAATAGTGGAGTTTGTTGAAAGAGATCAAATACAAGCTCCCTTGTTTAGCTTTTAAAGTCCTTCACAGCCTGGACCCAACCTGTCTTTCCAACAAGGTTGGAAAATCCCTGCCTTTCCCTCATTCCACCATCTAGCCAAAGGGGATCCTGATGCTCTTCACATGTGAGTCTCCATTCCTTTTCTCTGGCCCTTAGAACTGACTGCGCCCCATGCCTAGAATGGACTCCCACCTCACTTCTGCCTCTTAGAATGTCTTTCTAAATGCAGAATATCTTACAGCATTTACTGTACATAAGGTGAAAATGGACACACGACCTAGATAGAGAGAGAGATTTTACAAGAAAATTAGAACATGGAACATATCACTTATCAGACTTAAGGATAGGTGAACAATTTATGAATAAACAAAAGATGGAGAGCAACATTAGGATGTAAAATAGATAATTTCAATTGCATTAAGTTAAAAGGGTTTTTACAAATAAAACAAATACAGACAAGATCATAAGGAAAACAGAAAATTGGGGAAAATTTTCTATAGACAGTTTCTCAGATAAAGGTCTCATATTTAAAATATATAAAGAGCTTTGTCAAATCTATAAGAATACAAGTCATTTCCCAATCAATAAATGGTCAAAGCATATGAACAGGCAATTTTCCAAAGAAGAAATCAAAACAATGTATAGATATGTGAAAAATGTTCCACATCATTATTGATTAGAGAAGCGCAAATTAAAACAACCTTGAGATATCATTTTACGCCTACCAGATTGGCTAAAATAATAGGAGAAAGTGACAAATGTCGGAGGAGGTGTGGAAAAATTGGGACACTAATTCATTGTTGGTGGAATTGTGAAGTGATAAAACCATTTTGGAGAGCAATCTGGAATTATGCTCAAAGAGTTATTTATCTACCCTTTGACTCAGTGATATTACTACCTTGTCTATTTCTGAAGATAATTAGGGTAAAAGGAAAAGAACATATCTTCTGAAATGTTTGTAGCAGCTGTCTTTGTGATTGCAAAGAACTGGAAATTGAGGGGATGCCCATCAATTGGGGAATGACTGAACAAGTTGTGCTATATAATTGTGATGGAATACTACTGTGCTATAGGAAATGATGAGCTTAATGATTTTAGAAAAACATGGAAAGACTTGCATGCAATAATGAAGAGCGAAATAAGCAGAACCAAGAGAACACTGTATACAATAACAGCCATATTGTTTTAAGAATAACGTTGAGTAGGGGCAGCTAGTTGGCACAATGAATAGAACACCAGCCCTGGAGTCAGGAAGACCTGAGTTCAAATCTGACCTCAGACACTTAACACTTACTAGCTGTGTGACCTTGGGCAAGTCACTTAACCCCAATTGCCCTGCCTTCCCCTCTCCAAAAAGCAAAAAAAAAAAAAAAATAACTTTGAGTGAATTAGTTATTTTGACTATTACAAATCCCCAAATTAACTACAAAGGATATAGGAAGAAAGAGACTGTCTGCATCCAGAGAAACAACTGATAAATAGAAGCACATATACAATAATTATATATATATACATATATATATATATATACATATATACATATATACACATATATATACATATTTGTGTCTAATGGTAGCTATCTCTAGGGCAGGGGGAGGGGTAGGGACAAGAGAAGAAAAAAAGAAATCTGCATAATAATTTTGTTGTATATTTTGAAAGGAATAGCAAGTTTTACATAGTAAATTTCCAGTTTCATGTGCAATCATCTTTTTTATTGTACTAAGCTGTAGAAATACTTGTTTTATTCCAGAAATTAAAAATAAAATTTAAAAAGGAAGGAAACATTTATTAAGTACCTGCCATGTGTTAAGCTTTTACAAATATCACCGAATCCTCACAACAATTCACAACAGTAGTAGGTACTATTTACTATCCTCATTGTACAGTTTAGGCAACTGAGGTAAACAGCCATGATCTCAACAGCTGGTAAGAGTCTGAGGCTGGATTTGAATTTAGGTCTCCAGGCCTAGTTATCTCTATTCTAACATTATCTTTCTTTCAAAAATCTGTTCAAGTGACACCTACATGAAGTTCTTCTTTTTTTTCTTTTTTCCTTTTTGGAGGGCAATTGGGGTTAAGCAACTTGCCCAAGGTCACACGGCTAGTTTTTTGTGTTAAGTGTCTGAGGCCAGATTTAAACTCAGGTCCTCCTGACTCCATGGTCGGTCCTCTATTCACTGCACCACCTAGCCATCCCTATGAAGTTCTTAATCCTCTAGCTGCTAGTACCCTTCAATTTCCCTTGTATTTATTTTGTATATACTTATTTATATGTTTTTAATAAAATTATTTACATACACACTATCTCCCTCATTGAAGGCAGGGACTGTATAATTTTTGCCTTCGTATCCCAAGTGCCTAGTACAGTTGCCTGGTGCATAGTAGGTGCTTAAAAAATATTTGTTGGTTTATCTGGAACCAAAAGATCTGAGATTGAAACCTAGTTCTGCAACTTACTACCTATATGACTTCAGGCAAATCACTTAGCTTTTCTCAACCTCAGTTTCCTCATCTGTAAAGTGAGTGGGTTGAACTAATCTCCAAGGACACTTCCAACTTCAAATCCTATGAACTGATGCAAAGTGAAATGAGCATAACCAGGAGAATATTGTACATAGTAACAGCAATATTGTAAGGATGATCAACTGTGAAAGACATAGCTACTCTGATCAAGAAAATGATCCAAGACAATTCCATGAGACTCATGATGAAAAATGCTATCCACCTCCAGAGAGAGAACTAATGAATTCTGAATGTATATTGAAACATACTTTTTTTCACTTTATTTTTCTCATTTGTGTGTGTATGTGTTTTCTTTTGCAACATGGCTAATATGAAAATATGTTTTTTGTGATTTCACATGTATGATCCATACCATTGCTTGCCTTCTCAAAGGATGGGGGAGGGGTGAAAGGGAGGGAATTTGAAATTCAATATTAAAAAAAATGAATGTTAAAATTTTTTTGAATGCAACTGGGAAATATTTAATGAAACAAACATATATATATATATATATATATATATATATATATATACACACACATTTTTTTTTGAGGGGGGAAGGTAGGGCAATTGGGGTTAAGTGATTTGCCCAAGGTCACAGAGCTAGTTTTTTGTGTTAAGTGTCTGAGGCTGGATTTGAACTCAGGTCTCCCTGACTCCAGAGCCAGTGCTCTATTTACTGCGCCACTTAGCCACCTAGCCACCTCTACAAATATATTTTTTAAAAATTAAGCATTGTAGCAAAATCATTGGTAGAAAGGATCTCCCACACCCATAGGGGTGGGACACAAGTAGAGGGGGAGGGACATATACAGGAAATGCATATGACCAGGGAACACACACATAAGGAACATGTCACCCCCAGTACCAGTGGCTCAGGTACTTCTTGCCTCTCATACTAAAGAGTCCCCAGTGTCTCCAGAGAAGCTGCTATCTTACTGAGCTAGAATGCACTGTTGCTCTGGTCGCCTTCATACATCTCTGCACTGCTTCCTCCCTATTCTCTCCCCTAATGCTTTCTGGTCACTTTAGCTTCTTTTACGTGGGTAGTGTTCTTTAGCTTATAACTTGGGTGCTATTTTTAGGGTTTTTGAGGCATTAAGCTAGTGAAGCCTTTAGGCATTCTAAAGTCACTCAAAACAAAACAACACTTTCGTCCGCAGCTTCTTCAGATTTCTCATCTTCTTCTCTGAGTTATGGTTAGAAAATTCCTACCATCCCCTTGTGTGAGATGGAAGAGTTCAGAGTTTGAGTCTGAGGTCAGAAAAGGTCTTTATTCTTTCTCATGAGAAAGGACTCTGCCCCTGTGGCTCATATGGCAACTGCCAGGGAGAGAGCAACAGGTAGAAGCGAGCCCATGGTTATATAATCTTCTAATGCAGAAAGCCAACCCCCCCAACTGGCCTTCACTCTCATTGGCAGGGAGGCTGGCTCACAATCTAAGCGCGGGAATCTATCCCTGAGACAAAGGACCCGGAAACATGTGGGTGTCCAAAGGAAGGCCAGGAAAGCCTTGTTTTTGTTTTGTCCTTATTTGGCATATCTTGTGCTGGGGTGGCCCTGGGGAGGGTCTCCATTGCTCTAAGTCCCAGAGGTCAGGTGTAAGGTCAGGTGACCTCTAAACTTAGGCCTAGTGGATGCTGAAGCCACTCTGATTGTTCAGAATGGGGAAACCACTGCAAATTATCCCTCACACCCTGGTGTCAGCTGATGATTCCCAGGAGATGCATTTAGCAAAACTACAAAGAAACTATGTGGAATAGTGACGAAGGACCTCAATCCCATCATGCTCCTTCAATTTCTATGCAAATCACAGGTACAAGTAGAAAAATATTGAAAGGTGAGATGTCTTGTGTGCCATTTCCCCTGGCAGCTGGGTGGTATAGTGGATAGAGCACCGGGCCTGAGGTCGAATTCTGCTTCAGATACTTACTTAGCTATGTGATGCCAGGGATGCCATTTAACCTCAGTTTCCTCAATTATAAGATGGGGGTAATAACAGCATGTTCCTTTGCAAGGTCATTGTGAGGTTTATATGCAAATGCTGGGAGACTATTTTTAGAACCCCAAGATAGCATTTGGATTGAGCATGTGCAAAGATATGGAAATTTGCAGTAAACAACAATAGGCCCCGGGGGGTATTTAGGACTGATTTCAGAGGGACATTCGAAGGAAAGGCAAAGGAAGATTGATGCTAGAAGAGTGAGAGGGAAGTGAGATGCGGCTCACTGAATACGAGGTGCTATTTCCAGAGTGGAAATAGGACCCAAGCTACACATTAAAATTTATATCCAGGCACTGGATAACATTTATTTTGTTAAATGTTCCCAGTTACATTTTAACCTGATTCTGGCTAAGCCTACATTTGGGGGTGTTGCGGGCTGTAAGCTGCATGTTTGATCCCTCTGCTATTCAAACCTCAGTCACCACAAAAGAAAGGAAGATCATCACAGGATCTAAAGATGAAAGAGTCTTAGAGATGGCCTAGACCAGCCCTCTCATTTTATAGATAAGGAAATTGAAGCCAGAGTCCTTGCACACAGTCACCTAGGTAGCAAATAGAAGAGGAGGATTTGAACCCAGGTTTTCAGACTTCAGATTTGGGCTTCTTGTCTTCTTGCTGGCACAGAGCAGAGCTGAAGACAGATCCACATCAGACCTCCTTCTGCTAACATTGGCATTCGGCCTTTGGCTTTGCCTGTGCTGTCTTTCAGCATCATTAGATTGCGACCTCCTGAGGGCAGGGACTGCCTTTCACCTTTCTGTGTATTCTTTGTGTTTATCTAAGAAGTTAACAAAGGATGACAAATGACACCAATCCACTCCTCAGGTGTTAACACCTATGGGAGAATTTAGGACTTATTGTTTCTTTGGCCATAGGTTTTTCTTTTTAGTTTAAAATAGCTTCCCCCCCCCCCCATAGCATTTCCCCCCTAATTACATGTAAAGATAGTTTTCGACATTCATTTTTGTTAAATTTTGAGTTTCGAATTTTTCTCCCTTCCTTTTCTTCCCCCTCCCCAAGACAACAAACAATCTGATACATGTACAATCACGTCAAACAAAATTCCACATTAGTCATGTTTTGAAAGAAGCAGAACAAAAGGGGAACAAACCAAGAGAAAGAAAAAGAAAAAACAACCAAAAAATGAAAATAGTGTGCTTCTATCTGCATTCAGACTCCATAGTTCTTCCTCTGCCTGTGGAAAGTATTTTCCATCTTGAGTCTTTTAGGATTGTCTTGGATTATTGTATTGCTGAGAAGAGCCAAGTCTATCAAAGTTGGTCATCTCACAATGTTGCTATTACTGTATATAATGTTCTCCTGGTTCTGCTCACTTCACTCAGAAAGGTTTAGAATAGTTTTAAGTTGCTGCTGAGTCATTTTTTTCAGTCCTGTCCAATTCTTCTGACCTCTTGGCAAAGATAATGGGGATGGTTTGCCATTTCCTTCTCCAGCTCATTTTACAGATGAGGAAACTGAGGCAGAGCTAAGTGATTTGGCCAGGGTCACACAGTCAGCAAGTATCTGAGGCTGGATTTGAATTCAGGTTTTCTTGACTCCAGGTCTGGTGCTGTTTTCACTGTGCCACCTAGCTACCCCTGGTTCTAAAAAGTACGTAAATTGGGTCAATGGAATTAATTATAGCAAGATTAAAGAGGTCTGCTGGTTGACTTATTCCCATATTTAATTTATCATCCTGAACACTAAGGTAATACAGGTGTTTGTATATTTCTCATTAGTTTAATAAAATTGCAACATATCTCTTAATTAACTAAACCTAGAGCTCTCATTAGATAACTATAGATCATATATTTAATTAGCTGGAAAGCCTCACTAGCAATTAATCATCTCTTTATATATTACACACCTAATCTTCTAGGATTAAATAAATATTAGTTGTTAAATATGCAAATTATTAATAATGAGATCAATAACATAAGGGGATAGATCATTATTTATAATACATTAGCTCTAAGAATGATCACAGAGTTACCTCAAGCTCTCATTGTAATGGCTCACGACTTCTCACTTCTGAGAACACAGTCCCACACCATTTGGTTCATTCAGGATAACAAGGTCTCTTGATGAGAATTTCCTTAAATCCCCTTTACAAGCTAAAATTTAAATTAAAACAGTTCCATCAAGAATAATAAGACAATTTCTTCCATCAAAAAGTTCACAGTCTAGTTAGGGAAGAGAAGGCTAGTACACGTGCAGCAACAATGGAAAGGACAATAAAATTAAGTGCTAAATTATGTGAGCTATTATAATGGGGACTGAGTCTCTCTCCCTTCCTCAATTTGATCAGCATACCTCCCCACCTATACAGTATCTTTTTTTTTTAATTTTTTTTTATTTACTTATTTACTTTTAGTTTATAAGATTCAGTTCCACGATCCCTTGAGTTTCAGATTTTCTCCCCTCCCTCTCCCCCCCATGGTCGCATGCAATCATATATAGGATCTGCAAATACTTTCACATTGTACAATAGTTTGGTCGTTATATAGTATCTTTTTAAAAATGTATTTTATTGGGATAACTAGGTGGTGCAGGAAATAGAACTCTGGCCCTGGAGTCAGGAGTTCAAATCTGAACTGAGACAGTTGACACTCATTAACTGTGTGACCTTGGGCAAGTCACTTAACCCCAATTACCTTGCCTTCCCCCCTCCAAAAAAAAAAAGATATTTTATTTATTTCATTAGCTGTTTTCCAATTGCAAGTAAACATTTTTAACAATAATTTTTTTAAATTTTGAGTTCCAAATTCTCTCCCCTGATACATGTGAGATGGTATCTCAGAATTATTTCAATTTGTATTTCTCTAATCAGTAGTGATTGAGGGCATTTTTCATGTGACTACTGATAGCTTTGATTTCTTCTTCTGAAAACTGCCCATTTATATCTTTTGACCACACCTATACAATATAAACAAGTCCACTGGTACCTTGTTGAGAGAGCAAAGAGGAGTCCTGATTGGTTTCCAGTCCCTAGATCCACCTCCAAGATGATCTAATTACACTCTTTTTGGAATGGCTACTTTTCTATGTTTTCCTTATAATGAAAAATAATGAGGAGCAAAAGGGTTACTCTCATTTATTCTCTGTCTCTGTCTCTGTCTCTCTCTCCCTCCTTTCTTCTAGAGTACCAGGGCAAGGGCGCAAGGGAATAGATTTCTCTCTCTACCTTCTACCCTCTGAGAAGTTGATGGTGACTGGTGACAGAAACATTTGGCAAGCTGTCAGGTACTTTGCCCCCTTGTTCTGAAAGGAGGCTTCCTGAGGTTGAATCTCTTCAATCCAAGGAATGTAAGAAGCCAGGGCAGTATCAAAAATCCCTATAGGAGCACATGGAAGAGGTAGATATGTGCTTGTCTATGTTCTCTGATGGCCATGGACCGCAACCTCCTGTAGAGGGAGAGGGGGAATCTCAAATGCTCAGGCAACGTGATCTAAGAATCTAGTCTTCTGACATAGAAAGGAGACTTCTTAGGTAGTGCCAGCTTTGCTTTGAGAATACACTCCCTTGAACTTAAGTTTGACAATTTGGGGACTAGACCTTTATAGAGTCAGGTTTCTTAGCCTTATTTGTATCATTGACCCTGTTGCAGTCTGGAGAAGCCTGTGGATCCCTTATCTAAATAATGGTTTTAAATTCATACAATGAAATACATAGGATCACAAAGGAAATAAATCATATTGGATTACAGTTATCAAAAGAAATTTTTTAAACAAATTCACGGACCTCAGGTTAAGAATTCTTGTCTAGAGAGAAGTTCCCATGAGCAGCATACCTCTTAGCATTATTCACATTGACCCTGCAGATGAAAGAGTAAAGGTAGAAGTCAGGGCATAAGGAATAAGGGACCTGGACCTTTCCACCCTCATTATGACAGTGAGTTATTTGAACAGTGCTCTCATGATGGGAAGGGGGTTGTTTTTCCAGTAGCCTCAAAGTATATTTATCTTTTGGGGGAGAATCTAAGCCACAGAGGATATTGAAGAAATTGTTTAGGATCCTGTAGGAGTGGTAGGGATTTTCTAGAATGCTGGAGTCTTGTTTCATTGAGAATACTGAGTTTGATTCCTTCCAAGGGAAATGATGCTTTTTCTTATCTTTTTGTGGACTCTTGGGAGTCCTTTTGTCTTCTGCACTTTTTTGTGGGATGAAATAAGGTTGTTCTCTATCCATAGTCATTTGTTACCTGGAGTGCCTGTGTATGGAGATAGGAACTGTGCCATTCACCATTTGAGGATCCAGCTATTAACTATACTAGAACTGTGTTTGGGATGGTTTCCCAGAGTAAACCCCAGGTGGGAGAAAAGAGTCAGAAGGAGAGAGAACTTTTGTGGAGAGTCACCCCCCCATCAATGTGAGGCCAGGGTATGTGTTGACACTATCACATATATAGACTAAGCACTATAAAATTTCAGAGGGGAGGGAAATCAGCTAAGGCTGGAATGCTCGGGAAGGTTTTCACTTGTGCACATGTTTAGTTTGGGCTGCTTTGAGATACACATGTTCACAAGAGGAAAATGTCACAATGAATTAGGTTTGTATTCCAAATACTAAAAACCACAGCCAGTGGACTTTGTTTGGACATTCTTCAAAATCAAACTTCTATACCTCTCCTCAAATCAAAATACAAGTGGTATGTCACAACATTTCCTACCCTACAAGGTAGAACATGGATCAATGAATATTTGTTAAAGTAAGTATACTTTTTGTAGCAGCAAAGAATTGGAAATAAAGTAGATATCCCTTGATTAGGTAATGCCTAAGTGAATTCTAGTATGTGGATAAAATGGAATATTACTGTTCTCTAAGAAATAATAAATATGATGAACATAAAAATGCATGGGAAGACAAATAAATTGATGCAAAATTAAGTAAGCAGAGAACAACTACAATGTAAATGGGGGAAAACCCAACAACCATCTGTGCTGGATGTGATAAAATTAAAATGACCTGTCTTGGTCCCAAAGAAGAGATAAAGGAACGTACCTCTATTCCTTCTTTATAGAGGTGAGGGAATATGGGTACAGAATGCTACATTTAATATTGGAGTTAATGATGTATTGGTCAACAAGAACTACTTTTACACTGGAAATGGCAGAAGGAAAAAAAAAAGATTTACTTGGCCAGGAAGTTGATACATAAGATTAGTATAGAGAAAGTAAGAAACATTTATCTGCCCTTAATGAATCCCAGTCACTCAGTGCAGATAGAATTGGAAAATGTGATTAGAGTCACTGTCAGAGATAAATGGAAAATGGGAGAAGTACTGTAAGATTGGGGAAGAACAAACATTACCCTAATTTGAAAAAACAAAACAAAACAAAACAAAGAGAACAGAGCATGCAAATTATTGACCACTGAGCTTAATTTTAATTCTTGGGAAAATATTAGAACAGAGTATTAAAAAGATAGTTGGCAAACATCTAGAAAGATTACAAAGAACCAGCATGTTTAATGTATGCTATTTCCCCACCGGGACAGGTTTGCCACCTCTTCAACCACATTTAATACAGATATCTAGTCAGCTAAAATTTAGCCCACTGCAGCTCAGAACTCCTGAGTTCAAGAGATACACTAGCCTCAGCTTCCCTGGGTTATGGCTTTCCCCGCCAGCCAGGCCTGCCTGAGGGATTAACTGATAAATTATGGATATTTTATGTGTTGAAATACATTAGATGAGGGAAAAGTATCCTGATGCCTTTTTCATAGAAAGCACTCAAATACTTTTTGAATTGAGTTAGCTAGACTCTACGTGATGGTGATGGGTGTTTGAGATGGAGGTAATGAACACTCATTCTTGAATTTAGGCAGAAGGCAAGGATTTTCTGTTTTCAGGGTAGCCTCTTTATACCTTGGCCAGAGTCTAATTTGTTCTATTCATAAAACTTGTGAATGCCTACTTTGTTCAAGGCCATACAAAAATGAAAAAGAAGTTAGCTCATGAAGACAGCTCTGTAGAAACAAACCCCTTTAAAGTCATAATTCGCTCTTAAAATGTTCATTTTATAGGTACCCAAAGAGGTAAAGAGATTTATTCAAGGTCACCTAGACTTGAAACCTTAGCATTGGTTATCTCTGAGTCTTCCTTCCTTCTCATCCACTATATCTAATCTGTTGCTTAATTTAGTCATTTCTACCTCAACTGTCTGCTGCCTATAATTCACATCATCCCTTCTCTCCTTCACTTGTGCATTCTGGCTTTCAGCTCTACCACTTCACTCAAATTGTCCTCCTGAAAGTCATCGAGCTCCTTCTTGACAAATTCTATTTCTCAGACTCTACTGCGGTTGCTACAATGGAGTATCCTTTTTGCACTTTTCTTTCTTCTTATTTTCCCTGACATGTGATTTTGATGCCTCTGTTGTCATGCCTCTCTCCTACCTTTGACCATCTCTTTTTGGTTCTTCTTCATCTTCCCATTCCTTAACAGTTGCTCTTCTGAAGTTTTTGTCCTTGGTACTTACCTTATCTCTCTCTATGCATTCTCTCTTGGAGAAGATTTGGAAGTCTTTCAATGAAAGCTTTGTGAGTAATTACTGAATACTTATCTCTGTAAGCTCTGACCTGTGCTCATTGCTTGACTGCTGCTAAAATCCCAAACTCAATGTGATGTTATGTCCAAAACTGATCTCGTCAACTTGTTCTCCCCCAACAGCCTCCCTCACTCTTGTTCCTTGATGCTTTGTCAATGCTTCTGGTTAGAAACCTTGAAGCTCCTTCATCCCCTACATAATCTCTCCTTTGAGATGTCTTTCCTTTTCATTCTCACTGCCACAACCAAGTCCAGGTCGTTATCATCTTGTGCCTGGGCTAAGTTCAGCTTCCTAGTCAACATTACTTCCCATTGCTCTCTGACACTTTCTCTTTTAAAGTTTATCTATTTGCTGTCTTTTGCACAGGCCATGTTTTGCTACCCACATGACTGTGGCCAAGTCACTTAGCTTCAGCAGGCTTTGGTTTTCATGTACATTAAATAAGAGGGTTAGACTAGATGGCTTCTAAGGTGTATTCCAATTCTGGTATTCCATGATTCTCTATCTTATTCCAAATCCAGGATTTTCACTGTTATTTTTAGTAAGATATTTACATGTTTTCCTGTCTTTGAAGACCAATATAATGCCAGATATTCTTAATAAATTTTGATCTATTTACCAAGATCATTAATGAAGATTGATAATTTTTACATATGTACATTATATATACATATATATGTATATACAACGCCTAGGGAAGGAGAAAAGTTTTTTTTGTGAGGGGAACTCTACCACCCCCACTAGGTATCATCCCCTTTTTCTTATCAACTAAACTCCTTGAAAAAACTGTCCACAATGTCTCAAATTCCTCTTTTCTCACTCTATTCCAAACCATTTGCTGTCTGAATTCTGATCTCACATTCACCTGAAAATATCACCAAAGTTACCAGTGATCACTCAATTGACAAGTCTAATGGCATTTTTCTCAGTCCCCATACTTCTTGACCTTTCTGCACTATTTGACACTGATGACTACCCTCTCATTGTGGATATTCTTTCCTCTCTGGGTTTTCATGATGCTGCTTTCTTGTTCCTCCCACTTGTCTGACCTCTCCTCAGTGTGCTTTGTTGAATCTCCATTTATAGCATGCCTACTCACTGTGGGAGTCCCTCCCAAGTCTGTCCTTCTCTCACTGTCACTTCTAACTTGGTGACTTTATCAGTTCCAATGGGTTCAATTATCATCTTTCTCCAGATGACCCCCTAATCCATATAGCTCAAGTGCATCACCGACTGCCTCCTAGACATTTCAGATTTAGACAGTTATCTCAAATAACATGTCAAGAACAGAATTTATTATTTTCCTCTCAAATGCAGACCTCTTTCTAACATCTCTTTCTTTTGAGGCATTGCAGGCTGTTCAGTCTCTCAAGATAGCAACATCAGCATTATCTTGGACTCTTGCTTTTGCCCTACGTGTCTGGGTTACCTGGTCTTGCCAATTCTGTCTCCATGACATCTCTCACATCTGCCCCTTTTCCTATTCACACAACACCACTCTAGTTCAAGGCCTTATCACCTCTCACCATGTCTATTGCAATAGCTTAATTTTTGGTCTTGCTGCTTCAAGTCTTTCCCTACTCCAATCCATTCACTGCCAGTAGCCAACATGATCTTTCTAGAGCACACATTTGACCACAGCATTGCCCTACTCAATAAACTCCAGTGGTTCTTTGTTACCTCTAGGCTCAAAAGTCAACTCAGCTCTGGCATTTAAAATCCTTCACAATCTGATCCCTTCCTACTTTTCCAGTCTTTTTACATATTATATTACTCCCCTCCATGCACTCTTTGGTTCAGCCTTCTTGCTAGTCCTATCACACAATACTCCACTTCCGTTTCTGTGCCTTTGTGCTAGATGTCTCCAGCCTGGACTGCTCCCTCCCCCTCTCTTAGAATTCCTGCCTTTCTTTAAGATCACCTGATGCCGGTCTTTCCTGGATTGCTAGTACTTTCTCCTCTTAGTGTTATCTTGCCTCTACTTTGTGTCATTTATACAATTTGCATACATATATACATTCACATATACATATATATACATATACATATAGTGTGTATACATATGTATGCATGTATGTTGCCTCCCTCAAGAGAATGTAAGTTCCTTGAAGGCAGGGATTTTTTCTTTTCTTCATTTTCCTAGGGTTTGGCACAGTGCCTGAGATAAAGTTCTTAATAAATACTTGCTGATGGATTTTTTACTTTTCCAGAACTCCCAGCAGCTGAACAGGGTGCTACTGTGACCTTTATGATACCAAACCTACAAGAAGAGCAGGCAGAAAATTGTAGTGAGGAATGGGGAGAAGACTGGGAAACGTGGACTTCTCTTGTTACACTTAATCAAAACTCAAGGCAATGATACCCTCTTTGAGAGTCATTGGTACAGTGGAAAAAAAACTTTGGATGTGTTTGAGTCTTGTCTATTCCTGTGAACTAATGGGACCTTCAGCCAATTACTTGATACCACTTAACCTTGATTTTCTCTTTTGTGATCAGAGCATGGCATTTGAACTACCTACCTCAGAAGATTTCTGGGAAGATTAAATGAGCCATATATGTAAAGCACTTTGTCCATATAAAGTATTATACAAATAGATAAGGAAATTGTTTTTTTCTTATGTCAGAGTAACTGTGAGAAGAAAAATTTATTTTATTTTTTTAGAGGGGGGAAAGCAGGGCACTTGAGGTTAAGTGACCTGCCCAAGGTCACAAGGCCAGCAAGTGTTAAGTGTCTGAGGCCGGACCCGAACTCAGGTCTTCCTGATTCCAGGCCTGGTGCTCTATTCACTGTGCCACCTAGCCACCATGGGGAGCAAAATTCAGAACTAAAAATTTAAGGATCTCTCTATAAATCTTGGTAGGGCAGCTGTGGTAGGTGGCGCGGTGGATAAAGCACCAGCCCTGGAGTGAAGAAGACTCATCTTCCTGAGTTCAAATCTGGCCCCAGACACTTACTATGTGGCCCTGGCTAAGTCACTTCTCCCTCTTGGCCTCAATTTCCTCATCTGTAAAATGAGCTGGAGTAGGAAATGGCAAATCATTGTGGTATTTTTTCCTAGAAAACTCCAAATGGGGTCACAAAGAGTCAGACATGTTTTAAAAGACTGAACAAAATACATGCCATGGCAGCTGCATGTTACTGTGATTAGATAGCTAGCCTTTTGAGTCGGAAGAGCTGCCTCCGCCACGTTCTAGCTATATAACCACAAGTAAGTAGCTTAATGTCTGAGTGCCTCCAAGCAACTCTTTAAGATGATATAAAGAAGTTATTGATTAAATCACAGGTCCAGATCAAAAAGAAAATATGCAAGAATCTCCCAGTAGAGGTTGTTTTTAGTACTTTAATAAATGCTTGTGAATAAACCAAAACTGGTCTGTTCTCCATCTATCACAGCATTATTCTTTTTCTTCTAATAGCCCTTATTTGCTCAATTCTTTTATCCATTTTCCGCGTCTATGCCAAAAAAATGATGAATACGTCAGGTACCAGTCAGATCAAAAGACCTAAGTACCTGATGAGAACCAAATCTAATCTATACAAACAATTCTGCTTCACAGGAAAGATTAAACATCACACATAATATTCTTTGTCTAATCTGTAAAAGAGAATAAAACTAATGTTTTTTCTTTTTTGGTAAATAATTATTTATGACGCATTCACTAAAATAAAGAGAACTTTTAACCATCACCTGTGGAAATATAGACCCCTGCCCCCATTCAGACCTCTCAGGCTATCACTTATAATCTCTTCTCAATATTTTTCTTCATAATGTTTCTTCACAAAATAGCAGTTAAACTTAGTTCCTTAGGGAAGTGTTTCCTCAGAGTCTTCCTCCTTGACAATTATTTCACTCAGTCACTCAGGAAAGCTCTTTTATTCTCTTTTCTCTGTCCTCACAGTCTCTTACCAGCTATTATAGTTAAAACAGAATCCAGAATGACAGTTAAACTGCCATAAAACTAATATTTTTTCAACGTAGGTAGAAACAAATGCCAACAGTTGCTGGTCATAAGTGGCAAATATTTCCCAAGTATTATTTTTGAGGGGAAGTTAGGCAGTACAGTGGATAGAACCCTGGGCCTGGAATCAGGAAGAACTGAATTCAAATCCTCATCTTATATACTTACTAGCAGTGTGACCCTGGGCAAGTCAGTTAACCCTGCTTGCCTCAGTTTCCTCATCTGTAAAATGAAAATGAGCTGGAAAAGGAAATGGCAAATCACTCTAGTATCTTTGCCAAGAAAACTCCAAATGGGGTCACAAAGAGTTAGACACAAATGAACAAGATTACTTTTGAACACATTATTCATTATGTGTCGCATGCCCTATCTTAAGGTTCCTGGAGTCTTTAAGGGAGAAAATGAGGAACTGTAAGCTTGGCTTGCTGAAAGCATATGATCATGTTATATCACCAGATATTCCAAGATGATGGTGATGAGGCATAAGTCCAATGACTTGACATGGCCTATTAATTACGTTGGGAAGAACGATATCAGTAATTATTAATTTGTTTGCATTCTTTCTTCGACCTCCCTTCCTCCATCCCCTTCCTGGATATTTATTTTGTCCACAAGTTTACCAATGTTTCCTTAAAATAAAACACAAAAAGAATTTCCTTCCTGTTGAAATAAGGTTTATTCCTCCTCCTCCTTCCCCACTGCCCCAACCCAGGTTCTTGGTCTTACCACCAAGATCCTGCTTTCACTTTGTTGAATTCCTGCTACCTTTCAGGCTTTCTCTATTAGAATTCCATGGGCTAAAGCATTTAGATAGCTTTCTTTCTTATGACACCTTAGTGCACCTGCTCCAGAGTGATTTTTTGGTGGTGGTTGTAGGGGAGATGAGTTATCTACAGTTAAGATTCTGTGGTTTAAAATCTGTGGCTTCTAGTATGATTATAACAGGTATTGAAAAGAGTACTTAATGATGAAAAGATAACTAGAGAGCTTGGCAGATAGAGCACACTTGCGACTCCCTGCTAATGGGAAGGCCGAGGCACCTTGAATTTAGGAATTCTGACCTGTGATGTAATAAAACCGATTGTGTGTTGGTAGAAACACCCGGCACCAGTTAGGTGAGCCCTGGATGAGTGGTCACTAGTTTACCTAAGAAGGGATAAAATGACCCAGGCTGGAAACAGAGCAAGTCAAAGCTCCCTGTGTCAATCAGTATTGGGAATCATTCATGCCCCTGAGTGGCTGCTCCCCTTTCAACCCAGGAGAGATACCTTAGTCTCCCTAAAAACAAAAACCAGAGATAGCAAAATAAAGTAAACACTTAAAAAAAAGAGAGGCCTACTTTCCTATATAAAGGAAAGGTAAAATGATTAACTTGCTCATTTGACAAGTCATTACCCCAAGAAAGCAATTATTACATGACTGTAATGCTTAAAAATTTTTAGTATTTCAAAACTGATAGCTCTTTGACTACCTATAAAATGGTCTTCATAAAATCCATGCACAACTAAAAATAACTAAATCTCAAACTTTTAATAACACGTTGTAGGTTTCATAGATACCATCTATAAATGACATTTAAAAGTTAATTTTCTTCTCAGCTTCATTGTAATTATAGTCTGATTTGGAAATGTCCCTAGAGACCATCTCATTTGACCCCCCAACTAAAGTATCAACTCCCTTTTAGAACAGGAAACGTGACAGGCCTCTTTAGCAGCCTAGTGAAGCCTCTGGATTTCTTCTCAGAATATTTTAAAATAATTGAGGGAAATGTTAAATTTCAGTTAGAAGTTGGTGAAAATAAAGAACCATTTCCCCCCCAAGTTTAAATCCATTCAGGAATGTTGAACTTTCAACCTCCAAAAGTATAGCCACTTCAGGATTTTTTCACCCTACAATTCCAATATTTTGCAGTTATTCCTTCTACTGAGCAGAAAATCACTTCCCTAGGATAATTATTGATTAATCTGGACTGATTTCTTTTAAGGGCCCAGGGGGCAAGTAGATGGTTTAATCCTCCTACATAATAATCCTTCAAACAGTTCCTTTGTTTCCTTGCTCCTCGTCAAACTCTTTATCTTCTCCACACATAGCATTTTAAAATACTAGTTAAAATAACCAATACAAATAATAGAATTTCAAGGCCCTGGACAATACTGTTCACACTCTTGTTTGTTAATATTCCTTTTCAAAAAAATGGCACCCAGAATGGAACAGAAGCCTCCTTAGACGGTTTCCTTGGCTGATACATAGAATTCACTTTTTGATTTCTTGGAAGCAGGGCTAATTTTCACACACCAAAAATCCAGAAAAAAAAGTCAAAGGGTTATGACATTGTTGCCATGAAAATTGGGCATGTCTTTACATGACATATGTTTTTTTTTAAAATCACATCCACAACCCCATTATTTTAGAGTATATATTCAACTTAAGTAAAACTCTGTACTTCCATAGGAATATACATGTGACTCTAAAGTAACAAGACTGACTTTCTGACATGTCTTATGAAAACTGATTGTTATTCTAGCCCTACCATGCATCTGTAGATACATACCAATGATTTTTAGTGCTGATCCTTCTTGCCTGCCTTTTCACCATTTCACTGAAGGCCCCCCTCTAGAAGACGGTCAGCAGGCAGAAAAAGGCTGATATTACTTTGCTTAGCTACTTGTTAGAAGCTTTGTTGATAGGCAGAAGAAAGAAGTAGAAGATGTGGGTTTGAATTCCAGCTGTGCAACCTAGGACAACTTATTTCTCACCATCAGCATCATTCGCAAAATAAGGGGGCTAAACCAGATCATCTCAAAAGTCCCCCTCATATGCTATGATTCCATGAGAAAGTTTGATGCTGGGGAGGAGGTTGTAACTATTACTTAATAATGAGAGGTGGGGCCAAGAGAGCAGACTAACAAGAAGTACAGTGTGACACTCCCTCCACCTTGCTCCTTCAAAATAGGTCTTGAAAATTTATCAAGCTGTATCTTGACTGGAAAAATCCCAAGGGGAAAAAATCAATGAATCATTTTTCTAAACTCAGATCAACATAGGGAGAGAGAGAGAGGGGTCTGTGGATACTGGGGACAGGATTTGGTCAGAACTGGTCCAAAGAATTCCAGTACCCCAGGACTGTGCCCAAGGACAAGATGAGGTCCATGTCAATATTGGAGGGTGACATCATGTAGGTCATAGGAACAAGGGCCAACTGCCAGCTCTGTCACCCACTACCAGATCCAGGATGGACTAAGGAAGGGACTTGTGGGAAGCGGCAGTAGTGGATCCTAGCCTGTTTACTAAGCAAGGAGGAAGTTGAGAAGCAAGCAGCAGTGATGTGGCTTAGACCCCAAAACTGGAGCGAGGTCTCCAGTCTAAACTGGAACCTGCAGAAAAATAGCCATGGCAGGAATCCCATATCAAAGGTAAGACTATATTTCTGTCACCTTAATTCAGCATAACTTTTCACTATCAGTTGGCTGATAGTGGAACTCAGGTCAGGAACTTGTAGAACTCAGACTAGGGGAGAAGTGTTCAAACTTTGCCCTAGATCAGATTAGTCTGAACATTGAAAGCTTGCAGGTCCTTAGCCTGAACTGTCCTGGAGAGCCTAGAAACACATAATATTCAATACTTCCAAGAAAGCAGCAGCAGGACCACTCCTACCTTTCTTCTAAAAGTGTGCAGAAGTCTGATCTTAACATAAAACCTAAATTCAGGAAGTAGGCTGGAAGGATGAGTGAACAAAAAAGGAATTTCACCATTAAAAACAAACAACATCTATAAGCAAAGTCTCAAAGAAACACATGGCTTAAGCACAAATTCAACTAGAATTTCTAGAAGAGATGAATAGGTAAAAATGTTTTTATAAATAAAATGAGAGCACTGGAGGAAAAACTGGATAGCTATGGAAGAAAGAATTGGAAAGGGAATAAACAGCTTGGCATGAGGCACAAAATCTCTCCCAAGCAACAAAACTCTCCGAAAATTAGAATGGACTAAATAGAAGTTAATGACTTCATGAGAAAAAAATTCTAAGAAATACTAAGACAAGTTACAGGACTGAAAATATGATGAAAATGTAAGTTATCTTATAGCAAAAACAGTTGATCTGGAAAACAAGATTGCAGAGAAAAAATTTAAGAATCACTGGACTATCTAAAGTCATGACCAAAAAAAGAATCTACACATCACATTTCAAGAAACCATAAGAAAAACTGCCCACATCTCTTAAAATCTGAGGGCAAAATAAGAGTAAGAAGAATTCACCAGTTGGCTTATGAAAGAAATCCCAAAATGAGAACCTCCAGAAACATTATAATCAAAATCCAGTATTTCTACATCAAAGAAAAAAACACTTCAAGCAGTCAGAAAGAATTCAAGTACCAAAGGGTCAAAATCACAATCACATGCGATTACCCTTCAAAGGAGAAGATAACTTGAAATATGCTATTCCAGAAGGCAAAAAATATAGGGTTACAGCCCTTATGTAATAACTTATCCAGCAAAACTGAGTAAAATCCTATAGGAGAAAAAATGACTTTTAATGAAATAATGACTTTAAAGTGTTCCTGATGAAAAGACCTGAGTTGTGCAGGAACTATGAAGTCCAAACACAGGAATCAAGAGAAATATAAAAAAAGCAAAAACAAATCAACCATGACAAAAGACTACAAATGGATAAACTGCTTACATTCTCTCACGGGAAAATTACATGTCCCCTCTGAACTGTATCATCATCAGAGGTCACAGAGGGAATCTAATTAGAAATGTGCCCGAGAATGATTCTGGTATGTCTTGATGATCTTAAAAGAATGGAAAAAGAAGTGAAGAGGAATGCAGTGGAAGAGAGGGGACAGACAAGTAAAAGGTTAGGGGAAATTAGTAGAGTGGCAAGTAGACATTTATACAAAGAAGGTGAAGGAGTGGGGGAGTGAGAAGAATGATATAAATCCCACTCTCACATCTGGCCTGATTAAAGGAGAGAAGTGTATGTGCACACACACACACACACACACACACACACACACACACACACACACACCCACCCACCCACCCACCCCTGGGTAAAGAAATACAGGGAAATAAGAGGGAAAGGGAAGAAGGTAGAAGAAAAAGGGAATGTTACTTAAGGGAGGAATTAGTTCTTAAAAAAAAACATCTAAGGAGGTACAAAATACTTTTAGTTCTTTTTGAGGTGGCAAAACCTAGAAACTTGGGGGAGTTACCCATAAATTTTGGAGAATGGCTGAACAAGTTTTGTTACATAAATATGCTATTATGCTAAAAGAAATAATGAAGAGCATAGTTTCATAAGAACCTGGGAAGACTTATATGAATTGATACCTTGAACAGAACCAGGAGAATGATTTATACAATTACAGTATCATAAAGGCAAACATCTTTCAAAGATTTAGGAACTCTGATCAGTGTAATGATCAACCACAATTTCATAACCAGTAATGAAACATTCTTCTCGAAAGTTGAAAGATTATGAAGCGCAGAATGAGACATATGTATGTATATGAATATACATGTGTATATACACAAGTATTTTTTTTCTTTCAGAATGGCCAAATTTTAAATTTGTTTTGATTATACACATTTGTAACAGGGTGTGTTTTCTCTTCATTCTCAATTGGGGGTGGGAAAGGATGGATTTTGTTCATCAGAAAAAAATACTTTAAAAAAATTAATGGTGAAGTTTTAGGATCATCAATGGATTCCAACGGTTTATGTAACATATTGTCACAGCTAATTAGGACTTGGCTATGTTTTTCCTAAGCTTTTATTTAAAAAACAAACAAACCAAAAAACCAAACCACCCATGCAGGAGGTCCAAAAGGACTAAAGTACAATGGAGACAAGTTTATGCTCTTACCCTGGAGACTTGTAGTGACCTGGAGACCTACAGTGACACATATTACCCAAAGTATTGTGATTCAATCTCTTTATTTTCCATTTCAAACCTCTAGATCTAAAATAAATTGAAATCATACCAAATTCCAAACTCTAAATTAAACAACAATGATTTATTGGATATCTGCTTGTGCTTAGCATTATCCTCATCCACCTGCCCAACAGCTGTTACTTAGTTGTTTCAGTCATGTCTGACTCTCCACAAGCAGTTTTACTCTCATCCAACCATCCTGCAAAACCTAGTTTTAATGCCACTCATAAAGAAACTCTAATTTTGCTCTCCATCACAAACATCCAAGAGTGATTTCTCTCCTCTACAATTTGGTAACTTTGTACCTCTTATCCACTTAGCACCCTCCTTTTCTTGTGCCCATGCGTCATCTTGACCAGACTTTCTAAGAGCAAGGATTGTCTTGGCTTTCTTCTCTATGTCCCTAGCACCTGGTATTGTGCCTTGAACAAAGTAAGTATTCAATAAACATGTTCAATGCACGTTCCTTTTTCTTAGTAAAAATATTTTAAATTATGGAACCTGGGGCACTGTCACTCCTCTCAACTTTTTACTGGGGTCCTTTTAATCCTTCATCAATGCTTTTATGAGAGGAAAGCTTTGTAAACACTGAATCTTGTTTAATTTCTTGATCCCTCTGCATTACTATTGATGACTCTGATTTCCATAGCACTTTAAGATTTACAAAATGCTTTACCAACAATCCTGTGAGGTAGGCAGTAGAAGTATTATCATTAAAAAACAGACTGGAGACTATAGTTTAAATGGAGACTGAAGCAAAACTCGTTATCGTTCTCTTTCATGTCTGGTTTTGCTTTTTTTTTTTTTCTTTTCCCAGTGATCACTCATTGGTTACAACCCTTCTATATGACCAAACTATTGTACAATGTGAAAGTATTTGCAGATCCTATACATGATTGCACGCCACCGTGGGGGGGGGGGGAAGGGAGGGGAGAAAATCTGAAACTCAAGTGATTGTGGAACTGAATCTTGTAAATTAAAAGTAAATGAATAAATAAAAAAAATTTAAAAAACAAACAAAAAAAACCAAAACAGACTGGAAAAAAAAAAGAGGAATCTGAGGCTCACAATGCTCATCATAGTATGTAAGAGAGTGGAAATTCAAGCCCAGACCTCCTATCTTCAAGTCTTGGGTTCTTTTCACTTTGACGTACTGCCCCTGAAGCTAAGATTTAAGTCTGTAATTTCAGAAAAACTTAAGTTTGAGTTCACAGAAATACAGAAGTTGTAGAAATGCATTTTTACCAAAATAACAAGCACCACGAAATCTTCAAAGACAAATAGGATTTAAATAAGCTATATAATTTTTCAATAGAAATTTTTATGCCTTAATGATAAAGAGGTGGATAAAATCACCTTCTTTAAAAATGGAGATAAAATGTTCCACATATTTAGTTCAACATATTCAAGACTATGCCAACACAAGCACAGTTGAAAGTATCCCAAACTGTGCCTTTTTTAGCACTTGTAATATCTGAAAAGTTTAAATGGGACAGAATACACATGCTCATAAGAATAGCTGAACTCTGCAAGTACAACTTCGATACAGAAGAAATAATTCTTGACTCCAGATAGGGGAAAAAAAAGTACTTCAATGCTCTCCATTTAGAATATATAACTTTTGGAGTGCATAGAAGGTAGGGAGAGGGAGGAATATACATTTAAAAATATGACGCTCACAACTTTCTACAAAGATATTCTCAGCCACCAAATAATATTTGTACCCACAGTTAATTATATACCTGGTGGTAAAGCTCCTCTTGGTGGGCTAAACTAATATCTGGCCTATTACGTATTCATTTAAGACAGAAGGTGGGATAAAATCAGATTTAAGTTATGGTCCAAACTAATTTATCTCAAAAGAGGCTGCCCATTCTTGGAAGGGTTTCAGCGTAGTTTAGAGGAACGTATTTTATCTATGTGACTTTGCTGCTTAGCTCTGTTAATTCCACTCTCCATCCTTGGCATCATGAAAAATTCAATGCCATTCTTGAGACTTTTGTAAGCAGAAAAATAAGGACTTTTTGACAGGGAATTTTTTTTTAAAGCTTATGCAACACTTGCTAAAAGGGGATACCAACAAACTCCTCCCATTTCAACTCAAGTCTTCAATAAAAACGAAAACATGAGTTGTCTGTTCTTAAATACAAATGGTTACTAAAGAACATAACAGCTTCTATTTCATACACTTTAGACAACTACAAAGGAAGGTGCATCTTCAACCAGAATTGTCATTGTAGGATTTAACATGAACAAACCTTTTATTTTTGTAATGTGGAAAACATTTGTACTTAGGATTAGACTTGAAAATAATCACACACAAAGCAATATTGCTTTATTAGTCATAGTCAATGGCTACTTTGGCTCCATGGGAACACCTGTTTCTCACAGCCCAGCCTTTTCCCTTAAAAGCTCTAAGGAAGTAACAACTGGGGCCTTGCTACACATTTTCTTTTTGAAGTAACTGAAACAGGAAAATAGGTACAGAATACATCAAACTATCATTAGGGATGAGCAGTAGCAGCAGCATGTGGCTGTTCTCTTCTTCAGGGCAAAGTGTCTAGCCCATATCACCCATTCTACACCACCTCTGTACCTCCCTTTTTTCCCTCCCCCCCCCAACCCCCCACCCCAAGCACTGGCCACAAGCAACCAACCACTGGAGCTAGAACAATGGCCCTGTTTTTCAGTATGCTTATCATTTTCACATAAAGACCAAAAAAGGAGCTAAGGAAAAGCAAACGGTATGTATTTTAATGTTTAACAACACAACCCACATGAATGCTCCAACAAATTTGCTCTTTAACCAAAGCCCAAATTAAATAAACTATTGATATGAGTTTTAAAAAAATGGATTAATATATTACTTTAAGCAACTAAAATCCCTTTAGAAATAAAATTCAGCATTTCACACTTAATTTACATACCCGTA
The DNA here is from genome assembly GCA_028627135.1 of Pseudochirops cupreus. Lineage (NCBI taxonomy): Eukaryota > Metazoa > Chordata > Mammalia > Diprotodontia > Pseudocheiridae > Pseudochirops > Pseudochirops cupreus. The sequence goes on from CM053580.1 coordinate 163,412,925, forward strand.
ACTATTTAAAAACAAAACCAAAAAACAACACCCTTATTTTATTCATTTTTCTAATATACTATTCAAATTAGGAGTAACATTTTAAATGAAACTCCATATAGAACCAATCCTAATGCTAAACTTTAGTACATAGTAGCAGAGTCAATACTTAACCACATATAAGTCTTCCTTTGGTTTTAAATAAATATATATGCATATATATATATATTTGTACACTTTCAGTTCATACCTGACATTTAAAAAAATATAAAAATCCTAGAGTTGAACCAGCTTCCGTATAGCAACTGAATATGACTATCTTAGTTTTAAATCACCAATTTAATTCTCACAGTACATGATTATTTGCCCAGGACACTTTGGTATAGCAGGACTATATTCAAAAGTTTAAATGTGGATTATACATTGTTACTTCTTAAAGGCACCTGATAACTAAAAAATGTTGCCTTCAGCGGCTGATTGCTTCTATTATCCAATATACCCTAAACCTTTCCAGATACGAATTTTATAAATATGACTTTCTTTGAACTAAGGTGAATAGTTTCCATCCTGGTTATCTCATATCCTGCATGTATTCCAAAGAAGGGCTATGCTTTCTTAGAACTGAAAACAAGGGATAAGAAATCCACATCCTTAATGAGTCACTATTTTTATCTTGCAGAGTAGGGGGTACCTTTTTCAATGGCCGAGTAGGTCTCTGGCCTGTAGGCCTGGCCTCACAAACTCAATATTCCAAATTGTCATCTTCCAGTATGAACAGAGTACCTACTGATTTCTGTGAGAAATGCACATTTAACTTATGTAGCACTTGATATTCAGACATTAACACAGCATCAATGAGTAAACTTTGGTGGTTATTAGAAAAGCAAGGCAATTATTACTTCACTGCTAAATTTATCAATATTTTTGGTTTTTAATTTTTAACTAAAAATCTCAACATCAGCAGGTATTGATTCTAATCCAGATCTAAAGGTAAGATCAATGAAATCATTTTAAATCTTTTCCACACTAGTAGTTCTATTTTTTTAAGGACAGCAAGTTAGACTTTCAAAGAAAGAGAATGTGTTTATAAATGTGAATTTCTGGAACTCTAAAGAAGGTCCTGAAAGAATCTGTGCAAAATTATCTCAAGTAATTGCTTCAAAAACAGACAACTATAAGGAAAAAAAAACCTATGTTTTAAGTAATTGTTCTAAATGGTCAAAACTAACATGAGACTTCTACTTCTAGAAAAGCGTATTGCCTAAGAGTGAATTATTTCCCTCTCATGTTTCCTCTTCTCCCATCTCCCAAGTTTTAAAAATCTGCAAACAGGAACTATCAAGCATCCGTAATGCCAACAGTATATTCTTAGCACAAAGGGCTCTAAGAAAATGGATCAAGATACACTATTTCCTCTACATCAATTATCGTTAAAAAAAAAAAGGCTACCAAGCTTCCTGAGTACTTTAAAAGAATGTCTATTCTCATATTAGAGTGAAGTAAACTCAATCAATTCTTAAAGGAATCCATGCAAAGAGAAAAATTTTTGCTTTTTGCCCTCTTTGCCAGAAGGTACCTGTGTTCCACAGTGAAAATCTGAATTAAAAAGAAAGTTATGAACAAGATTTTCCTCCTCCAACTCTTAGTGGACGGTTCCCTTTTGAGGATATTGAGTATGTGTGATGGTAGGGGAGGGCAAGGAAAAAGGGTAAAGTGGGAAGAACACAGGAAATACATTATCTATTGCTATTGCTTATATTCACAGTATTTTTCTGGCAAGAATTTATAGCCAGGGTAGTAGATTATTTCTAATGAAGCTTCAAAATTTCAAACAATTGGAGGGTTGGCTAAGTGTCTCAATGTGCCCAACAAATACATTTGAACACAAAATGGAATCTTAGAAAATCTGGTGGGAATGGCAGCTGAACACGGAGCAGGGTAAAAATGCTGAAATATTCAATTTGCAGAAAAAGTGTCAGGATAGGAAAAATTCTTAAAGGCAGCGAAAAGTTCTGTTACTCAACATTAAAAGTAGATATGAATTAGGGAAAACAAGGAGTCTTTAGTAGATTGATGTTTCTAAGGCCCTTTTAGTGGCAGAACTCAATGATTCTAAGAATATTAGCACTTACATGGTGCACCATTAATATGAAAAAAAAATACATATCTTTAACATCTGAGGCTTTGAAAGGACCTAAAATTAGCCTATAATGTTTTATTTAACAAATGACAATATTTAAAAGGGCATAGTAGTGTTATGTTCATTCTCACCTTTTGGATAAATTCTTTGAGCCAGCATGACATAGTGAAAAATGGGCAACCTTGAAATGAGGAAGACCTGGGTTCAAGATTTGCCCTTGGATAGACCGTGTCCTGACCGGGCCAGGTTCAAGTCCTGCCTTTGACTTACTTACTAGCTTTGCAAACATGGGCAGATCACATAACCTCTCCATACATAAAGGACTCTAAAATTTAAGTTGCTTGTGTTTGCGGGCAGTTTCCCTACCATGGCATCCCCTATTGCTGATGAAATCACACGTTTGACCTCCTTGACAAAATTCTTTTTGTTCCTATATAACTCATTTTAAAAGCACAAAACAAGTTTTCCCATATACTTGAGATTTCATTATTATGTAGGTTTTGTGGGGCTTGTTTTCCCCTGAAATTTTATACCCATAACTTTTTTTCATTTCTAAATTTGCAGAGCCTAAATTTCATTTTGAAATATAGTTATAAAAGAGGTTAGAAACTTCCTTATTGTAAACACTTAGGGATGCTAATCACAAACTGCTTGAGAAATCTATTACACTGCAAAGTGCAATCAAGAACTTCCTTTTTATAAAAGCATGTTTTGCCAACTATAAGAGGTGTAATTATGGTTTATATGTGAAAGTTAAAAGCTTGTTAACAGAATTTGGGCAACAGCCATTAAAGTTTAGAAGTTAGCTTGTAAAGGCTTGAAAAGAACTTTTTCTTAAACCACTTTTAAAATTAATTTCAGTTTCTCAAATAATTTTGACTCCTTAAGTGTATATTTCTTTAGCAAACTGATAGCATCAATGCAAAATAATAAATTTTCACTTAATTAGGGAATTAAAAAGAGCAAAACACCTCAATTTTTAGTATCTGCATAGCTCATGTTCTAATTTATGCTCTAATCTTTCTGCATCTGAACATTCATTTTCATAGTGCTAGTAACAATTTCTAGTATAGCATAACTAATCCAAAACATAGAGGGAATAAAATAGAGGTCTTTGGTTTTAATTTCTTGGTAGTATATAGGGTTGGGGCAGGAAACTGGGCAATTACAATCCTCTGTGCATATCAGTATGACAAATTAAAACAGAATCCAGTTGATATAAAGAGAACTTATGGGACAACATAAACACTATAAATACAAAACTCTGGGGGGGAAATAAGCCTATTATAATCTTCTAAATAATTTTTCACCATTTCTTTCATTTATAACTATAATGTGAATTTAATACTTAAAAGAATCTGTGATTTTGTTGAGTGTGGGGACTCCCCTCACTGACACATCACAATTCTTGACTTGCTAGGAAGGTCTCAAAGAGTTACTGTAGCTGAATTTGTTGCCATGTAACCACCCTGGTAAGGAGGCTTTGAACTAAGCTTGGCTGGTCCTTAGACAGCTACGGTTCATTAAAACTACCAGGCCTTTCTTAGCTTGGGAGCGCTTGCTTCTTACAGAGACAGCATTCAGGAACCTAGGGTCACTCTTTGTGCCATGATGAAGCCTCAAAGTAATGAAGTTTGTAAAAGTCAAAGAGCCTTATATAGTCTATTCACTGGTACTACAATTAAGCATCTTACAATACAACTTAAGTTTTATAATTAACTAAAAAAGTTGTAACAAGAAAAAATATATAAAACATTTTAATAATTCTAGTTGTTGTGCGTACATAACTGCCCAAAGACACTGAGTTGGAAAAACCAATTGTGATTTGAGATAGAAATCAATGAAAGCGCAAACAAAACCAAGAAACATAGTTAAGCTCAACTGCTAGGATACTCTTATTTTAGTCTATACCAGGCTGTGTGAAAATCTGGTTTATCAGATACCTTAACAACAGCAGCAACGCAGCCATGAAGCTGTACGCGGAAACAGACCCAGTGGGGGCGAAGGCCTAGCCTGACTCAGCCTCGTTCACTGGAAATGCTCAGCAGGCAAATGTTACTGCGGTGGAGAAATACTTTTGCCATTTAATACACTGCTTTTCAATCTTTCTAAACTGGAAGACTCGATTCCTCAACAAACCTTTTAAACAGAATATATACATGCATATGAATGTCTATATACACACACATATGCGTATATATAGACACACATATCTATATATATATCTCTCAAAAAAATCAGTTGAAGGAAAATTAAATAACCTTTAGGCACTTTGAGGATTTATAATTTAAAATGTGCCATTTACATGAAAAAAACCCTTCAAAAATCACTACATTGCTCTGACAATCACATGCATGCTAGATTTTCCAGTTATACACTAACGCTTATTTAAAAATCAAATGTAAAAAATACTGTGCACATTCCAAAGAGAGCAATTCTCTCTTAATTCAGTTTTTCTCATTACTGGTAATGACACAGACCAGCGTTCTCCAAAATGGAAGAACACAAAAAAAGTTCACAAGTCTTCACCTGAAACAAAGAGGCCTGAAAATTCAAAGCAACCAAGGTCAGGATCTCCCATTAGGGAGAAAAATTCACAGCCTTAAAATGTCACAGGTTTCCCATGTCTATACAGCCACTACACTTAAAAATAAATTGAACATATTACACATTTTCCCTAAAGAGCAAGAAATACAAAAATCACCTATCAGACAGTGTGTTTAACAATAGTAACTGGTCCAAATAAAGCTGAAGTGTTCTTGCTCATTATTGAGCAAGTTTTTACCCTGGATTAAATCTACCAATTTGAATCTTAAACACTGTGTACAACTTTCAAGCTTGTAAGTCCAGGCTTTAATACTATAATTTAAAAGTAAAAATATAATCTGTTGTTAAAATTTCCTAATACTACAGAAAACCTAGAAGCATAGAATGAATATATAGATTACTGGAAGATAACCCCTCCCTCCATTTTTTCTGAACACCCTCCCTTTTAATCAAAAAAGAATGCAATAATATTTCTGCTTTGTTCAGTTCAAACTATAGTCTGACAGTTTTTTTTCCTATTAATTGAACTGTAAAAAACACCATCAAGCTTGTGCTCATGAAATATATATGTATATATAAAAACATACAAAAAGTACAAGATTGATCACATTAGGAAACTTTTACAGTGTCAAGTCCTAATTATTTCTTTTATCCTTAGTAAAGGCCAAATTTTTCTGTGCACAAAATCTTACTGTGACTGAAATTCCTGAATTCAGTGTCATGCTTTGGCATGCCATGCACAGAATTCAATTTTAATGTGCAGTCCTTCAAACACCAAAACCAAACCAAAAAAAAAAAACCAAACCAAAAAAAAAAAAACAACCCAAAACACACACACCACAGGACAAAAAGTTCTTCTTAAATCAAATTCTATTTGTGAATTCAGCAAAATAATTTCTATAAAATAAAACAGCAAAATATTTAAATAGTATAGAGTGGGCTGTATCTGTTTTGCAGGGGTATTTGGTTCTTAGACAAATTCCAAAAAAAAAAAAAATTACACACATTCAAGTTACCAATTCTCTGTTAAATACAGTATTTAGTGATGAGTTTCTTGGAATCTTTAAACAAATAGTTTATTCTGGAATCGCAATACCTCAGAATTGTATTTGACTAACCAGTAGTTTCTTTTATAATCAAACCCCGCTTTTCTAACGTTTAAGATTTCTTTCATAATGGAAAAAGAGCTAAGACAATTCTTGTTTTCAAGTAGAATTGTGAATGAGCAGAAAACCAGCAAGTTCACTTGGTGCAGTGGTACTCCCAAGTACTGTGTGATTTTGACTTCCACTTCACTGGGATCCAGCAAAAGGAAAGTGTTAGAAGATTTATCTATTAAGCTCTACCAAAGAAACAAAACAAGCACACCAAATACAGTCTATTATGCTCCAGGCATCCTGGCATAGCAAATTTTTGCATATTTGTTTTAAATCTCTTAAATTCCTATTACTGAAACCTAAGTGTTCTTTATCCCACCCAGAGATAAACTGTTAAACATCAGATGTGAGGAACTTATGTGCAACTGAAAACCACCTGTTTGTCACATTTCTCCCCCCCATTTTAATATTTTTATATTCTAGGTGTAAGAAGAAAAGCTCTGAGCAATACAGCTGTCTCTTTGGGACAACTGCTGTCATTATGGTATTTTTCCTCATTGGCTACACTAACTTGGTGTGAAGCCATGCTAAATGTTACAGCATAACTATAGCTTCGAAGTGATTAACCTAATACCAGAATGAAAAAGGCAATGAAAAAGAGATCTAGAAACAATGTTACATCACCAATTTTCCACATCAACCAAGTAATTAAAAGGTTACCAGCCATTACGTTGCTCATAGTAAAATCGACTCCAGTGGCAAAGAATTAACATGAAACTATTGGTGTGGCTGACATGTATGGGCTCTTTTTTTGTTTTGTTTTTTTCTGTAAAGGAGTTGATCCAACTGCCATGAGGCAGGCAACATTGGTTGCAGAGTGCAGCGGATAGATCAAGAAATTAATTTTTTCTGTTTTCGTAGATCTGTGAGTTTCAAGACAAAAAAAATGTTTCTTGCTTAAGAATTAACAGTCAAACATTAATATACTATATACACCTTTGCCATTTACACATTAGCATCAGGCCATTTATTACAAAACACTATACACTTTCCACTGCAGGCGGGTTATATATTGACAGCAATTTTCTGCAGATAAGACAGTGAATAGACTCTCCACTCCATGTTGATTAGGAATAGTTTCTTTTTTCTAGTTTTAAATATTAGCCAGACACAGAAAAAGGTTGGACTGTAAGGCCTGGGTGCACAGTCTTGATGGAACCAGTTAGTTATGTGCATTTCACTAATCTTTTGTCTGAGGTGGGGAAACTTCTTCATTGCCTTCATAATTTTCTTGTGCTCGTTGGCCAGTTCTCTGAGGGTTGTTCATGTGATGTGCTGCTGGGCCTGTATATGGCTGTCCATGCACATGGTTATTCTAGAGAAAAATAGATACGCATTTTGAACTTCATACGCATTAAAATTAAATTTAAAACATTTTAAAACTGTAGGCAACATTTTGTTTAAGAGTATCAACATTTCACATCTAAGCCCTACCACTCACCTTTTATGTATATTTATGCTGAAGGTAAAAAAAGAATGAAATCACAAAATCATAGTGAACCCAAATCCTAAAGTCTACCGTGCTATTTCATGCAGAATAAAAGCAGCAGGAGAAAGTATAATGCAACAAAGTGTGGAATAAATACTATAAAAAATACTATAAAAAAAATTTCCAGTAACGATCTTCATCTTAGCCTCATTCAAGTTTATACAACTTTGCTGTGTATCTTTCTATGAAGGGCATAATTCCATAATGAAACTGAATAACCACCTCAAAGATGCTCCCACACAACTGCTGGATGGGAAATATTTTTGTTGTCATATTGTTCAGTGACCAAACCTATTACTGTAAATGTCAGGAAAATAAGAATTGTGTGTGTTAAGCAGTGAAAATGCCTTTTGCTGTGAGGAAATAAACATCATAAGCATAATGGATTAATCTGTGAGCTTGTGATAAAACGTGACTTTGACCTCACAGGAAAGGCCAAAGCATTTAAGAGTCTCATATCACTTACCAACTGCTTTGCTGAGAACATCAGTAAAGAGAGCAAGATGAAGGAAAACAGGGTTGGGTGGGAGAGGAAATTAAGTTAGCAGATGAAGGGTATATAAAATGATTTGGAAGTAGGGAAAAGAAAAATCCTGGTTTCTTCGAAACCCACTAAAATTTAGGAACAGCCAAATTAAAATCCTAGTAAAACTAATTAGGCTTAAGAGATTTAATTCATAATATATTTTCATTTCTTGTATGAAATAACAAAACAAGTGGCCATCAAGACAGATGCCAAACCCTGGCTTTAAAAACATATTGTGAGGATATGGTTTTCTTGTACTTAGTTAAAGCATACATGGTGAGCAACTGTTCTGTGTGTGTGTGTGTGTGCGTGCGTGCGTGTGTGTATGTATGCATGTATACACAAACACACACACACACACACACACACACATACACACACACACACACACACTGAATTACTCAGAAAATATCAATTATAACAAGCAATGGTTAAGACTGTTAGATAATAAAAGTAATCTCTGATGTGCTCTAACACCTTAGGACCATTAATCAGCATAACTTGGAAAACAGTTGATTCAAACATCTAAAACATTCATCCAAATATTATCTTTCTTTTAAAAGGTGACGAACAGACTATAATAAATGAAGAGTAAGGTGACTGTAGAGCCTAGGCACCACTGGGATGAGTATAAAGGCTCTGTAACAAGGAAATCTGTTTATAGTCAGTAAACAAGACTAGAAAAGGCACTGGGCCGGTTAGGTGGTGCAGTGAATAGAGCACTGGCCCTGAAGTTAGGAAGACCTGAGTTCAAATCCGACCTCAGACACTCGACACACTTACTAGCCATGTGACTTTGGGCAAGTCACTTAACCCCAACTGCCAAGCAAAAAAAAAAAAAGACTAGAAAAGGCAGGAGATAAGTATGGTTAGCCAAAATCCAAACTTACTCAAAAATTCTATTCAAGTAACAGTAAGGAAGAGACACCAGAGCAAGGTAGACAGCACATTACAGGTGGAGTCAGGATACCTGAGCTCAAGGTTTGCATTACTACTGATGATATATATACATGACCAGAAGTAAGGTCACTTAGTAAGTCTCAACTTCCTCATTTGTAAATAAAATGAAGGGATGAGACTAGGTGACCTCAGGGTGGCTAGGTGGCATAATGAATAGAGCACCGGCCTTGAAGTCAGGAGGACCTGAGTTCAAATGTGGCCTCAGACACTTGACACACTTACTAATTGTGTGACCTTGGGCAAGTTGCTTAACCCCAACTACCCTACAAAAAAAAAAAAGAGACTAAGTGACCTTTTAAGGTGCCTTCTAGACCTAAAAAAGCCTGTGGTTCTAGGTCCAGGTAGGCAATTTTTATCAGCTTTGGGGAAGTTGGCAGTACTTAATGAGTTCAGGGAGGGGAAGAAATTTGGTATTTCCCTTGAGAGACCTGGAGTCGGAGTGGAATAAGAAGCAATACTGCTTGCCTTCCTTAGATTCCCTTGCCCAGGACAGGGTTAATTCCTGAATATGGAATTGAGCTGAACTTGTACGTGTAGATTCAAAAACTCATATCAACACAGAATCCATTTGTTTTCATTTTAAAATTTTATGTACACTCTTCTTGGGTCTCATGCCATGTGGATGTTTTCTGAGGTAGATTTTGATTATTTCTGTGATCATGAATATTATCACTTGATTATATCTTCTCAATGCATTTCTATCAAGTTTTCCAAGAGGCATTGTAGCACACTGGACAGAAGGCTGGTCTTGAAGCCAGAAAGCCCCAAGTTCAAGTCTTGCCTTTGACAAAGATTCTGTGTGTGACCTGGGGATAGCTACTTAACCTCTCAGTGTGTCATCAACTAATATGACAAATTTCAGTGAAGCCTCGAGTGTCAATTTGCATTAGCAGAAAGTTTCTTTAGCAGAGAGATCCCTATACCAATGAAATCACACATCTCCCTTGAAAGGTCAGAAAAAAAGTCTACTAACTATGTTGTTTCTGCTCATCAACCAAGCTTCACTGCAAAATCTTCACTGAAGTTTCCTTTTATGTCCAAGCTTCCTATCAGAATGAGTCCATTTCTTTTTCTAAAGTTTAAATACATTATAATTCTCACAATCTATCTGAATAAACAGTCTTTTAAATGACTGAATACTTTGATCATGGCTGGATGACTACTTCATGCATCAAGAATATTTAAAATCATTCATGAAGACCCACACGCTTTGCTTTTGGCAATTACTTTATCCCTGTATTGTTCCTTTTAAGCAGTGCAAAGTATTTCATTTGTGATACTTTTGCTCCAAGTAACAGTCACTTATTTATATGCTGACATGAAACAACATACACTTCTATCCACAGCCACCAGCACAAGACTAACTGGCCAACCTGGAAAGTACTGCTGGCTGCGAGCTGAAATACATTCCTGTCATGCTCATTCTTCCTCTGCTTCCAAAAGTCACATAAGAAAACCAGTCTCACTACTGTATAGTCACACCTTGTATCAACAGAATTAGAACAAATTTAGTCATTCTGGAAAAAGACACTTAGTGGTTTTTGAGAAAAAAGCAGAAGCAAATTATTATTTTACCTGCTGATACTGAGATCCGGGTGAATGGGGATATAATGGGGCATCTTCTGGTGGAGATGATTCATGTTCGTCTGGGGCATCTTGATCATCTGGTTCCTAGGTGGACACATTTAAAAGAAAATAGAATTTGATTTTCTAGGCAAATAAAAAATTTTTAATTTCATAATTAAGATTCATTTTTGGCTACAGGCAGTTCCGCTATAATGTGTGTTTTAAAAAGAGGAATTTGTTCCAACACAATTGATATACTAGGAAACATTTTCTGCATAATGTGAATTTCAGGTTTCTTTCAAGAGAAACAGTGACTCAGAAAAAAGTCCCACTTTACAATAACTCACAAGCTACAACCCTCTTGCCTCCCATTTCCACAAACAAACTCTGGGTTTTTGTTAAGGTAAAGTGCCATATTTATTATACATCTTCTAGGGAGTAAGAACTGTGAGTGGAAGGGCTGGTCCTCCTCACCCCTACTCCCTCCTGCTATGGGCTCCTGCTGCCACTGAGTCTTGAAGCTGTTGCCTGCCCAACTTACTTAGAGTAGGCCCAGTGGCAGCTCAAGGCCAATTATGAGACCACTATTTGTAGTAGTAATTTTATATTTCTTAATCATTTCCAAAGCATTAAAATGTTTAAAATCATGCTATTCTTCATTAGGTTCCCATCTTTAAAAAAAATGCACCATTGACAAAGTTTTTGAATTTTGTATCCCCTGGATTTTCCTCAGAATGTTTGCATAGCCTGTTGCCTTTAGGGAACGCATAGGTTGAGTTATAGCAGAACTAACTTAATATAAAGTCTAAAGTAGACTTAATGGCTTTTCTTTACTAATTTTTGTTTGTCTTCTAGGAATTCTAATAGTTTTTGTTCAAAGAAGACATATACAAAGTACTTTTAAAAATGAAAATTTCCCCATTGATTTGTTTCATGGTATGATAAAAAATTATCTTGATTTCCACTCTCCCTCTTCCCCTATTTGTTGAAAAATGCAATTTTAACCTTTTTTACCTCCTCTGGACAGAGTTCACAAGCTTTTGCAAGGGTCATCCGAGCACTATGTGATCTCTCCAAAAAGTAACCATTTGATGTTTCATTGCTTTGTACTGGAGGAGACCAGTTGTTGTATGTATACTGAGGATTGCCAGTATATGGTCGTCGTTCAAGTTCGTCTCCAAGCCACTCTACTGCCCAGGTCCACTTTCTTTTCAGATCTCCATTACTCTTCAAAATAAATCAGACACATATTGTGAAAAAAAATTCTTTATGAAACCAGTATCTTTCAAATGATATATTACATATTTAAGAGATTATAGGATTTTGTAAAATTTAAATATCTTTTCTTTCCCCCAATAACTAAATAAATAGTGGTGCTCTAGGATTTTAGGAATTTAATCTACTCAAAGAATTTAAGCTTCATTAGTAAGAAAGATTTAGTATATAACCAAATTAAGTAATTAAGCTCAGTGCTAGCTAGCAATCTCCATAAGGGCAAGTAACATTTTATCGAAACTTTCTATCTCTCTGAGCACTTAGTACTGTTCTGTGCATAAGTACTTATGTAGAAAATTTCAGTTAAACTTCATTTTTTGACTATTTTAAAGTCTATTAAAAGTATATGTAATAATTTTTCTACTTCTTTTAATTTTTATTTGACTGTCTTCTTAGGGATAAAAATCATTGTTTCAACAATGCCGAAGTTGTCTCCTTATTTTGTTTCCAATGATATGTTTTCGGTATTTTTGTCTCTGACAATGAGAGTAAGTTGAGAATCATGACTTCCTTGATTTTCTAAATGTAAAGGTTCTTGGAAGAATCAACTTTATTTGCTTTAAAATGTGCAATTAAACACATGTTTTGGTTATTAGTTTCAAATGCTGATGGCTGGTTAATATAAGGCATTCTCTTTAAACTTTTTTTGTCTAGGCCAATCTGCAAATGGGCACTTATATCAAATAAGTTAAATAGGGCAAGAAAGGACTGATTCTCCCTGTGATTTTTCTACAAATGGTACATATCATGACTGATTTCTACCAGGAATAGATCTTGAATTGTGCTGCAGTCAAATTCATCTTTATTTACAAGCTTAAGGTCATCTTAAAAGTCAATGGCAAACAAAAATGGAAGCTAAGCCTCAACTTCAATCCAATCACCTAAGGACAGATTTCTTAGCATCTTTCCAATTGTGACTGAGTTGATTAAACCAGAAAAAACACACTGTGCAGACGGAGGTAAATAAGGGGAATCTAGGAGTCACACGTGCTCAGACAACAAATTTACAAAAAGTTCTCACCTGCAGGATTTGGTAGGCTACAGAGCAGTTACTAAAGAGAGCTACCATACATTTTATACACTGATAAGCTCTTTTCTGATAATGATTTTTAGAGCGCTGAATTGTATCAAATAGACCATCCCGATCATCTGGTATTCCTTTAAGTGCATTATGAATTCTGGAAAGAAAGAACCAAGAATCAAGTTCTCAAAATGATAAAAGGAAAAACCATGCTAGTCAAATGTACGAAAAACCTCCAAGATATACCCAAATTATTTTGCTATAGTTTTGTAGGTGGACTAGAACATACTTACAACAATGATTTGTGTGCAGAAAGCAGGATAAAGTATTATTCAGGAAATATATGATCAGAAAAGGAGGTAGTTTGGTCATTTAAGTAGAATTAAGGAACAAAAAACAAACAAAAGGACAGAGGGTTGGGGAACATGCAGCCTAAGAGATGCACTTAACCATGAAATGATTTTTTAAGTTACTTATTTGATATCTTTTACGTTATTTAACCTTCATTTTTTAATGTATCCCCTCTTCCTTGCCTACTCAGTGATGTCTACTACACAGATGGACAAAGTTTCCTTGATGTTCCTTACACATCACATTCTGTCTCTCATACCCAGTCTTGTTTGTAAATAGTTGTTTGCATGTTGTCTCCCCAGTTAGAGGTTCTTGAGGACAGGAACTGTGTTTTAAAAATTTAAACATTCTTTGTATCTCCAATGCTTAGTATAGCATGTGACACAATAGTTGCTTAATAAATACTGGCTAAATGGGGGGAAAAAAAGCAAAATTTTCATCAAAATTAACCAACTACTGATGCTGACTTTACATTCATGTTCCCTCTCCTTTCCTACCTTGGCAAAGAAGGAAGGGAAGTACTTCCTCATCTTTTCTTTTTGACTAAGTTTAGACATTACAATTCTACAGCCTTCAGTTTCCTATTTTTTTAGTTCCTTCCATTTATATTGTTGTAGCCATTGGTACCTATGGAATGTAAGAAGTCCTCCAGCACTTGATGTAAATAATGCAGGAAGAATTTATGCGATGGCATGGAAAAGATCAGACATGAATAAAATAGGATGAGAAGGTATGGACATGTGATCTGCATTGCTATAGAGTACCAACACTGATATAATCACAGACCCAAACTAGTATACAAAGATATTAAATTAATAACTAAAACTGTCTTAATCATGTCTCCTCTATCTTGTAACTACACTGTTTTTCCATTTTTCTCATCAACTTAGACCCGCACGACTCAATTTATCCTACTTTATTTTTATTATTTGTAGCTCAAATAACATTTTCACCAAACCATTCCCTGGTATTCAAGAACCTGTTGCCCTTTGTGGAAGATCTAAACTCATCTGTTATGCATGCACATTAGAACATCTTGTCTTTTTCATATGCCAGTGCTCATAGTCTTCGTAATTCCTCTCTATTTCAAAGACAAGCAAATGTCTGCTTTTTTTTCCTGAAATGCCTAATTTACTCATAACATCCCCACACTGCATTGACATTATACTTGCTAAGCACTTTTTTCACATGCTCCACTTATTCACATGTACTTACAGTACAAACGCATGTGTATCCCCTAAACCGGACTTTAGGGGATGATTATTTCTTTAGTATTTCCCATTCCAAAAGCACAGCGTTAATGTTTTATACTCAGGTGTTCAATAGCAGGGTGCCAAATGACTCTGTCTCAATAAACCAAACAGGTTCTATTCAGTTCTGAAGTTAGAAAATAATTAGGTTTGTGCGCACTCATCTATCAGCACAGTGAACAAAAGTGCAAGGAATGCACATTATTATCCAAAACCGTGGACTTGGCCCATGTGTCAATGATTAGTGATTTTACCTTTTCAGTTCTTAACTACCATACTACTGCTTAGAATTCTGAATCTTTTTTTTTTTTTTGGCTTTTTGGAGGGGGGAACGTGGGGCAATTGGGGTTAAGTGACTTGTCCAAGGTCACATGGCTAGTAAGTGTTAAGAGTCAAATTTGAACTCAGGTCCTCCTGACTCCAGGGCCAGTGCTCTATTCACTGCACCACCCAGCCGCCCCTAGAACTCTTAATCTCTTAAAGAGCAACAATGTACTTTACTATATCACCATATTCTATCAAATTTATAAATTCTTTATTTTTTTGGGTTACAGGGCTGATAACCATAAATGTCTTTAATTTAGGCAGCATAGACTTGTCACTATCATTGCTAAGTGTACCATATACCTTCCTGTTTCAGTCATTAAAAAAATGACTTTTGGTCAAAGAAGGCAGATAATCCAGGAGTGCCATCAAATACTTTCACCATATTATCATCTCAGTCAACTATTTCAAAATCTTATTATTACAATACATATGTGGCTAAGATCTAGAACATAGTAAGAAAAATAGTTCAACTAGCAAGCAGCTCATAAAAACATAAAATATTCAATAAATAGCTTACAATGGGTGCTTTGTTGATATTTTGTGATTTTTAATAAAAAAATTCAGCACAATTTAGCCCCAGATTATGTATACAATCATAAGGCACTTACTATCATCATCATATTAATTTTTAAAATGGCTAATACTTAGATTGGATGGCCTAATATAAATAGAAGACTACTATAATGCTAATGACTAACATGGGCAGAAACATCCAAGTAATGTGGGAAATGAAAAATGCATATGCTTTTCTCAAAGAGAAAAAAGAAAATCAAAATTTACTGGAATTTCCCAAAGAAAGTCCAATCCTCCCTTCCCCAAACTGCAGTTTTTATTGAGTACTGCTTAATAAGTGGATTATGACCTGATAACAAAGAAAATATTTTTTATTACACTGCTTAGTAACAGAACCTGAGCTATACAATAAATTAGTTACTGTAGCTTCTGTGACAATTTGAAAACATTCATAAATTCTAGTAATGGATGCCTAATTCAAAAACACTGCAGTAATTTTAATTTCTTTAAGCATTTAATTTTCTGGAAATTTTATCTTTTTTTATCCTTTTTATATCATATTTGTAGCAAATTATATTATTCCCCTTTCTTCTACCCATCAAGCCCATCCTCTTTAACAAAGATCTTTTTTTAAAAAGAAGGAAAAGTAGTATAGCCAAACTGACCAACACTTGGTCTGTCTCAGTCTGACAGCACGTGCAGTGTTCCACACATGTAGGCTCCCACCTCTACAATGAAGGACGTATTTTCTAAACTCTTCACTGGAACCAAGCCTGGTCATTATAATCATGTAAAGGTCAAAGTCCCCCACTGAATTCTGAGTCATCTCCAGTTATCCTGATCTGTATCTGGCCATTGAACCCAGATGGCTCCAGAGGAACAGCTCCACTTCACTTAAACACAAGTCACTTGCATGTCATGGCATTACCTCTCTGATGTCATGGTCCTCTTCGAGAATGAAGGACAAAAAAAACCCACCAAGCAGAAGCAACGTAGTGTTCAGTTTTCTTAGTTTTCTGCATTTAGTTTTCAAAAAGACTACCAAATCTGATAAAATGCTAAAGTTTACTTTTCAAATTTCTGTTCTTTTTGTTGCACGAGAGGCTAATCCTATTATACTCAAAACTATTTTATGTAATAAATGTAATATTATACATTATTATAAAATGCCACTATATATTCCAATGAATTTATATTTTGTGACATAGTAGATACTTATGAAGGATAAGAAAATGGAAGCTGGAAGAACTGGGAGAATTAATTCTTCGATGTGCTATGTTATTGATTGCAGGACCCTTTAAATACCTCCCAGAATCCTAAAACTTACTCCACATGCCAGGTTGACACCTGTCATTATCAACTTAAAACTTTAAATCCATGAAGAAGAATTTAGGAAGACGTTCCATGACGGAAATGCTTTGTATATTCCAACTTACGGAACCAAACAACTAAGCATTCATATACCAAGGTGATATTTTTATGTACCTGCATGGGTATAAGTAATTGATTAATTTCAAGACTGCTATAATTTTATGATATGTTTAATGTGTCTCAATGCCTTCTGCTTCTTCACTATTCCTATTGCCTAACTTTATTTTACCCCAAGTAAGTACTGTTTTATCTTTATATGTTTAGTAAATGTAGAAATGAACATCAAATAACTACCAAAAAGCTGTTAATTTCTCAATTAAACAAAATAAATGTAAGAGAATATTCATCCTTATATTTCTAAGAAGTTGAAGAAAACTGGAGTAACATGAAATCAGAAATGATAAACACAAAGTTCTTGGGAAAATTCTTATCATTAAACAAAATTTTTAGCATTCAACAGAAAAATTTAAGGCAAAGATGGACATCTGTACAATAATAGAGAGTGATTTTGGCCATGCCTTTCTTGAAAACTGCGATATTAGTCCTATCAATGGTAAAGAGAGAAAGATAAGCACTAACCTGTGTGTCTGCCACGAGTCCTCAATTAATAAGATTTGTAAAAGAAGATCCAAATAAGGTCGGAGTTCATAGGTATATGAATAGGCAACCTTAAAACAAAATAAGATCTGGTGATTTTTTTCTGTTTAACAGTGTGACCAATTAGATGACACATACACATATAAAAGTTATATTTTCTTTAACCTGCCAAAGTAGTTCACTGAGGACTGTAGAAGAGAATTGAGGATTCTCCCAACAACAAAAACGAAGCAATTTGATGGTTTCCTCTGAGTTACTGCAGTCTTCAATAATTTTCTTCACATAACTTGTTCTCACAAACAAAATATCTGCCACATTCTGCTGAAGTGCCATTATAGGTTGAGATAAATTAGGATCACCATAGGGGTTGGAAAGAGGGGGATTACCTAGAATAGAATTGTTAAATGATGAAAAACTGACCACTTTCTCCATGGTGAGAGAACAACAAAGCTATCAATAAAGTAAACAACTTATTTCAGAAAAAAAACAGCATTTAAATCACTAACACAGTCCCTATCCTAGTGTAGGAAAAGTAACCTTTATTAAAATTAATGAGCTGATATGGTTTCACTCTCTGAAAGTATGCATAATTATTTTTGGCTATACCTTGGAAACTGGAACAGTGAGGTGAGAGACAAGTTAAAGATTTGCTTGGTGAGTTTGCCAGGATTATAGAAAAGTAACAGCATTCATTTTTCAGATCAACCAAAACCAGTATTTATAAAATGCATTTCATGTATTTAAATTTATTTTTAATTTAATAATAATGTAAACTCTGACCTTAAGTACTGGTGACAAGTAAATAAAATGATTCCAATCCAATTCCAAAATCAACCACCTGATAATCAAGCTGTCAACCTCAGAAAAATAAAGGACTCTTACTATGGAAGGTAGCACTATTATGGTAAATAAAATACTTAAAATGATTTTAAAGAATGATGCAATTTACCATTGATTGAAGACTGCATCCGGGATGATACATTGCAACAACGGATTAGCTGTGATACTACAGTATATAATTTGCCTAGCTCAGCATACTGATATTTGATGGGTGGCCCTGGTCCTTCATCCAGAGCAACAAGCATAAATGTGGCAGGCACGCTCAGTTTCAAAAGTTGTGTTTTTTCTGCCATACCTGTAGAGTAGGAGGAAAACACATAAGAGGGAGTGAGAATCAGAAGGGTACTGGATAAGACTGGGATGTAAGAAAAATAATTACTTAGTAGAACCTGGCTGTAATTTTTACGAACTAGGTCCATTTCTTTGTTGTTAAACTGTTTCAGTCATGTCCAATTCTCCATGATCCCATCTGGGATTTTCTTGGCAAAGTAACTGGAATAGATTGCCATTTCCTTCTCCAGCTCATTTTATAGATGAGGAACTGAGGCAAAGAGGGTTAAATGACTTGTCCAGGATCACAGTTATTAAGTGTCTTGGGGCCAGATTTGAACTCAGGAAGATGAGTCTAACTCCAGGCCCGGCACTTTATCCACTGCACTGCCTAGATACCTAGGTCCATTCCTTAGCATCTTCAAATAGACTAAATAATTTCACTAAAGCCAGTATCACCTTGTTGGATGCTCACAGAAACCCTGTGAGCTAAGCAGAGCAGTCAAAAATATTTTACAGGTAAGGGGACAAAGGCTATGGAGTGACTGGCTCAATGTCATAAATAGCAGGCTTTTTGACTCTTAGAATGCAGTGTCTGTCAATGAACTAACCTGCCTTGATAAACGACATTTATCTTGGGGTAGTAATAGCAGTATTTCTCAGGGTTCTAGCCATGCAGGCAAGACTCATGTTTTTCCCTAAAAGGATGAGAAGCTATCCTCATACTTGACTCCTTTGAGGAACTAAGGCTCAAGTCACTGACTGACTGGACTTCCTGGTCACCTGAGGGCATAAAAGTGGCAGCCTCTGAAGAGACAGTGCTCCTCAGAATAGTGGATTTAACTGTTGTGAGAATCACCACACCCTTCTGACTAGACCCGTCTCTGTTGTAATCAAGAGCCAAGAATCTACCTGAAACCAATGCTGTATCCTCCCCAAGTTCTCAAATAAACATTCTTTTGTTAACTGTTATATGGTCAAAGTATCACATTTCATTTGTGTCATAAGCCTGAACTACCAGGTCTGAGTGAGGGCTGGCCTGAAATGACAATGTGGTTCACACTGTGGATGAAAGGGTGAAGGGAGACACAGATGCAGAGAATGGGATGAGTGGAGAGCCAGATACAACAGTGTCATTCTTGCAGTAAGAGCCCTTTCGATACATACATCATAAGAGGCATACCAAAGAGGTCTTTTCAAAGGCACAGAGAAGGGGGCCCCCAATGGCCTGAAGCAATTTGCTCTGAGATTATGAAAGGAGGCTGACATGGAGGTTAAAGACAGTGCAAATTAAGGATTTAGCTAGATTGCCAGTTAAGGCAAATAAAAGTAAATCAGTCTGGAACATTTAACAACTAGACACAGAGCTTCTGAGCTTGGCAACAGCATAAATGAAAGTAGTAATTCTGATGAATCACCAAATATAGTCTCTAAATCAAATGTTTTTGCTGGAAATGTTAAATTCTGCAGAAACTAGGAGAATAAGGAAAGAGAATGGGATTAGAAGGATGAGAACGGGGAGTTGTCCCTGGAGGTCGAGAGCCTCAGGCTTATCTCACTTCACTACACCCTATGATTTCTTTCACAAAGGTAGGCAGGCTTTATCACCGGGGACCTGGGGAGGCTTCA
Source organism: Pseudochirops cupreus (assembly GCA_028627135.1). Taxonomy (NCBI): domain Eukaryota; kingdom Metazoa; phylum Chordata; class Mammalia; order Diprotodontia; family Pseudocheiridae; genus Pseudochirops; species Pseudochirops cupreus. The sequence goes on from CM053580.1 coordinate 163,432,733, forward strand.
GAGTCAGTTTAAATAAGTTAACTATATGGTCCAAATCACTGTAACAATGGGTGTTGAGGGTATGGTGCAATGGACTCAATCTGATATCCTCTCTGAAGCTGTTTCAATGGCTTGGGGAGCTCAGAGAAAATTTACTTTTTCAAAGTCAGTTAAATCTGCTGGCAGTTTCAGCTGAAGACTGTTTTGCGGTCTTTTTTTAGGCAGCCAAGATGGGATTCTGCTATACTGTTTCCCCTACTGTAAGGGAGAAGGTAAAATTCCTAAAGCAGATGGGTTTTGTAGCTTGGTTCTCTACTGCAAACCAACACCTCACATGATTTACGACCAATCTATTTGGAGTAATTAGATATTTTCCTTTTCCTTTCCTTTCCTTCTTTTTTGCAGGGGGGGAGGGCAAGGCAATTGGGGTTAAGTGACTTGCCTAAGGTCACAGGGCTAGTAAATGTCTGAGGCTGGATTTGAACTCAGGTCCTCCTGACTCCAGGGCTGGTGCTCTATTCATTGTGCCACCTAGCTACCCCTAGATCTTTTTTTTCTTTCTAAGTAGAATTTCACCCAAGTGGTGCCAGGGTACAGCTGTGGGAACACCTCATCACACCACTTCACTGGCCATGGACAGATCAACTGCTAATTTTTGTGCTGGAGACTGGGACAGCTATGGTCATCTGGACAAACAGAGCTAACAGGACAAATAGGCAAAGGTCCTCACACCTGGCTGGGTGAATGATATCGTCTCCCCATTTGGGTGGGGCTCCTGACACATGGGGTTGATAAGGAAACAATCTCCTATGGAGGAGGCAATAAAGCTATAATAAGTTATTCCTAAGCTATCAAGAATCAGGATAGTGAGAGCCCTTCTGCCCTACACCAAGACATCCCCTAAAGCACTAACAAAGCAGTTTTGAGCCAACTAAATCTCTTGTATCCAGAACTTGGGGCTGTCCCCTTGGTCCACTGCTGAGGCAAGGTCATTCTAACAATAACAAAATGGAGGGAGTGAAGGTCATATATCCCAGTCACAGAAGACTGGAAAGGAGGTAAGGGTGGCACAAATATGTAAGGGTCTAGCAGACACTGACAATCAGGTCACTATCACAACAGGGGACCTCTCCCAGAGGTCAGATGAAACGGACTGCTCCCCATCATCTAGTGTTTTTTTTCAGGAGGAAGATTGCTGAAGAATCCTTGATGAGGTGGAAGACCCTCTGTATGGGTCACAACTGTGGTAGTGAATCAGAACAAGCATGCTGTGGAAATAGACAATCATGAACTCTAAGTAGTCAGTACTGTATGGTGGTTCTTTTTGGCAACTTTTATGTCAATTATTATGGGTAGGACCAAACGGAAACTCTTGGGAGTTGCTCAAGCCATATGTAGTTACTAACAAACAATATCAGGACCTGGGAGTGTTGAAATCTATTTTCCTCTTAGGAAAGAAGATGGAGGAAGCCAGAATATTTTGCTATACTTGAAACAATCCCACCTGTCTCAGAGAAAGGTAGATGGCAACTGGCGGCTTACAGCGGACTACAGGGAGCTCAACCAAGTTGTCACATTGATTGTTATAGTTCTTCCTGACTTCATTAATGTGGCAGAAGACGTAGTCTGGGTCCTGGGTAAGCAAAAGGGGTTAATGCCTGTGCTGACCCTTGCTCCCCTCCCTGCCATTGTTGTGGCTATGATCAGGAGCAGTTCACTTTCACCTAGGAAGGAGTACAGTCTACTTTCACTGTTCTCCCCAGGGATACCTGAACTCTTATTTATATTGTCATAATCTGGTGAAAAGAGACCTGAAAAAGGTTTCTCTTCCTGAGAGTACTTAAGTACTATAATACACTACACAAAGTAAATAGTATACTGATGATGAACCTTATTGGACTAAACAAGGCCATGGTAGATGAAATCCTAGATGGAACAGTGGCCTATGAAGCACTCAGAACATGCAGGGTCGCTCAGTCAAATTTGGGGGATACTGTGGATGGGGAAACCCAAATGGTTCTGGCCACAGTCTGGAAGAGGGGTGGAGAACCTGTGGCCTCTAGGCCATATGTGGCCTTCTAGGTCCACATGTGGCCTTCTAGGTCCACAGGAACAGTCTTCTGATTGAGTCTAAGTTTCATAGAATAAATCCTTTTATTTGTTCTGTGAAGTTTGAATTTAGTCAAAGGGTTGCACTTGACCCAGAGGGCCACATGTGGCCTTGAGGCTGCAGGTTCCCCACTCCAGGTCTGGAATATGCTACTGCTTCACTCTTTCCCAAAAAATAAAAAGGAAATTCAAAAGTTTATCAGACTCTCAGTTTTGGAGGAATCCACATTACTTACTTGCATATCCTGATTCCCCACATTTACTGAGTCAACTCTTAAGTTTGCCTCTTTCAAGTGGGCTTCCAAACAGACAAAAGCCACAGAAGATCTAAAATGGGTCATTCAGCAGTCTTTTCCTGTGGACTCTTATGACCCTGTGGGGGTCTATGCTTTTAGAAGTCTCTGCCCATAAAGACCACTCTGACTGGAACCTAGGGATGGTCAGACCAGATGCCTGCTAAACTGTTGTAACTATAAGCTCCCCAAAGTGGCCACTCACTATAAAACTTCTGAAAAACAGTTATAGACCTGATACTAAGTCTTAGTTCCTATTGAAGCAATGAGACAAGGTCATACAATTAATTACCTTTTGTCCATGATTACCTATTATGGATTGGGTGATATAATACTGTTTCTCTAATAAGATGGATAAAGCATGAGAGGAAGCCTTTACTGTTATACGAAAATGGCAAAATCAAAATCATACTTGCCCAAGTTCCTCAGAAGTTAGTAACCTTTATTTGTGGACTCTTCTGGAACCAGAGGCCTTCTGGTAAAAGACCCAACATTCTGCTTCTTCCACTTGCTCAGTGGGCAGCTAGCTATGAGGATCTAGACCCTGAGGAATGATGGTTTGCCAAGTTCAACAATGATTCTGCCCACTATCAGAAAGGCATTGCCAGCTGGTTGCTGTGGCTGTTCATATGGTAATGAGGGCATACCCTGGGGAATGGGGATCCTGTCAAGTATTCCCAGTAGGACATTAGACTAGTGGTTTGAGAGAGCCTTGAGATATAGAGTGGATAACATCTACATTGATTGATGAGTGGTAGCCACGAGCTTGGCTGAAAAACCTGCAAAGAACAGAACTAAAGACCAATATAGGAATTTTGATGATGCCCCTTGACTGTTGTTGGGACATATCAACACTCATTACAAACACCATATGCCCTCTGCTGAACTGGATAACCAGGCAGATGCTTTGAAAAGAAAAGGAAGCTTAAGGCATGGGTCCACTAACAACCTAACACGGGGAGGGCCATAATGCCATGCATGTTCTGAAAGACACTGAACCATATGAGCAGCTAATTCTGCTTAAGAGGGTTCTTTATGCTAACTAGAGTATAGAATTGTTAAAGAATGGAATGGTACGATCCTATGTGATTACTAGCCTCTCTCCAATTGGCAAATTGTAGTAATTTGCTCCCCTTATTTCAGGACAAGAGATATGGCCACACCTATGACCTAGAATCAGGACATGGTAGTGATGTGCCAGTCAAGTCTGCCAATGTAGTAGCCACCAAAGGTCTTGTGAAACATACTTCTTCCTCACTGGTGGCTCCTGTACCACTTCCTCTGATTAGGTCACCCATTTCACTGCACCATCCTTAGGCAGCCAAACTGGTGAACAACACACAAAGGGCTTTTGGATCCCCCACCTTGGCCAATATAATCTCCTTTTTCAACCCAGACACAAAACAAGAGGAGGCCCTTGCCCCAACTTGGGTATCATCCTCTATGCTGTACTTTCTCAATTTCCATATCCAATCAGTTGCAGTCTTGTCAATTCTAATCTTGTAACATCTCTCTTATAGGCTCCCTTGTCTCTTCTGATGAATCTGTTACCTAGTGTGAATCTTGATCACCTCAAACTTAGGACTACAGCAAATAGCATGCTGATGGGTCTACCTGCCTCAAGTCTCTCCCTACTATAATCCATCCTTCATTCAGCTGCCAAGGTGTTTTTCCTCAAACGCAGGTCTGACCATGTGACTCCAACTTTGCAATTTAATAAAACTTCAGTGGCTTTCTGTCACCTCCAGGATCAAATATAAAATCTTCTGTTTGGTGTTCAAAGCCTTGGACATTTCCTCCCTTTCCAGTCTTTTTACATGTTACTCCCCTCCACATACTGTGATCCAGTACTATTGGCGTTCTTGCATAAGACACCACACCTCACAATCGGGCATTTTCGCTGGCTGTACCCCATGTTTGGAATTCTTTCTTTCCTTATTTCTACCTCACGGCTTCCTTCAAGTCTTTGCTAAAATCCCACCTTCTGTTTCCCTTAGTCCTAATGCCTTCCTTTGAAATCATCTCCAAATCATTTTCTATTTAGTCTGAGCTCCTTGGGTGCAGGGACTATTTTTGCCTTTCTTTGTGTTCTTAGTGTTTAGCACATTCCCTGGCAGACAGTAGGTACTTAATAAATGCTTGTTGACTTGCCTGGACCACTTTTTAGACCCCCAAACGTGTCTTGTACCTTCCTACTTCTAAGTCTTCTTTGATTTTCTTCTCTGTGACTGGAGAGTAATCCTGCCATTCCTCCCCTGGAGGAATTTGCTGAATCTTTCTCTATCCATTATTTAAAGCCATCACAAATGTCATCTACCCGATATGCGGATTTAACTGACACATTTCATTCCCCAATGACAACATTTTCTCTTCAGGTCTTACATAGCACTTTATTCTGCAAGTGTCAAATGTACTTATAGAAGTGTATGTTATAGTTATCTGTATTTGTGTTCTTTCTAAGTTATAAGCTTCTTGAAGGTAGGGGAACATGTCTTATTTAAGTTTTTTATTTCCTAGAACCTGACTCAGTACTCTGTATTGACATTTGTGTTAATGAATCAATTTTTTGAATGGTAAATGTTTTTTATATCAAACCAATATAAAGGTTTCTTTTTAAAAACTTAAAAGCAAAGAATAGGGGGCGGCTAGGTGGCGCAGTGAATAGAGCTCTGAATAGGCTCTGAAGTCAGGAGAACCTGAGTTCAAATCTGGCCTCAGACACTTGACACAAAAACTAGCCGTGTGACCTTGGGCAAGTCACTTAACCCCAACTGCCCTCCAAAAAGCAAAAAAATAAAAATAAAAATAAAAGCAAAGAGTACTTCACTAAAAGCACAGTAAAATAACCAAGTCAGGTTGATAATATATTCACATCTGATTTAATAATTATTTTTAGTTGCTCTTTTCCAGTGATAAAGCTCTTAACAGTGACTTGAAGTAATGGACAAATAGGAACTTAAAATTTTATATTTTAATTGCAAATATACACATTCATTAATTTCAAATACTTAAAATGGGAAAAAAAAACCCCAATATTTGCAGTATTCACCTTTATTTGCACTTCTTTATTCTAAAATCAGGTATCCAGGTAATGTTAAATTTTCTTCCAATTTGATAATATTAAATTCATTCTCTCTCTCTTGGGCCAAAAATAATTTCATTGGCAGAGGAATCTCCATCTACCAATGCTGATCAGCACCTGCTTGGCAATTTATTAATCTTAGAGAGCTGTTGAGGGCTTCCAGAAGTTAGGTGACCTGTTCAAGGTCACACAGCTGAACTTAGATAATGCCTCCTTATACATAATTGTATTGAGGGGGAGGAAGTGCACCTTACTATGGGTGTGTAAAAACTGTTTAACATATAAATTTCACACTAAATACTTTAAGGAAGCATGCCACTTCAAAAATCTTTACAGTAAGTAAATCTTTCTGTTAATGCAAAGAATGCTATGGACTTCTTTGTAAATCTAAGTTTTCATACTAGTTGACGAATAAAGTTTATTGAGAAAGTTCAACTTTGCAACAACTTTTTCAGTTGCTGTCAAACTTAGTAAGAATAGAAGTTCTGAAGTACACCTAAAGTTCTTACCTAGGTTGGCATACATTACAAACAGATTGAAATACTGCTGCAAATGACGCCCATGCTCTGAAACTTCTCTTCTTAGGAGATTTAGTACTGCTCTCAGCAAGTGATCACTCAAGCTTAAATTATCATATGCCTGTTTAAAAAAAGATGATCAGCTGTAAAATAAAGTTAGAATCAAGACCCTCTAGAAATCAAATGTTATAACACACAAAAATAAATCCCAAAGTCCTTCTGTTCTGAAAAGAGAGAAGTTTCTTTAATTTTCCTTCTTTTACAAAAGTGGGAGGGAATGCATTTAATGGGGGATGAATTTAATAGCTAATGATTTGTAAGTGCTGTGGTATAAAAACCGATTTTTTAACAAAATCCTTTTTCTTCTCCAGAGATCTTTACCACTTAACTTGGACACTAAAAACGAAAATTTCTCAAACTAAAGGGAAAAAAAATTTAAGCCTTGCCTTTAAAGTCTCTTTTCAAAGAATTTAAAGTCTCACTGCAGTGATAATAATACTAATACCTCACAGTGTTATAATACTTAAAGGTTTACAAAGCACTTTCCTCACAACAATGATGAGGATAGCATTAGGCAATAATGAGTAAATTAGTAAGGGTAGAATATGGAGTATATAAAATGGAGTAGTATAAAAATATGAAGTCAAACCACTAAGTTCCTCAACCTATTCACCTTCCACGAGCTACTCCTCCACCCCCTTAGCCACACACAAAGGTGGTCACACTCCTGATCTTGTCATCACACACAAACATACTATGTGCAAAGAATTCTGAAATCCCTATAACTTATTGGTTTTTCACTTCTCCTGTCTTCCCTTACAAAAAACCCACTTGTTGTCAGCACCATGACCTCCAATTCCTTGACCCCTCAATTGTTTCCCAGGCCACTTTCCCCTGCACTAATCAGTCTCTCCTCATCTTAACCCCTTGACGAACCAATTCAACTCTACATTGTTATGCTCTCTTGAATCCCTACCCCACCTTATCATATCACTGACTGAACAGGCCTCAGTCTTGGATCACTCTCACCATTCATCACCTTCACATCTATGTATCTGCTATACTGCTAAATGAAGATGTAGAAAATCATGCAACTACTGCATGTTCACCACCAATTTTTGTGACACAACCTCAACTGGGCCCTCACTGCTATCAAGCAATCCTACTCCACCTCCCTTATTAGCTCACTATCCAATCTCTACAGTGGCTCTTCCAAACTTTTTCATCCTTCTTGACATCTTCTACTGCTCTTCTTCATCCAACTCTCAGCTGAGATCCTAGCCACAGATTTTACAGAAAAAGATTGAGATCATTTATCATGAGCTCTCTCTTCTCCCTTCTTCCTCATCTCATATTTCAGGTGCCTTCTGCCACTCTCTCCTCTTCACCCCTGCCTCATTCCTTTACCAAGGCCAATCCCTCTTAACTTGCTCAAGTGATCCCATTTCAACCTGTCTCCTGTCATCCTTATTCTCTCACTTTTTTCCAATCTTTCCCTTTCTACTGACACCTTTCCTACTGCCTAGAAACATAACCATGTCTCTTCTATCCTGAAAAAAGTCACTTGATTTTTCTGTCCCTGCTATCTTTCTATATATTTCTTCTACCCTTTGTAGTTTAACACTTCCAAAATGTTGTGTACAATGGGTGCCTCCTCTTTCTTTCCTCTTACTCTCTTCTTAAACCCTTACAATCTGGTTTTTGATCTTCTCATTCCACCAAAATCAATCTCTCTGAAGTTACTAATTATCTCTAGTTTCAAAGTCCAATGGCTTTTTCTTGTTCTTTATTCTCCTTGACCTCACTGAAGCCTTTGACCCTGTTAATTATTCTCACCTCCTTGATGCTCTCTTCTCTAGCTTTTCAGGACACCATTCTCTCCTGGTTTTCCTCCTACCTATCTGACTACTCCTTCTCTCTCTCTTTTACTGGATACTTCTCCAGATCATGCCCTTTCACTACAGGTGTCCCTAAGAGTTCTTGCTGTGCATTCCCTTCCCTTCTTCCTCTATACTACTCCACTTGGTAATCTCATCAGCTCCCATGGATTTAATTACCATCTCTATGCTGATAATTCTGAAGTCTCCTAGACCCCTATTACCGTGAAGGGGAACACCATCCTCCACCATCCTCAGTCACAACCTAGACCATCTCTCATCTTCCATATCCAAGGCCAAAGCCTGCTGATTTCATTTTTGCAACATCTCTTATGACATGGCCCCACTCACTCTAGTGCAGGCTCTCATCCCCTCAATGCCTGGATTATTTTAATAGCCTGCTGGTGCCTTCCTCCCCTCTCCAAACCACCCTCCATTTTGCCACTAAAATGATTTTCCTAAAGCACAGGTTTGATCGTGTCACTGTCCTAATCAATAAACTCCAAAGGCTCCTGACTGCCCTCAGGGATCCAATACTAAATACAGTCTGTTGGGCCTTTAAAGCCCTTCATACTCCAGACCTCTCCTACATTTCTAATCTTCTTACACCTTAATCTCTGATATGTAGCCTTTCAACCACTGGCCTTCTGACTGTTTAACAAAGAAGACAATCCATCTCTTGGCTGGGAACATACTTTCTGGCTCTCCCCCATACCTGGAATGCTCTCCTTTCTCTAGTGACTAGCAACTTCTGTCTTCCTTTAAGTTGCAACTAAAATCCTACCTTCTCCAGGAAGATTTCCCAAATCCCTCTTAATTCCAGTGCTTTCCCTCTCTTAATCATTTCCTCTTTATCCTGTATTTAGTGTGCTTTGCACATATTTGTTTGCATGTTGTCTCCCCCATTAGATTATAAGTTCCTTAAGGGCAAGGACTGTCTTTTTTGTCTTTTTGTATCCCCAATCAATCCCCTAGGCTGACTGAAGTAGTCATTTAAAAAGAAAGCTATATAGTCACCTGACTAGAAGGTCCAGGAGAAGCAAAAGGTGAAGGACACGGCCCATCTTGCAGTGAAAAATGTGCAATAAATACTATAAGTTTTGCGAACGCGCCCCGCACTTCTGCACTGGGGCACTCCAGAAGGTACTCAGAAAAGCGATTCGAAACGTTAAAGAGGACGTTATGTGCAAACCAAAAGCGTACATTCTTGCTGTGACGGAGAAGAATACACAACGCATCATACCTGAAACAATACGAGAACATCATCACTAATAACAACAGGTAAAGTAATAATGTCATTCTTTGATTTTTAAAGATAAGTGACATTTTACTGTTCAAATAAATAAAATAAATCTTCTCAATATTCTTCCATTTTTGGTTTATGTAAATGTGCTACTGAATAAAAACAATGCTGTTTCCATTAGAAGTTCCTGAGGAGTGACAGTTATTTTACATCAGTTAATTCCATTATAAATTTATCAATGTGATGACTAAAACATCATTAACTACAGCAGACTCATAGGGACGTGTAAGGCTTAAGTGATAAGAGGAGACCCCTTCTAGCTATAACGACTCTGCAAAAACAGTATCCCAACTACAAACTGATAAGGAGGCCTAACAGCCATCTAGAGAGTTAGGTAGTACAAGTACAGAGTGATGGGCCTGGAGTCAAAAAAACTCATCTCCCTGGGTTAAAATCTGGCCTCAGTTACTAACTGTGTGACCTGGGCAAGTCACAGAACTCGGTTTGCCTCAGTTTCTTCATTTGTAAAATGAGCTGGAGAAGGAAATGTCAAATCACTCCAGTAACTCTGCCAAGAAAACCCCAAAGGGGAGTCATGCAGAGTCACAAAGAGTCAGACATGACTGAACAACATGGTCATCTAGTTAATATAATCACTCTATATCTGATCTGTCTTATCACATTAAAAGTCCCTGAAAACACACACCCACACCCACGAAAAATAGTGTAGGCACTATTATAATTAGAAAGTTTAATATACTTTTCCTTACATATAATTCTATCCCTTTCCTCTTATGATTAATCAATGAAATAACTCCATTTTAAAAGGTTGAGACTAAAAATTTCATTTTTAAAAAAATCTAAATGACACAAAGTTATTATGAATGTAAAGAATGTGAATGCTTTCAAAGTTAAAACAACTCCTGAACAGCTGCATTAAAATGTCAATAATGCACCCCTCACTTCTACACTATTGCAGATAGTTTACAAACCTCAATTTTTGGACAGAACTTTTTTCTTTCCATGGCTACTCTTCTGTTCAAGGGCTTTGGAAAAAGTGTGAATGATTCATAATTGTATTAAGATTTTCATGATCAGAAGAGACTAGCATACTACACAAAAGAAATGAAACCATGTATTAAGACAGTATGAAAACTTAAAGCAATATACCAGTCACTGGCAGGGCCACGGACTATTTTTTTTGTGTGAAATCCCGTGGTGAAAAGGAATCTAGCAGCAAGCTGAATACTAATCATAGTAATTTCTTCTGCTTCAGGCAACAGATGATCTTGCCCTATGAATAAAAATTACATATAAAGATCAAACAAAAATAAGATCATTTTCATCAAATATCACCCACATAAAGTATGTGTTTAAGTCCACTGATGCTAGATAGGTACAGGGCAACTAAGAATCTGAGGTCCTTTTATAGTTTATTATTAAATAACCAAATTTAATTTGTAATGATTTATCATTTGCTAATACTGTAATACCTGGCTTATGTCCTCCAGGACAGGACAGCAAACACAGTGCATTAGATCTACTCACGGATGGACTGACTCTCCTGATCTAGCAGTTAGTTTGCTCCTTAAGTAACAATTATTTGGGTCCCAGAAATCAATAACTAATTGTAAGTCCTGACACTGACACTTCCTAGCTTGGTAATCTTGTACAAAAAACCTAATGTTTGAATCTTAGTTTATTTAAAAAAAAAAAGAAGAAAAATACTTAAGTTTCCCATATCCCACAGTGGTCACATGAGAAGTGCTACATAAATGTCTATTTTGAACATCATTTGCTGATTTCTGGCCCAATTAATTGCCTATTCCTATTGGCAACTAAAGAAAAATTCAAAATGACTGACTTTATTATACATGAGAAAGAAGACTACTTCCTCAAATAATCCTAATGGCCTGTCATGGACATGGACGTGAGGGTACAAAGAGAAAGCTGGTTATTTATCAGACGGAAAAAGGTAGTGCTAATTGACACAAACCTTACCTTTTTCTGATCATTCATATCCAATAAGTAATGATGTACAAAAGCATTCACATTATGATGCTCATACAGAATGATGTCATAACCAAACTGATAAATTTTAAAAGGCACTCCAATCTTTTCTAGTATTATATTTTCACGATTTTATCAATGTGGGAGAGAATCTCAAACAATTATAATCCACAAGCATTTCATACTTTTGTAGATAGAGGATATTCAAATGGCACCCAAAATATTGAACAAAATACACATCAGCTGGTGCCAAACTCCTGATGATGAGACTCTCTTCATTTAGCTAGACCCTTCAAAATTGTAAGCTCCTTGAAAACATGGGATACAATTTTTAAAATGTCTTTTTATCTCTAGCACTGCACTTTGCTTAATTTCTCAATGAATTCATTTGAAATGACAGACATGTACAGAATCAAATGCTGGTGTGAACTTGAAGTATTAACGTGCTTGACAGAAGCTGAGATTTACATGCATACCCTTCAAAAATCAAGGATTAGGTCAACCTTAGAATGAGACACTATAGACTTTAATGTAGTATATACACAGTCACAAAAAAGCAATGATTACTTATATAGATCTTCTAAAAAATAATCCACTATGATGTATAAATCCTCTCAAATTTACATACTACACAAAAGTGAAAATATAAAATTCTGTTAGAACTGCTTAAATGAAAGAAATGTTAGGAAAAAAGTTAACTTGATAAAACTATTAGAAGGAAGATTAATGGCTCACAATCTAGACTGGTAAGAATGCTTCCTTGTAAAATCAAGCTGAATTGTAGGTACCTACCTGGAGGAGGGTTTAAGTAGACACTGTTACAAGTCAGAAGTTTTTTTACAAACTGGAAATATTCCAAACTGTATTGCATACGGTTATGCATGAACTGTACATTCTGCTTCCGTACACTTCTTTCAATGGCTGATGGCATTTTAATCTGGTGGGGTTTTGTGGTGACAACCAGCTCTGAAATATATTTGATTAGCTCACTGTCCTTGTCTATCGTGTCCATTCGTTCATAAAAAAGAATGTAAGCATTCCACCACCTCTTCTGGCGCCTGTACGACATGCGCTTCATCATATGATCAAACACTTCACCCATGTACTCTCCACCAAAACACTGGTTTTTCATTTCTTCATCATCATCCATTTTACATTCTGTCACATCTCCATCATCAAATTTATACCAGCGATTTTTCTCACCATCTCCACCATTCCTCTGGATGATGTAAGAATAATAATGTCCCCCACTTGCTTGGCCACTGTGTACAAGAACACCCACCAGTCTATACTTTGTGCTTCCAGTTGGCTCATTTTCTGACTGTTCATTTTGTTGTATCAGCTGATTTTCAGGATTTACATCATCCCCTTCCAGCTTTGCAACACCTGCCACTGTGTAAGGTTCCATGTCCAACTCCCGTGGAAATTCAAAGTAATCATTGAACTTGATTGCACATTCCCTTTCCCAGTCATAGTCGAATCGTTTTAGCTGAATGGCAAGAACTGGGGGCAATTTCTTAATTAGAAGGCGCTTTACTGTATCAACCTAAAAATAGAAGAGATACTGACTATTTTCTTAGAGTGTGAAGAGAACAAAACCAAACCGTAAAAAGATCATGAAGAGTTGTAGTTTACTAATGAATGTATAGACTATAAATTAGTCCTGTTGGACACTACAAATTAACCACACCTCAAAAATATGGTACAAGATCGCAGTTATTTGTACCAGATTTCGAATATGAGAGGATGACTTTCATTTGTATAAATGGTATACCTCAAATCTTAGTAACAGAAGAGTTCTTAACATCTTAAAATTGCACTAAGACTTTTGAGAATACCTATAATTCTTTTTAGTTTACCAAGTGCTTTTATAACATTTCATTTGAGCATCATGATAATAACCCTGTGAAGGCAGGCAAGTATTATGCTGATTTTAGAGATGAGGAGACTGTGATTGAGAGATTAAATGACTTGCCCTAAATTATTCACCTAGCTAAGTGTCAGAACTGAAATACAGGTCTTCTAATTCCAAGTCTAATACTCCTATTACACCACACTGGAAGCTTCTCAACCTCAATCCCCCCTCCCTCCTTGACTGATCCTCCCTATCGTGCTTAGGGTGAAAGTTCAATGGCACTCATGGACCCAATCCTACTGCTGATAGAGATGGAACAGTTCGCCCCTCTTTATAAAGTCAGCCTACTCCCTCCGATTCTGGGGGGCTCTCCATCCTGGTGCTGGATTTGGTGAGGACACCCAAATCAGCTTAACTTTATATCGTTATGGCTGTTCAGAACTCCTGAGCTCAAGTCTCAGCATCCCTAAGGTTTACAGGTATTTACCACCATGTCTGGTTCATGATCTTAAAATTAAAAAAAAAATTCCCTCAGTCAAAAAACAAGCATTCTTTAAAATTACAGGCTATATAACAGTTTTAAAAACTAATTATTAGCCACTGGACAAAACTTATTTGAAAGTAGATGGGAAGGATATATAATTAGGTGGCTGGTGATGCCTAAAAGCCAGATTCACCAGAGTGAAAAACAAAGTGGGGGAACTTTCAGAGGGACCAAAAACATAAATGTGCTCTGCTCCACAAAGAACTCTTTGGGATTTAATAGGAGTCCTGGACAAAGTTTTACTTAATGCAATCAGTAGCTCTGAACAACTCCAGAGCAGCAGTAACATGTCAGTGGAAAGAGCAAAGGATTTAGAACCAGAGGATCTATAAATCAAATCCTACCTTGCTACTTTTCTAACCTTAGGCAAGTCACCTAACCTCTGAGCCTCTTAACTCATCTATAAAATGAGGCAGTTGGACTAGATGACTTCTAGAGTCCCTTCAGTTCTATATCTATGATCTTATACCAATCTAGCAGGAATTTAAGGAAGCAGACTACACTGGAAATATTCTGTATTCCTCAAGTATTAGTAAGGGAAAGTGATGTCAGGATTGTTATTGGAGCTTCTTGACAAGGCCTCACTGGTTATTTCTTCATTTCCTATCATCCTCCTTCTCTTGACAACATTTTGGTTAATTTATCTTGGTCACTGTTATGAAACAAGGTAGGGAATTGAAAAAAAGAGGAAAAAAAGATTTTTAAAAAGAAACAGGTATCTTCTGATACAGGATATGTCTAATTAAAATGAACTACATAAAAAAAAAGACTGCCAACTGTCGATATACTCACCTTTTTGTTGCATTTTTCACAATGATATGCATTTGCACCTTCCAATAAATCTCCCTTGACATATTGTTCCAAAGAATCAAGAAGGTTTTGGTGATTTCTAATATCTACATTCAGAGTCGTAAATGATTCTTCACACTCGTACCTAAAGGCATTATTTGAAGAGTTCAAAAGTGTTCTGCTGGGAGGTACCAAAGCATTCTAACTGATTACATCATTATATGTGCAGTACATTTTATATCATATCAAACTGAGAAAGAATGTTATCACTTTAGGCATTATTTCACACCTCAAATATTCCTATTTAAAATCTCTTCAAAACAAGTATTAGATTAGAAAGGCTGCTTTTAAATAATTCTATTTTGAGGGTTAGGGATTTTAGACAGAGGGAGATATAGTTACTCTGGGCCAATAAATTATTCATGCCATAAATACTTGAGTGCATATATACATTGTGATAAATAATTTTCTTCTACCAACTGATTATGTACTTGGGGTGATAGGTACATGACTATCTAAAATACAAGGAAAAAAGCTACTTCTTTGACTTAGAACTTATAGCCCCAACTTGCAGCTTAGAGCTTCTGGGGAATTTGGAGATTCAGGACTAGAAGAAGCAGGAACCATTTAGTTGGTTTGACTTCAGAATCCAAAACAGGGCCATGGCACTGCTGCCCCCTTCTCAGAGATAGTTTTCATACTGAATGAAATTTTATAGAGAATAAATCGGGCTAATAGATATTTATATATTAATATTAGCTCACTGAGCTACCTCCTAATATCTAGTCGACTGCACTGAAAGAATTCGGAGTTTTGCTAGGGGTGGAACAAAGGCTGGAGTTCAGAACTTTTTAGGGATATCTATGCCTAGTGGAGAATTTAAGGCATCAGGAAGATACTGGGTATCTGAGGAGAGGACTACTACAAAAGTAGGGTACAGAAAAAGAAATAGGAGTATACCAAGAGACAGATATTTCCCTAGAGTTGTTCAGGTACCTAGTGCCCAAGTATACTAAAATGGTGGCTCCCTTTTTTGGGGCTAGTCTGTGAAAGGGGGAAGACAAACATGCTAACAGCTTGAGGGGACAGTAGAGTTAGATGAAGGTTTTAAAAGAGGAGACTGGGGAGTGTTTGTAGGCAGTAGTGTAAAGCCAGTGAATAAAAAGAGATGGAAGATGAGAAAGAGATAGAATGATGAAGGGGGTCATTTCTTGTAAGAGACAGGTAAGGAAGAGCAAAAGTAGAGAGGCTAATCTGTATATGAAGGGCCACTTTTTCCTCAGACACTAGAACAAAGAGAAAACTGAGATGGCATAAAAGGGTTCCAAGGTATGTAAAAAGAACATATGACCTTTTAATTTTCTTAATAAAGTAATGGATAAAGTCCTCCACTGGGAGGGCACAGCAAAGTCTAGAGGGCTTGAGAGCTGAATTGAAATTAAAAGATATTTGTCACTCCTCAATTATATATTATTTTTATTTTTTAAATTTTGAGTTCCAAATTCTTTCCCCCTCTCCTGTCCCACCAATTGAGAGGTGGTATTATTTATATGATAGATACAAATTATAAATGCAAAATTAAGCAAAACTTATTGCCATATTGCACAAAAAAAAGCCAAGAAAAATAACACAAGAAAATTACATTATAATTTGCATTCAGAGTTCATCAGTTCTTCCTGTGGAAATGGACAGCATTTTCCTTTGGAATTTTCTTGAATCAGAGTAGCTAAGTCTTCCACAGCAGATCATTATTACAATACTGCTATTATAGTGTACAATGGTCTGGTTCTGCTGATTTCATTCTGCATCAGTTCATACAGATCTTGCCATGTTTCCCTCCCCCTGCCCCCCCACCGAAACCATCCTACTTGTCATTTGGAGCAAAAGAGTACTCTATCACAATCATATAACTTCTTCAGCCATTCACCTGATGGTGAATCGATGGGCATCCCCTCAGTTTTCAATTCTTAGCCACCACAATAAGAGCTCCTATAAAATATTTTTGTACAAATAGCTCTTATCTTTTTATCCCTCCCTCCTCAAAAGTCTGCTTTTCTCCTAACCACTGCATCCCTTAGTCTGCCCTCTCTTTTATTATCTTCCTTCCCTCTTTCTCTTATTCTATCCCTCTATCATTTCCTGTTGGGTAAGAGATATTTCCGTATCCAACTCTGTGTGTGTGTGTGTGTGTGTGTGTGTGTGTGTGTGTGTGTGTGTGTGTACTTCCCTCTTTGAACCAATTCCAATGAGTGAGATTTAAGCATTCTCCCTCCCCAGTAAAAGCTAACCCTTGCACGCCTCTTTTATTTTAGATGATTCTCCCCATTCTAGCCATTCCTTCCCCTTTCTCATCCCTTCATTTTTTTTGATTGTCCTAACATAACTTACTCACACTTGTGCCTTCTAAGTGGGCTGCTTCTAACTGCCCTAAGATAAAGTTCTTAGGAATTACATGTATTATCTTCCTATACTGCAGCGATTCTCAACCTGTGGGTCGTGACCCCTCGAATGACCCTTTCACAGGTGTCGCCTAAGACCATCAGAAAACACATTATTTCCGATGGTCTTGGGAACCAAGACACTGCTCCTCTATCCGTCTCCAGGTGGGTCTGCCCACATGCAGACAGGCCCACATAAGAGTATTAAAGTGTCGTGGCATTAGGAAGGTTGAGAGAACCACTGCTGTACTGGAATGTAAACAGTTTCACTTTTGAGTCTTTCATGATTTTTCTTTATATGCTTCTCTTGAGTCTCTGTTTGAATTTCAAATTTTCTATTCAGCTTTAGTCTTTTCATCAAAAATGCTTGAAAGTCTTCTATTTCATTAAATATCCATTTTTCTCCCCTGAAGGATGATACTCAGTTCTGCTGGGTAGATTATTCTTAGTTGTAATTCTAGCACCTTTCTCTGCCTTCTGGAATATCATATTCTACATTCTCCACTACACTTTAATGTTGAAACCACTAAATCTTGCGTAATACTGCCTGTGGCTCCATGATTTTAATTGTTTCTTTCTGGATGCTTGCAATATTTTCTCCTTGATATAGGGATTCTGGAATTTGGCTATAGTATTCTTGAGAGTTTTCATTTTGACATCTATTTTACAAGGTAGCTGGTAGAGTCAATTTCTAGTTTACCAACTCTGAATCTCAGGTATCAGGGCAGTTTTCCTTGATACTTTCTTGAAATAGAATGGGCAGACTCCTTTGATCACAACTTTCTGATAGGCCATAAATGTTGAAATTATCTCTCCCTGACCTATGTTCCAGGTCAGTTGTTTTTCTGTTGAGATATTTCACATTTTCTTCTATTTTTTTTCATTCTTTTGACTTTATTTTCTTCTGTGAATTTTTGTACCTCTTTTTCCATTTGGCCTATTCTGTTTTTAAAGGAATTTTTCCCCTAGAGTGAATGTTTGTGCCTCTTTTACCATGAAGCCAATTTTATTTTTTTAATGTGTTATTTTCTTTAGGCTTTTTTGGTGTGCCTCTTTTAGCCACGCTATCAATTCTCTTTTCATAATTTTAATTTCTTTTCCCAATTTTTCTTCTACTACTCTTATTTTTTTTCAGTAATTTTTAAAATTTATTTTAAATTTAAAGAAAAAAAATTTCCACGTACACTGCAGAAGACAGGACAGGATTCAATATAAAACAATAACCCTCAATTTCAAGAAAATCTATATAATACTACACATTATTTTCAAAGCTGCCCAACTTTTCTTTGCTTCCTCTATGTTTTCTTTTGTTCTCTGCTGTGTATTTTTAACTTTGTTCTGCCTCCTCCCCTCCAAGAAGATCACCATTTAAACATGGATACACACACACAGATGTTTATAAACATACACATATAGACACATATTCACTCATATACATTTATGTAAAACCACACTATGCCTATGTCCACTTGTCATCTTTCTTTGGAGGTGGATGGCATCTTTCCTTACTGGTTCAAGTCTTACTTGGCTAAACTGGTTCTATTTATACAAAAAAAAATTTTTGTATTTAAAATGATTTAATTTATTAATTAGATCATTTAAAATTAATTTAAAATAATAGAAACTATCCATTTTACACTTCAACAATGCTCTCACCTTATGATGTATATAGTTTAAAGTCTGATATTGCTCAATTTCCTTCCTTAACATTCCCCCCCCCCCCCCGGCTTCTTTGTGAACCTTGACCTTTATTCTTCCAAATGAACTTTATTTTTTCTACCTTACTGAGATATATCTATATCTATATATCTATATATCTATATCTATATATATATAAAAGTAATTGGGATTGCATTGAATGGATTAGGCAAAATTGTAATTTTTTTTTAATATTG
>CM053580.1:163451864-163516027 GCA_028627135.1 Pseudochirops cupreus
CTTTCAAGTTCTATTTTGCCCTCTGGTTCTCAAATATCAGAGCAATTTTCCTAGAGAATGTCTTGAAGGATGCTTTCTAAGTTCTTTTTTTTTTAATTATGGCTTTCAGGTAGTCCAATAATTTTTAAATTGTCTCTCCTGGACCTATTTTCCAGGTCAATGTTTTTTTTCAAGAGATATTTCACATTGCCTTCTATTTTTTCATTTGTTTGGATCTGTTTAATAGTATCTTGATTTCTCATAAAGTCATTTGTTTCCATTTGCTCCACTCTAATTATGAAGGAATTATTTTCTTCAGAAAGCTTTTGAGATTCTATCTCCATCCAGCAAATTTGACTTTTGAAGGCATTCTTCTCTTCATTGGCTTTTTGGGCCTCTTTTGCCATTTGAGTTATTCTATTTTTTAAGGTGTTATTTTCTTCAGTCAGGTTGTTGACTGTCTTTTCTTGCTTTTCTTGCATCATTCTCATTTCTTTCCCCAATTTTTCCTCCACTTCTCTTATTTGGTTTTCAAAAGCCTTCTTAAGCTGCTCTATGGCTTGTATGCAGTCTTCATGTTTCCTGGAAGCTTTTGGTGTGGGAGTTCTGACTGTGTTGTCTTCTACCCGTTCCCTGCTTTGATCCTTTTTGTCCCCCAAGAAGGAATCTAGAGTTTGACTGCTGTTCTCACTTTGCTTCCTTTGCCTGCTCATGTTGCCAGTCAATTACTTAAATTTTTAGCTCAGTGGAACTCTGCTTCCAGAGGGGAAAGCTCTGTCCCAAATTGCTGGGGGTTTTGCAGCCTGCAGGAGCTATTAGGAGGCTGCTGTTTTTCTGCAGCCCCCCACCAGCTCTGGGTCACTGAAAACGCACCCCAGGACCACCAAACAAGACCACAATCCGGATCTAGGCCGCTCAACGCATGAGCACTTAGCCTCTGAATGATCAATTGGCCCCCCTGTAGTCTGCAGGCCGGGAGCTCTGAAGCAGCCACGTGGAGGTGGCTGCAGGGCCACCACTTCTGCTGCTTCCTTGACCTGGGGGCAGTTTGGCTGGACCCACTTTTCTCCCCCAAATTTAGCTGAGTTCCACTGACCTTTCACTTTGTCCTTGTTTCTTATGGCTGGATAAGTCTGGAAACTGTCACAGCTGCAGCTGATCCACTCTCTTGAAGGCTCCAGCCGCGGCTCGTCCTAGCCGCCCCTGGGGCCAAGCCACTGTTTCAGGCTGAGCTCGTTTCGGTTCCCAGCTAGCTGCGCTGAGCCCTTCCTGCCAAGCTGCCTTCAGCGGGAGATGTGTTTTTCTGTATTTTTGTAAGTTTTAGAGCCCTAAAATTTGTTTAGAGTCATATTTTACGAGTATTTGAGGTGGCTATGTGGGAGCTACAGAACCTTGCTGCTTCTATGCTGCCATCTTGGCTCTGCCCCCTTAATTCATACTTTCATAAAAATTCGTTATCAAGTACTTTAATTTTTATCTTGCTATCACTTACCTAAATTGTTTCCAAAATCCTCTTGGTACATAATATTGTAATCTAGAAGCTGCTAAATGACCAAAAATGACCTGAAGATGTCTTAAAACACCAATATTGTATTCCTTTCTGTCTTCAGTTTTATTCAATGCTGGTTTGTCTTCATATTGATGAGGATATCCAAATACATCGTCTCGGGGATCAACATTACTCTAAAAAAAGCCAAGCACATTTAAAAAAGTAAAAATTACATAAATGGCATCTTGAAAATGGTTTAACTAGTGCAGGGACAAACGCAATCATTAATCATTCACTAATCATATTTTATATCTGTATCATAAAATCCTTACTTTCAAAGCACTTTAAAGATCAGGTCAGAATGTAGAATATTTATATGAAATAAGCACCTCCATTTTATAGGGTGTTATTGAAGGTCCTATTTGTTGCAGGTCATTTATAGCATAAGAAAGGCTAATCTTCCCTTTAGAAGATTAAGCCATAAGAACTCTTCAGCTACATACTTAAAATACTCAATGAGTCACACATTTTAATTTACATTTAAAAGAACAATGGCTGAGGATAGATGACATCAATCTAAATGGACTTTAAAGTTTCCAAAATATCTTACATGCATTATCTCATTTAACTGATACAATATCTAATGCTATTGTTATTTCATTTTTACTGCTAAAGAAACAAAAAGGATCAAAAGTTATATGACCTGGTCTAGGTCATGTAGTTTTTAAATGTCAGAGGCAGGAGTCAAACACAAATGTTTTCTGATGTGAAATAAAGTGTTCTTTCAATGCTGCCTCTCTTATTTCAAAACAGTAAATATAACAGTAAATAAAACATGCAAAAAATTTCTGATAAATCCTCAAAAAGAAATAGTTTTGTCTGGACAGTACTTAATCTCATCCTGTCATGAAAATATTTCATAATACATTCTAAATTATTAGGAAGCTAGTGATACAGTGTATAAAGTTAAATATTTTTAAAAATATATGGGAGATTTTCCTTATATTCTTTCTATCATTAATGACTATATACAGTAAGGGCTTTCATAACAGTGGAAAGGATTGTTAACTAAAAAGCAGGGCTAAATTTGCCTCTGAGGCCAGAATATTTGGATACTGAATATGTCTAAATTCAATGATTATGCTATAAAATAGAGGAACTGATGAAACAAAATAAGCAATAAAATAAGGGGTTACACATTCACCTCTTCCAAAAGAAAATCACAGGAAAAAAAAAGGCAGTCATATATAATGGACATAAATCTGATTCCTACTTCTGACACTGAAAAGCTGTTTGATTTGGGCACATGTTACTTAAATATATTGAAGCCTTGGTTTCCTCAATAATAAAAGTAGCAGAAATAATACTTGTCATAGCTTGTCGCAGATTTATTGTGAAAGAATTTATAAACCTTAGAGTGCTAAAGAAACAGGAACTATTCAAGGCATGCCCACAATTTTGAAATGTTCTTTTGCCTCTAAACTGAGTATTAATTTGACTTTTTTTCTATTTCTAGAGAATCAGCATGAACAGTGGGGAGAGGGAGACAGTGGAAATGGGACCATGGGAGGAAGGCAGATGAACTGTCTTTTTATCTTGGCTCTGCTAATTTGCTAAGTTATTTGTCCCCTCTCACATCCTCAAAGTTCTCATCTGTTAAACAAGGTGAATTGCCAAGGAAGTAAAGGACAAAAACAAAGTTCTAATATATGATATATTCGGATCTACCTTTGTTGTCATAATAAGGAACTGGAAACAAAATAGGTACCCTCTGTTTTGGGACTGGCTGAAAAAAATGTGGTAACTGCATATAATAGCATATTATGACACAGTAAGAAATAATGAGTTTGAGAAACTCGGAAAAACAAGGAAAGATCTGTACTGACTGGTACAAATAAAAACAAACAGAAACAACAAAATTTAAAAAAAAGAATAATATAAACAAAAAATTCACTGAAAGGAAACCAAACACCAACCCACTGAAAAACCAGGAAACAGTGTAGGAGGGCAGAATAAATTCTCTCAAAGAGAAAGGATGACTATTAAGGAAGAAGACTGTATATATTGTCAGACAGAGTCACTACGTTGGTTATTTTGTCTAATTCCTTTTTTTTGTTTCAAGATAAGATTTATTTTGGAGAAATGAGAGAGAATTTCTAGAAACAATTGGAATGGAAAAACAAATGGCATAATAAACTTGACAACAGCAAATGGAGGGAAGGGCATTAAGACTTCTTCCAGCTCTGAGTCATGTGACTCTCTCTTTTATTCTCTCTACTATTCTTAAAAGGAATTCTTATATGGTTCTGGTCTGAACTGAGAATGCTTACTAGAATGAAAAGGCATGCTTCTCTTTTCAAAGAGGAAAAGCTGAGTTACGGTTCCTAAGGACAACCTATAAGCAGTTTAGAAAATGAGCAGATAGTACATAAGTAGGCATAAACTAATGAAGATGGATAATCAAAACAATGAGAATAAAAAATATTTAACTGAAAATATTTTATGTAAATATTTTCAACACTATACTATTTAAATTCTTAAGTATGAAGTATAAGTGGTAAATCTACTGTGTTGAACACATTAATTTCTAACACTTACTGCTCTTTCCTTGTCTCTGACATATATTGGTTGTGTGACTCTGGACACATCAGTTTATCTCTCGGTGCTCTAGGCAACTCTCTAAGTTGTAGAGAACTTGTGGCCCTGTAGTAGAAGGGGGAGTTTCCTCCTCTGGAAACTGCCCACACCAACAAAACCCTAATTCTAGTTCTTCATCCCATTTCTGTTAACATTAAATAACGTACCACTAATCACAAAGGTAGTAGAGTAGCTGTTACAGCACGTCAAAAGCTGACGAAGAAAGCATATAAAAGTATGAACAGCATTTTAGTCTGTGCTACCGAAGCTCACCTACACACTGCTAGTGTTTGGATTCTGTATGAAAACTGACAATAATTCAACCACAAATCCTCTGAAAGATACAAAATCCTAAAGGGGAATACTGAAGAGGTTATCCATAAAGAGGGTTAGGGGTCCTCTGGAGACCCCAAAATACCAACATGCTGAATGAATTCAACTCAAGTCTTCTCTCAGCCAAAGAAAAGTAAAGCTTATTGAAAGTTCGCCATATGGGATAGACTCTTAAGGAGCTACGGTATCTGTAAGGCTTGCACTGGGTAAACAGGACAGAGTAAGTCTATGCTAGGTCATTCTATGGCGCTCTCACACCACATGGAGTGAAGATGGGGTCTTACGTACAGAGGAATCTAGGAGTGGTCTAGAGGAGGAGTTTGGGGAGCGTCTTCAGGAGGAGTCAATGAGGTCAGACTCCAGTAATCAGTTCGGGGAGGGTCTTCAGGAGGAGTGAATGAGGTCAATGCAAGGGTGGATTGATATTTTGATAAGCTCAAGGGTGGGAAGTAGATGAACAAAGGAAGGCTAGGCTATAGTAACAGAGGTTTGGGCCCAGCCACAATGAAAAACTTATGGCCTCTGCAAATGCCTCATCAAGTGGGAAGATTCAATCAGCCTTCAAGGGGTTTCCCAGAGCCTGCACCTCATCAGTACCAGCAGCCAATAACAATTCAATTCAACATACAAATACCTCTTATGCATAAGGCAGTGTCCTAGGTGCCAGGGATACAAAAACAAGAACAAAACAGTACTGCTCTATAGTAGCAGTTCTGAAGTGCAGTGGAGAGCTCCTTGGACCTGGAGTAAGGAGACTCAAGTTCAAATTCAGCCTCAGGTACTTGTGATCTTCAAGACCCTGGTAAGTCACTTAATCCTTGTCTGCCTCAGTTCTGTAAACTGCAAATGTGGATAACAATATCACCTACCGCCCAGATTTGGTGTGTCAAATGAGACAATATATGTAAAGCATTCAGTAAACCTTAAAGTGCCATACAAATGAGAACTGCTTTCATTATTAGCATTAGTGCTATATAAAAACATATTCATGAACACAAATATAGAACGATGATGAAATAAAATTTTACCTCATTGTCTTGCTTCTCATCTCCAGACATATCGTCATCTACATCACTGCCAGTGCCTTCTATTGCAAGAATACCATTCCTAATGGCAGGAATCATGTACAGTTGCTGGATCACCGAATTCATATAACAAGTAGCGCCAGCATTTTTCAGACCCACAAATCCTTTTGGTGGTCGAGGTCCAACAGGCGGCAAATATTCCCATTCCGTAAGTGCCTCACAAGCTAAGGGTGATTAAAACAAGTTGTCACAAGATGATCAAAGTTCTATTATTAGGAAATTCTAACAAGTTCACAAACCAACAGAAGCTACAATAACACCTCAGATTTGTAAAATGCTTTAAAGGTTTCAATGTGGTTTCTTAGAATCACAAAATTTCAAAGCTGGAAAGAATTCTCAGAAATCATTCTATTTCAGTCATATATAAATGTGAATTCCCTCTACAGATATTCCAAGGGCAAGTATGTATAATCTATCCTGAGCAAATGAGCATATTCCCAGTAAAGGAAAAACACGAACGCACACAACTTCCTGGAATCAGGCCAGGAAATCTCTGTCTGACAACTGCATAAATGTGTAAGAAAGTGCGGGGTAAAAAGAGTAATTTGGATTTACTTCTGATTAGCAAAAAAGAACTAACATCTGATTTGGGAATAACAGAATCCTTCCAAGAAAGTGACTATGTCATCTTAAGTGTAAAGAGCAGTCAAGGAAGGGGAGAGTGGGCAACAAGATCTGCATTCCAAGCTCGAGGAAAGTAGTATTTTAAAAGTTCAGAGAAATGAGACGTGCTCCTATGGCTTTAATTCTTAAGAAAAAAAAATTTCAAAAGTGATGAGATGGTCAAAAAAACGATGTTTTGACAATACTTTTGAGAAGGGAGCTAATGAAAAAAAAGCAGAAAAGACCAAAATGTCTTCAAAGACTCTTCTCTGATGGATATAAATTTTAAAAGAACACATACAAAAGATGACATGAAAAGAAAAAAATTAAAAAACAATAAAGACTGCCCCTCCCACAGGTAAGAGCTTAAAAATTAAAAAAATAAAAATAAAAGCTAGGGCTAGAAGAATAAAAGTAATGAAAAACAAAGCCTCTGGCTCAAAGCTAGAGGAACCACAGCATAACAGATCAAGAGTTAATTAGATTGAGAACCAGGAAGAATTGGGTTCAAGATATGCCTCAGACAAATACTTAACTGGATGACTCTTAGGCAAGTCACTTAAGTCTTCAACTGAAACTCCATCACTAGTTATATAAAGAGACAGAGGCAAGAAACACACATGCTAACATCAAAGAATCACGTCCTATTTGTACTTCCTTTCATAAATGTTCATTTTTGACAAAGTGCCCAGAACATCTAGGATGTCTGATCAATACAAAATACTGTAGGATCATTGTCATTCTTCATGTAATCTAAAACTGAATTAATATTTTGATAGTTACTACTGATTCCCTGAGCTTGGAAATTAACCCTCAAATCTCTCCGACCCCCATGTACTACTGATTAACTACATCTCACTTACCCTATCTTCTTGCAGCTGGGTTTTTTGTTTTAAACTTGAGTACCTCACCTGACTTTTAGATATCTGACTGTTATTTCACTGGCTTTGAGAGCTCCCAGGAAGGAATATCTTTTTTTTTTTTTTAACCAACACAGGTTGGTACATTCTCTGTCAAGTTCTACACAAACAAAGGCATAAGCAGTTTCTGCCCTCAAAAAGTTTACATTTTAATGGGGGAGACAACATGTAAATAAATAGGTATACACAAGATATATATAGACTAGACAAAAGGTAACCTTAGAAAGGAAAGTTCTAGCAGCTAGAGAGACAAGGAAAGGACTCCTAGAGGAGGTATCATTTCAGTTGAGTATTGAAGGAAGCCATGGATTCTAAGAGGCAGAGGATTCGGTGCACAGGGAACAGCTAGTGCAAAGTTATAAAGATGTAACATAGGGAGCATCATGTAAGGAACAAGTAGGCTAGTATATTTGGAAAGATCATGAAAAGGAATAAAGTTTAACACCAGAAAGAGCCAGATACCCGAAGAACTTTAAAGGACAAAGGAGTTTATATTTGATCATAAAGGTAATAAAAAGTCACTGGAGGTTTATTGAGCTGGGGACAAGTTCAACTTGAAGCTTTAGAAAAATCATACTGGGTAACTTGTGGGCAATGAATTGAAATGATCATGAAAGCCTTAATGTAGGGATACGTATCAGAAGACTATTGCAGTTGTCCCAGAGATGATGAAAAACTGGTGGCTGTGTGAGTAGAGGAGATGAAAGACATAATGGAAGTAAAAATAAGAATCGGCAACTGGAGTTAAGAATGACAATAGATTCCATATCTGCTAACCCCTGACCTGGAGGACACTGGGAAAGGAGGGAAAAGAAGTGGAGAAGGGAATAATAATAATAATAAATAACATGTCTATCTCACCTACTCTGGGCCAGATATTGTGCCAAGTGCTTTATAACTATTATCTCATCTGATCCTCACAGCAACCCTGGGATGTAGGTGCCACCCTCATTTAATAGATGGAAAAACTGAGACAAACAGAGTGACTTGCCCAAGGTCACACAGTTATTAAATGTCTGACGCCAGATTTAAACTCAGATCTTTCTGACTCCAGGTCCAGTGCACTATCCACAGCATGACCAAACTGCCGGGAATAATGAGTATTATTTTGGACAAGTTGAGTTTGAAAGACTCAACGGATAGTTGGTGCTGCAGGACTGGAATTCTGAGACTAGGATCAATATACAGAACTGGAAATAATCTGTACGGAAATAATGATACTATAGGAGTTAAGGAGGACATGATGTAAGAAAATGTAGAAAGAAAAGAAAGCCCAGGACAGACTAATGGGAGATGCAGTTAGTGGGCATGACATGGATGAAGAGCCAGTAAAGGAGACGGAAAAGGCACAACCAAAAAAGTAGAAGGTACAGAAAGAGCACTGCAATGAAACATGAAGAAGTGTGATCACAGGTGTCCACAGGCTGCAGACAAGTAACTAAGGCTGTGGAGCAAGAAAAGCTGATGGGATCAGAATATATCAGCACCACTGGTAACTTTTAGAGATGTCTGCTCCAGCTGAGTGATGAGGCTGGACAAGAGACCACAGAGGGTTGAGACAAGAGTGAGAGGAGAGAAGGAGGCAGCACTTTCAAGGAGTTCAGCTGAGAAGGAAGGGAAGGAGAGATGAAAGCTGACAGCTAGTACAGACAGTAGGGTCAAGAGAGGATATTTTAAGGATGAGGGATAACTCATGTTGGAAGGCAGCAGGGAAGGAACCAGCTAATAGCAAGATTAAAAATTAGAGACAAAGGAGGAAACTACTTTGGGGTCTGATTATTGTAGAGGCTGGGATCAAAGGACTGGCCTTTGCAAGGACTACATCTTCAATAGAAACTGAAGTTAAGGGAGAGATGATAAAGTAAGAGACATGTAGATGAGAAGGAAAAAGAGCTTTCAGGAAATGATTTTATTTCCACTGAGACTATAATTCCATCCAGATTACTGGTACCTTTCAAGGAATGCTATTTTAGCTGAGGAAGAGAGCTAGGAGTAGAGTGAAGGATGGAGGAGAAATAAGAAGGTTTGGACAAATGCTGTGGTAATGGCATAGAGAATCCATTAAGTAGGTGTGGAAAGAATGCCTTACTGCAGTGAGGTCCTAGTTAACATAAGAGAAAACATAAATTTGGAATGGAGCCAATCAACACGGTGACTTCCTATAGCTCCAATCACATGCTAGTGAGCAGGAGATGGCAGGAGGCATCCAGGGTTGGGGTTTGTCAAGGAGTAATAGGAAATTACACAAAAGAATAAGGGATTTGTAAAGAATAGCAAGTAGAGTTTGTAGAGATGGCTCAGTGGATAGAGAGCTGGGCCTGGATTAAGGAAGACATGAGTTCAAATCCAGCCTCAGACACTAGCAGTATGACCCTGGGCAAGTCACTCAAACTCTGTTTGCCTTAATCCACTGGAGAAGGAAATGGCAAACTACTCCAGTATCTTTGGAAAGGAAGCACCATGGACAACACTGGTGTGTTATTAATAGTTCACAGGGGTCATGAAGAGGTGGACATGACTGAACAACAACCAGACTTTGCAGAATCAAACTACAAGAAGATAAGAATGGGAAAGGAAACATGTATAGCAAGAATAAGTGTAATGACTTGGGAAAGCAGTAGAGGATTTGAGAAATTATTTATGACATGAAAATGCAAGCATTTAATAACTTCTGAGGTTTTCCTTTTCAAAGTTCTTAGCATAATGGTACATTTACTACAAATTTTAAAAGATCTTGCTATCAAGAAAATAAATAAGGTACCATTGTGAAAAATATCTGTGTCCAATAAAATAACCAATGATTTAAAGGTATTACGTACTAGTTATTGCTGTACCTATGTAATACATCTCTGTCAACGTGTCCACTATCTGTTTGAGATTTCTCACACAACCAACAGCTAATGCTACAAGCAGCTCAAAACCAGCGTTGATGGTAGCTGGTGAACTGCAGACTGGTATGGCCTGTTCAGCTGGCAGCTCTCCATTTCTCATATATTGTAAGTAAACATTAGACGCAGGAAAGATGAAGTCATCAATCAACTCCTGAAAAGTAAAAAAGAATGAAATGTATTAATAAGCAGAGACCAAGAAATTAATGAATGTTTTTATTTTTTAAATTTTATTTATTTATTTTTTAATGAATGTTTTTAAAAAAGAAATTTGATAAATCTTTTTAAGAATTAAAGATTATGTATTACTTAGATCATCATAGCAACTGACACTTTAAAGTTGTCAAAGGGCGTTTATCACAACAACATTGTGAGGAAATCAGAGGTGCTAGTATTACTCTCATAGATGAAGAAACTGAGGTTCAGGGACTTACCTCTGATCATAATGGAAGTATCTGGAAGAATCAGGATTTGAACCTTGTTCTTCAAGTTCCAAGTCTAGCACTTTATGTACCACTTCAAAATAGAGCTTTTGTTCCATTTCAAATCACTGATAAGTGTTTTTATTTTTATATGGAGGAATTTTGTAACATTACTATCAAATATTTCTAAAATTATATAATTTTTTAAAATAGTAAATTCTAGATTTATGTCCCTTCCTTTTCTAGAAACCGAAAGGAACTCAAATGAGGTAAGATGGTAATAACATATAGCTTAAAGATATAAGTATATAAATTCACATGTACAAAAGCTTCCAAATCAGCACAGCATCCCTGCTACAATCAATAAATCAACAAGCATCTAAGTACCTATTTGCCAGGCTATGTATTAGGTGTCATAAAATTAAGACTGTCCATGCCCTAAGACATTACCTTTTACTATTATGAGCCAATGTGTTCACAGATAAGCAAACAAAAAATATAATTTTAAAGTGCACCTATTTTGAATGACATCAACAATGGAGGAAATCAGAAAAGGTCTCCTGAAGATGACATTTGGAGTAAGGTTTAAAGGAAGCTAGAATATCCAGAGGGTAGAGCTGAGGAGGACAAGCATTACAGGCATTCCAGTCTCTGCATAGATGGGGAGAGGTTGTGTGGGAAGAATGGCAAGACGGCCAGTTTGGCAGGGCCATAGAGAACAGGAAGGAGTGGAATGGTGTGTATGTAAAATAAAACTAGCAGAGTAGACTGGGGGGGTAGGGAAGTGAGAGAAGTCAGGCTATAAAGGGATTCCAATGTCAAAAAGAAGCAAGTAAATTTGATTACAAAGGTTACTAAGCACACATGTTTAGAACTGTGCATTAAGAATATCCATTTGGAAGCTGTAGAGTGGACGGATTGGAGAAGAGTTGACATTTGCAGTAAGGATATCAAGAGATGATGAGGACCTAAATTAGGGTTGTGGCCATGTGAGTAAAGAGAATGGTTCAGAGGGGAGACATGTTGTGGAGGTAGCAATGACAAGACTTAGCAAACAATTACATATTGGGAGGAGGGCAGAGAGTGAAGAGTTGAGGATAATTCTATGGCTGTGAACCTGAAAGACCAGAAGGATGGGAGCAACCTTGACCAAAAGAGGGAGGTTCACAATAAGGGTGTGTTTGGGGAGGAAATGATGAGTTCCATTTGAGTTACTTATGGGGCATGCAGTTTGAGATGCTTCCACAATGGGTAGTTGGTAAGGTGGGAACTGAAACTCAGGTGAAAGACCAGGGATTGACATGGAGATTTGGGGACAGATACGTAGATCTTGAAATCATCTTCTTAGAGATAGAGTGGACCCATAGGAACTGCTAATGTCAGCAAGAGAAAGAGTGTAAAGAAAGAAGCTAAGAGAGTAGTCAAAGGTGTCAGATGCTGCAGAAACATCCAGAAGGAAGAAGTTTGAAAAAAGGTCATTGGATGTGGTCACCGAGTGCTTATTAGTAACTTTGGGGGAAAAAAACAGCTTAATTTGAATGATCAATTCAATTCTGGTTGGAGACCAGAGTGCAAAAGAGTGAAAGGAAAGGAAGTAGAGGAGCAGAATTGGTTGGCTGTGGTCCTTTGTGTTCAAAGGGGACCAAAATGACATCACGATGTTGCAGTCAAGGTACAATGTTTCCAACTGTGGCTGATCAGACCAGTATTGAACTCAGAAGGCTCTACAATACATTGGGCACAAGTAGT
Organism: Pseudochirops cupreus; assembly: GCA_028627135.1. Lineage (NCBI taxonomy): Eukaryota > Metazoa > Chordata > Mammalia > Diprotodontia > Pseudocheiridae > Pseudochirops > Pseudochirops cupreus. The sequence continues at coordinate 163,463,970 of CM053580.1, forward strand.
CTCTATAAACAATTGGAGTGGAGAGATCTCTAAATCTGCACCACTCACATTTCTTTTGAGCTACTGCAATTCTGTGCAGAATGTAAATGACAGCAGGGAAGGAACTAGCAGAGTAGAAAGAGAGACCCAACTAGTGGAAGAGCTGTGAGGGGGGTGAGATCAAAAGTGCATGGAGAGGGGATGATTTTGGTGACAAGAGTCAAGTTCTTCAGCAGAGACTGGAGTAGGGAAGAGTAGGAAAGATGAGGAAGTTTATGGCAAACCTCCTGCTTTTTTCAGTGGAGATCCTCAGTTGAGACAATGGGAGTGGATGGTGGTGATGGAAGAGGCTTGAGGAAAGAAGAAAAAGCTTAGAGCAGTCTTGGAGGAGAATGCTATAGAGAATGAGTTTGGAAGTATTAAAGAGTCCTTTGCAGCCATGAAGGACTAGTTATAATGAGATAACATAAATCTGTAGTGGGCTCAGTCAAGAAGGATGAGAAAAAAGCTAACAGATTTGCCATTGAATAATTGGAACACAAATCAACAGAGAAGGAGGGAAGAAAGTGGAGGTGAGAAAGTAGAAGCAATGAGTATAGATATAGGAAGATAACCAAAAAGGAGAGTAGGATCAAATAAAAAGTTTTTTTAAGTCTAGGGAAGATCTAAGCACGTTTGAAGCTCAAGGGAGATGAGAAGATAAGGAGAGATTAAAAATTAGAGTGGAAAATGGCTGCTCAAACACCAAAAGACACAGAAGGGGATGGGTTTAAAGTATGAGTGTAGAAGTTGACATTGTCAAGGAGAAAGGCTACTTCTTCCTGTGAAAAGATAGGGGATGATGCAATGAAATGTTTAATTTGGGAGGACTGAACTTATGAAAGGAAGTAGGCATGTAAGTGGGCTTGAGAAAGTTTGGAACAGCAACTTAGAGAAGTATGATAGAAGTGATCAGTTCAGTCCTGTCCAACTCTTCATAATTCTGCAGACCATATCACACCAAGACTGTCCATGGGGTTTTCTCAGCAAAGATACCAGAGTGGTTTGCCATTTCCTTCACTAGTGCATTAAGGTAGAGTTTAAGTGACTTGCCCAGGGTCACACAGCTAGTGTCTGAGGCTGGATTTAAATTCAGGTCTTCCTGACTTCAGGCCCAGAGCTTCACCCACTAAGCCACCTAGCTGCCTGCCCAATAAAGACAGAATAATAAATTTACAGAGAACCCAGTCAAGACCATTATGTAAACTTCCCCAGCAACATTCAGCAGGATGTAAGAAGAAGCAGAGAAAGTAGTTGGGTAGTAGGAATAATTTAAGGTTGGAGTCTAAAACAAGATGAGGGGCATTAGGACAAGAAAGCAAGGTATATGTAAGGCTAAATTGAGTAACTAGGGTGTGTAAGTTTTGAAATGAGAAAACTGAGGCTAGAGGAAAGGTGACAACTTGGACATTGCAGGTGACATGTGGAGTGATTAGAAGCTGTGATGAGAATAGAGAGTCGGTTTAGGAGGCGCTGAGGACAGGGAAAGAGAGAAGAACAGTGGATTATAATCAGGAAGAGGAATTTGATTTATGGAGGTGTAATGTTTTTTGGTGATAGTGAGATCCACAATATGACCATCTGTGTGTGGCCCAAGTGAAGTAACTGCAGATGGTAAAAGTCAGGGTTAAGTTGGGAAGTAAGGATATTTGAAGGGACCTTAATATGTAGGTATGTATGTCCCCCGAAATAAAGACAGTGTTTATAGGGGATAGGAAGACTGAGAGTCAGCTACTAAACTCTTTGAGAAAAGAGGAAAATTAAGCAGTAGTAATATGTGTTGATAAATTAATGACACAAGGCAATGCCTTGCTATTAAAGGTATTCTTAAAGTAATCGGAAATAAAAATCATTGTAAGTTAGGGACTATTTAATTTACCACGTATTAGCCAAAGGATTCCTTTCAATAAATAGCAAGCCCCTTAATTACATTTAAAATATTTTGCTTTACTATGGGTTGGTTCACATACACTAAAAAACATGTAACTTAACAACTTTGGGATTCCCTTTCCCTCATTTGTAAAATGTGAGGGAGTTGGTCTAAAAGGTCATTAGGTTTCTTCTAAACTCTCAATCTTATGATCTTGTGATCCTAAAGAGACTCATTAAGAATAGCAGTGTGGCATACTAAATAGAAATGTAGCTCCATTAGGAAGATGAAATTTAAAATAATGCCTCTGAAACACAATGGTATGTAATCTTTGGCATGCCAGCTACAGAGTAGGTGCTGACCCACATTGGTAGTGAAATTTCTTCATAGGGAAATGTATATATCATTGAAATCAAAGGAGCACTGATTTAGAGCTAGAAGGGGTTTTTGAAGATTATTTTATAGTTGAAGAAACTGAATTCCAGAGATATTAAGTGATTTGTCCAGGGTCACAGAGCAAATCTGAAACAGGATTTGAACACAGAACTCCTTGCTTCCAAGTCCAAAGCCTTCCAACTATACCTAATTCTAGGTCTGCTCAAAAAAAAAATCTATATATTAAATAAGGTAGACCTGCTCTCCCTCAAGAGATATACAGAAGGCAGTTTTGTTAAATCATCCAACAGAATACATAGTTTTCTAACTATAAGAGTTACAAGACTCACAAAGGCAATACTTACTTTAATAAGACTAGCACCCCCCTTTTCACAACCAATATGATATTTCTTTTCAGGAGTTTGAAAGGCCAGTAATTCTTTTGTTACACCTAGGTGACCTTCCAAGATTGTCTCTTCCACCCCTGTTTCACCTGTTCTTTTAACTTCATCCTAAGACAGGAAAGATATTAGGAGACTTTTAAATTTGCAGTCACTGATGCTAACAAAAAAAAAAGCTGATAAGAAATTTCAAAAAATCACACACATCTATGAGACAATCTACAATGGGAAATGCACTGTGCTAAGTGCTAGGGATACAAAGACAAAATATTCCAAATATTTCACATAACAAGAAAAATAATGGAAAAGTACTTATAGATACAGATATTTGTAGACATATTTTTGAGAAATGTGAGGAATGATTAAGTAGTCCAATGATCACATTATTAATGTTGGCCTCACTTTAAAAACTGGAAGTAGACTCCAAAATTTGTCCAAGACACATTTCTGTCCTTTTTCAACTCTAATTATGCAAGATGATCATATGACTCAAGATGATCACATTAACATATGACTAAAAGTTTCACATTTCTTAGAAATTCAATCTTAAAACAATACACACATTTTTTACCTCAACTGAAAATGTTCAAGTGTCTGTCAAAAGAACATCTGAACAGAAACTGAAATATCTATCTTTTTAGATGAAAAAAGTCAAATGGTAGTACACAAAGAAGCCTCTGGTTTGTCATAATTATCCTTCTTAATTAAGGGGCCAAGAACAAATTATTAAAATCTGAAAGTAATTTTTGCTCTGAAACTTAAAAACACTGGAGAAAAAAAGGAAATAACTAAAAAAAAAAAAAGGAAATGACTACTTCTACACATGAGTTAGCAGAATTTGTATGTATTTGAGACACCAGTAAAGTATCTTACTTTTTTGTCTATGATTAAAACAAAATATTAACTGTTTCCTGGGACTTCCAAAATGATTTAATAAAAATAACCTATTTATATCTTGTAATATAATAAAATATTTACTGTAACTTACCCTGATCCTTTTAAGCCAATCAATTTCATTATTTAGAAGAACTTCAGCATTGGGCACATTAATATTACTGTTGTAAGCATAATTTAGAAGATGCCTTAATAGAGTAAAATAATCTCCTGAATGTTTAGCTCTCTCTCTTGCTGTGCTCTGAAACATAAAGCACAATGTATTAGTGCATGTTCATACACACAGACACACACATTTTCCTTAGTGTCCAAAGCACTTAAAAAGATTAAGAGCCGGTCAACTGAAACAGACCAGAGTTTAAACCAACATTGCCTTATTTAAGCTAAGTCAAAGTTCTGTTTACAGGGTCTCATAAATGTAATTAAATAAAGTTCTCACAAAAATTATAATAGCTCATGCATAAATTAAAAGCTGAACTGAACCTAAGCCAAACTGTCAAAAAGTATGTACATTAATGGAAAAAAAATCACTAATATTTTCATTCTAAACATGACTAGCCTACTAATAATTAAAATAATGTCATTAGTAGATATGTTACTAATTTTAATAAGAATATTTAATGTCTTACCCCTAAAACGGTAAATAATAAAGTAATGAAGAAAAGTAGAGGTCTGTGTCCCATGCAACACCTGGTAGACATTAAAAAGAACTGCTCCTGTGCCATCTGACGAACAGTTCTGAAAACGGAAATAATTAATGTTTGCAGACTTTCAAACAATTAGTAATAACTTTTATTTGACAAAGCAGAAGATATAAAGTAAAAAATGCTAACATGACTCTCTCACCAATTCCTTTTCTTCTTTTTATGTGTTGAATATTAATATTTGATTAACAATAAAAGCATTAAGAAATTCAACCTCTGAAAATTATCATTTATGTTTGGCTTTATAATACGAACATACTGGATAAAATATTCTTACAAAGACCCAAATCTATACTCCTGAATGGAAAGAAGCCTGCTTGCCTTCAGGACTCCTTTCAGAGAGCCATTCCCATGTGTTCGGAAATACTTTCCTTCAAAGACACCCACCTCTAAAAGGGTCAGTGCCTATCACTTCTGGGAGCCCCTCTTTATAAGTATGGTTATATGCTGGGAGTTAGAACTGTACTGTTCATACCTTATAAAGTTTATGATTTAATGGGGGCATAATAACATGAAAGTCTCCTGGAAGAAAAAAAAGAATGCTGGACTGCCACAGGAATCATTGTACCTTTGAACCAGAAGACCCTTGAATGAGCCTAATATTCCTCATTTTACAGATGAAGAAACTGTTCCAATGAAGAAAAGTGACATAATTCACATATCAAGGTACAAAGCTAGTTTGTAAGCTGTGAGAGGAACAAAATAATTATGCAAATAGCTGCTACCATTTGTATAGTGCCTGACTGTTTACAAAGGACTTTACTTACAAAATTCAGGGAGGGAGGTAATGATGAACAAGCAGAAACCCTTATGCAGACTGACTTGAAGCTAAAACACTTGAGTGTCTCCTCCTAATGCGCTCATATCATTACATTTCATACTTAATTTCACTTATTTGTTAAAATACCCAGTCACCTTTCTTCTTAGGTTTGCTCTGAGCATTAACAAGTATAATAGCCTTTAAACAGACTTGTTTAACTGAAGCTACTTTCTAGGGATAGGGACTGCAACTGAGATTTCTCTTCTTCCAATGCAAGACAGCATCTTTGTTGCAATGTAAAAGTTTCAGAGAGTTATTTAGAGCAGGGCTTCTCAAACTTTGTCCACTTGGGTGGAAACTTCTCAAACTTTTTCCACTGTGGGTCAAAACCCACAGTTTAAAAAGCACTGCCTAGAACAGCAGCATTAAATAGCAACAGATGAGCTATGTGACTGACTCAGAATATTACAAATCAACATTATCTAAGTGGTACTGCACTTTTATTTAGTTTGTCAAATATTTCCCACTTCCTGGCCCCCAGAGTTTGACACATCTGATCTAGAGCTCTGTGGGTTAAGTGACTTGTTCAGGATCATATGGTCAGCATGTGCCAGGGGCAGGATTTTAACCCAGATCTAGTTGTCTTCAAAGCTAGTTCACTATTTATGTCCAATTTCTCTCTTTCTAAGCTACTTACTACTACTAATAATAATGATAGTTAGCTTTTACATAGCACTTTATATTCTGCAAGGCACTTTACAAATATCTCATTTGATCCTTTTAACAACCCTGGGTAGGTGCTCTGATTATTACTGTTTTACAGATGGGGAAACTGAAACTGATGTCAAGAGAGGGTAAATGGTTTGAGAGGGTCACATAGCTACTGAGGAAGAACTCAAACTAAGGTCTTCCTGACTTCTAGACTTCAAGTCTAGAACTTTATCCGCTGTGCCACCAAGTTGCCTAGCAAAGTAATTCAGAGTTTGATATAACAAAAATTACTAGGAAGATAAAATCACTTAAGAGAATTAATATTTACTTCCATCATGTGGATCCAATTTTCCTTTAAGAATTATAAACAATTATATTACCATGAGGTAAGAATTTCCTATGCTTTAAGTAAGAGAAATTTCAGTAAGTAAAGGCTTAAGAGTGCACTCACTCTTCTTAGTGGTCAAGCGCAGTTGTGGTACTTTCCAAACTCACAATCATCCATTTGAACTCTTTCCCTTGACCATATGAAAATTTTCCATGTTTGAGCTCTCCTTGACTCAGAAAGAACAGACTCGGTTTCCTTGCTTTCTTCTTTATATTTATGATATCTAACAATAATGAGTCGGACCTCAATATCATACTTTATAATTAGGTGCTTTTAAAAATGTGGTATCTTACAATCTGAAAATGTTTTGTTTTAGGTTTCAGTTTTTATAAAGTGAGAGAAAAAAACATTCTTTTTCATCAAATGCAAGCATATTTTGTAATTTTAAGGGAACAGTTTTCTATATATATTATGTACTGCTTAAAATATTTTTAATTTTAAAGAAATTATAGAACAGCTTGTAATGTCTTGCATAAGAATCATAAGATGTTCTCAATTCCAGCAGGCAATATTTTGGGCAAACAATTCTTTCATGCAAAAAGACAAATTAGGTAGAAGAAAGTGTAATTTCTCCTGTAAAAATACAGAGTTTAAGTAGTACTTAAAAAGGATCCATTTCAAAAAGTCAAGTGATGAGTTTACAGAAAACTAAGCTGTCTTCCAGCAATTGAGTGGAAGAGCTGGAATTCACACTTTATACTAAATGGCAATAGTTTCAGCAGCTCACTTGTTAATCTCCGCCAGTGAAATATTTCACTTTCTTTCAGGCTCACCTGAGAGGCTTGCAGCCTTCCCTGATTCATGTTAATTTAGACTATACAAGAAATGCAGAACTCCCTGCCAGTAAATGATTATGTAATTCCTCCTCAAACATTCATAGACTACTCTGTCTGCAGGTTTTCTTTGTCTGCTTTCTATCACATGTATTTCTATACAAGCTGTATTTATTATCCAATAGATTGTAAGCTCAAAAGAAGGAACTGTCATTTTTTCACATGTGAATTTTCAGTGCCTCGTCTGTAGAAGGGACTGAATAAAATTCCACTAATAAACAACCCCACTGCAGAATGAGTAAAGATTCTAAAGGGAATGAACATGAATTATTTTCATGTTCCCAGACAGGGCTTAAAAAAATAATGTATTCGGTTATATCTAATTCTTTCAATAGCCAAGCTCAACAAATTATCTCCTCCTACATAATTTACCCTTCTAAAAAAATGCTATTTTTCACATTTAGGCTGCGTATCAATTTGCAGCTCATTGTGGTATATGGTCTTAAGTCATCTTCTGGCAAAGAGTAATTCCCAGTAACAGCTTGTTAGAAGTCCTTTTTCCATTATCTTTAGTTCTTAGGTTTATTACTGTGACTGTGTTGTTCCCTTTTGGATCTTTCTTGTCTAGTGTGTTCCATTGATCAATTTTTTCTCTTTTGTAACGAGCAACAACAGTTTTTATAACTGATATTCTTAAGATTTTGTAATACTATTTCTTCCTTCATTTCTATTTTTCTCTTTAAAATCACAATCTTTTGCTAATTACAAATAAACATTACTATTTTGTCTACTTTGCTAGTAGTATACCTCTTGGTACATCGGTATAGACTAAATCTGGAGATTAAGGTAGATCATATTATCACCTTTTATTGTCACTATTTACAGTGAATAATATATTTTCAATTATTTAAGTCTTCCTTTCTTTCATAGGATCATAGATTTAGAATTAAAAAGGGCCTCAGAGGCCCTTTAATGTAAAAAAAAATTTTTTTAGTTTGGCACTTTAGTAACTTGGATATGTTTAATATTTTAAAGATACATGAAAGGCTTTATTCACAAAATCCTGGGAACTAGATGTAAGTAAAAATGGTTGCTGTAGCTATTCTGCAACCTAACAAGTGAAATTTTATTCATCTTGGTTAGTTTCAGACGGATTCACCATCATAAAACTTGCATTAATATGACTAAGAGAGAAGTAACAATAACAAATTACTATTTACTATGCAGTTTAGTTATTTCATTTATTGACATCTAATCAGCTTTTTAGATCCTGAGATAGGCTATAAAGAATACTTTGTTCTCAGTAATTTCTCAGAAGTAATAAATCAAACCATTTACTGGTACAAATATTTTATAAAAATTGTAAGACCCATAAAAACCGAGACACCAATCTCACTCACAAGATGTCACATACTTAAGAAATATTTTTAAATTTTCTTTTAAGAGAAATGCAATAATTTTCAATAGGTAGCTCATTTGAAAAAAAGAAAATTCTTTTCATGAGGAAAAAACGTTTGAGAGAAATAGCATTATATCAAAGCACTGCTGAAGGTATGGATTAAATGTCCTCATGGATGACTCTCAAAGTGAGAATCTTGTGGCATTTGTTTGGGGATAAGTTAAAGAACTGCAGCCATGAATGCAGTTTCAGTCTCCAAGGAAGAAATAAGAGTCACCATCTGCAACTGCTGGAATTTAAGAAAGAAAAGAAAGCTTGAAGCAAAAGGCCTACAACAAAGATTCAAATCCACTGGAAGGCAGAGGCAGTTAGCTCATCAGGAATCCTGACTTCAGAGTACCAAAAGTATTAGAGAATCCATATTTCTGGAAGTCAGATTACAAAGACAGTGCTTTTTTCCACAGGGAGGGGGTACTTTCTGTGTGTGGCTAATTACTTGCCACTAGTTCCCCTAACCATCTAGTACTAAATTCAGCATAGCTCCCTAGGATACAACCATAAGTCACCATCAGATGGAGCACCAGAAATAAGAGTTTCTGAGTCCCAAGGAATAAGAGGTACCAGAAGATCTATAATGAAAGGTATAGGTGTATCCAACAGTTAACATCTCAGTCTGCTATACTGAGTCAGATAAAGACACTGGAGGGGTTACTGGCGTTTACTGAGTGACATATCTGCCTTGTGCTTTTTGGAAATTCAATTTAGTAGCTGTGAGAAATGTGGAATATTAGCTCATTGAGGGCAGGGACTGCTTGATTTCTGTTTTTGTATCCCCAGCATTTTAACACAATGCCTGACATATAGTAGGTACTTAATAAAGATGCACTGATTGACAGACTGTTGAAGAAACAAGGCCAGGCACCTTGTGGTCTTTGCCTCAAGACACTACTCCTCAAAGAATGTGAGCATTACAATTAATTAGCCAATGACTGATACTTCTACGGTCAAAAAAAATTATACATTGCTTTGTATATCTGCATTACTTTGAATTTCAAGCTCCCTAAGAGGCAACCATCCTCAAAGCACCCCCACTCCCCAATCTTGCACTAATTGTGCCTTACTCCATCTGACACCTTTGACTACTCTCTTATCTTCTCTCTTTACACTCTTTCTCTTGCTGACATTAGCAGGTCCTGTGGGTCCAATCTATCTCTAAGAAGATGATTTCAAGATTTATGTATCAGTCCCCAAATCTCCATGTCAATCCCTGGTCTCTCACCTGAGTTTCAGTTCCCACCTTATCAACCACCCATTGTGGAAGCATCTCAAACTGCATGCCCCATAAGTAACTCAAATGGAACTCATCATTTCCTCCCCAAACACACCCTTATTGTGAACCTCCTCTTTTGATCAAGGTTGCTCCCATCCTTCTGGTCTTTCAGGTTCACAGCCACAGAATTATCCTCAACTCTTCACTCTCTACCCTCCTCCCAACATGTAATTGTTTGCTAAGTCTTGTCATTGCTACCTCCACAACATGTCTCCCCTCTGAACCACTCTCTTTACTCACATGGCCACAAACCTAATTTAGGTCCTCATCATCTCTTGATATGCTTACTGCAAATGTCAACTCCTCCAATCTGTCTACTCTACAGCTTCCAAATGGAGATTCCTTAATGCACAGTTCTGAACATGTTGCTGCCCTGCTTAGTAACCTCTGTAATCAAATTTACTTGCTTCTGTTTGACACTGGAATCCCTTTATAGCCTGACCTCCCTCACTTCCCCACCCCCCAGTCTACTCTGCTAGTTTTATTTTACATACACAGCATTCAACTCCTTCCTGTTCTCTATGGCCTTGTCAAATTAGCCATCTTGCGCGCATGCACACACACGCACACACACACACACACACACACACACACACACACACACACACACCCCTCATGTCAAAGGTAGGGAACTCTATACAATCAACTAAAGCAAGACCTGGAGTTGACTATGGATCAGATCATGAGCTTCTCATTGCCAGACTTGATTTGAAATATGGGAAACTCTCAGACAATATAGGTATGACCTAAATAGCATCCCTTATAATATGAAATGGAGGTGATAAATAGATTTAAGGTATCGGATCTGGTAGATAGAGTACATGAACAGTTATGGACAGGGGTTCATAATATTATACAGGAGGCAGTGACAAAAAACATTTCAAAGAAAAAGAGTAAGAAAGCAAAATGGCTGTCTAATGAGGCTTTACAAATGGCTGAGGAAAGGAAAATGAAAGGGAAAGATATATCCAACTGAACATAGAATTCCAGAGAACAGCAACCAGAGATAAGAAATTTTTCTTAAATGAGCAATGCAAATAATTAGAAGAAAACAACAGAATAGGAAAGACAAGAGATCTCTTCCAGAAAATTAGAGATATCAAGGGAAAGTTTCATGTAAAAATGAGAATGATAAAAATGGTAGCGATTTAACAGAAGCAGAAGAGATTAAAGAGGTAGCAAGAATACACAGAAAACCAATACAATAAAAAGATTTTAATAACACTGATAACCAGGATGATATGGTTACTGATCTAGAGACAAATGGAGTTAAGTGGGTCTTAGGAAGCACTATTAATAAAAAGTCTAGTGTAGGTAATGGAATTTCAGCTGGGCTATTTAAAACGCTAATAAGATGATGTTGTTAAAATGCTACACTCAATATGCCAGCAAATTTGGAAAACAGTGGCCACTGCATTGGAAAAGATCAGTTTATATCTCAATCCTAAAGAAGAGCAATGCCAAGGAATGTTCAAATTACTGAACAACTGAGCTCGTTTCATACACTAGCAAGGTTAAGCTTAAGATTCTACAAATTAAGGAGGAGAGCCGGAAGGATGGGCTTCGTGCTGCATACTCTCTCTCAGTGGCGCAGCCTCATGGGGTCCCAGGGTAGGCCCTTCATCACCCCTGACATCGCTGCCAGATCATTCCTACCATGGCTGCCCCAGATCAGGACTATAACACTCCTCAACCGAGTCTCTACTGATCCCTGTAGCAGCTTCCATGCGGTATAGCACAGGTCCCTGTCACCTTGCTGCTATCAACAGATCCGTTCTAAGGCCCAAGGCAATGAATACCAGCCCAGCAACATCAAACAGAAGCGGAAACATGGTTGGATTCAGAGACTCAGCACCCCTGGTGGAGTCCAAGTTATCTTGCGGTGAATGCTCAAGGGTCGAAAGTCAATGACCCACTGATGCCCTGAGCAGGCTCTGTCAAGGGGCTAGAATGAACAACACTTAGGAACTGCATTACCAAGATAGGACGGACAGGAATACCACGAGGACAAAGTTTGAGCTCCTATATAGCAAGCCAGGACAATGGATTCCCTTTCTTGGCATTGATGTCAGATAATTTACTAAGTGCAGAACTATTAAAGCAGTTAAACCTTGAAAAAAAAAGATTCTACAAATTAGGCTTCAACAATATGCGCAGGCTGGGTTTTGAAGAGGCAGAGGAACTAAAGATCAAATTCACTGGATTATGGAGAAAGCAAGGGAGTTCTTGAAAAATATCAACTTCTGCTTCATTGATTACACTAAAGCCTTTGACTATGTGGATCACAACCAAATGTGGTAAGCCCTTAAAGAGATGGGAGTACCAAATCATCTCACTTGCCTTCTGAGGAACCTGTTTGTGGACCAAGAAGCAACAGTTAGAACCAAACATGAACAACTGATTTGTTTAAAATCGGAATAGGAGTACAACGAGTCTGCCTAATGTCACCTTATTTATTTAACTCATATGCAGAGTACATCATGCAAAATGCCAGGATGGATGAATCAAAAGTTGGAATTAAAGTTGCTGGGAGAAATATCAACAACTATAGACATGCTGACGATACCACTCTGATGGCAAAAAGCAAAGAGGAATTAAAAAACCTCTTGAGGGTAAAAGAGGAGAGTGTATAAGCTGGCTTGAAGCTTAACATAAAAAAAGTCCTAAAATCTTAGAAACTAGTACCATCACTTCCTGGCAAATAGAGGGAGAAGAAATGGAAGCAGTGCCAGATTTAATATTCTTAGGCTCAAAAGATTCCTGTAGATGGTGACTACAGTCATGAAATCAAAAGACATTTGTTACTTGGAAGATAAAGGTATGGCACATCTGGACAGCATACTAAAAAACAGATGTCACCTTGCTGACAAAGGTCTGTATAGTCAAAGCTATGGTTTTTCTAGTAGCAAAGCGTGGCTATCAGAGCTGCACTATAAGGAAAGCCTAGTGTCACAGAACTGACTCTTTTGCATTGTGGTGCTGGAGAAGAACTTTTGAGACTGTTATTGCTCCTTGGACAGCAAGGATATTAAATCAGTCAATATATGAAGAAATTGATTCAGGCTATTCACTAGAAGGTCAAATACTGAAGCTGAACCATAAATACTTTGACCATGTAATGAGAAGACAGGACTCACTAGAAAAGATCCTAATGCTAGGAAATCTGGGATAGGTTGAAGGCAAAAAGATAAGGGGACAGCAGAGGATGAGATGGACAGTGTCACAGAAACAATGAAAATGAACTTGGACAGACTTTGAGAGACACTGGAGGATAGAAGGGACTGGTGTGCCATGATGCATGGGGTCATGAAGAATGAGATACAACTGAACTGTAACAACAAAAGATCTTAATTGTCTTGCTCAAAGCTCTCGCCAGGATACTGTTCTTCTTCCTCCTCCCTTGGTGATCTCATCTGGTTATTACATGGATTTAACATGATGATCAGTCCTCAATCTTCCTCTTCAACTCTAGATTTTAGTACCTTAAACTCAAAATGTTCACCTCATTATACTTCCATCTAAACTAATTTCTTCTCTGAACATTCTTCTTTTGAAGGCTTACAGTTGCCACCTCCATTTCCTGTCCTCTCTCTTTTTAACTCTTTGAAGCTTGACTTCTGACCTCATTATTCAACTAAAACTGTTCTCTCTAAAGATACAAATGATCCCTTAGTTGCCAAATCTAATAGTATTTTCTCAATCTTCATCCTTTTCGATCTTTCAGGAGTCTCTTGACATTATTGTTGACACATTCTTTTCCCTTGGGTTCTATGTCATTATTCTGTCCTCATTTTCCTTCCTGTATGACTGCTCCTTCTTTCTCTTTTGCTGGATTTACATGCAGGCCATACTAACTCAGTGTCCCTAGGCCACTGTCCTGGGCCCTCTTCTCTTCTCCCTTTATTCTATTTTTCCTTGGTGATCTTGTTAGGTTGAATAGTTTCAGTGATCATCTTTACAAAGATTTACCGGTCCAACCAGAGCCTCTTTCTTGACCTCCAGTCTTTCCAACTGCCTGATAAGATTATCTAGGGGAAGGGGGTTGGGGGGGAGGGGAGAGTCAAAATGGTGGCATAGAAGCAGGAAAACTTCATGGCTCCCCCATAAGTACCTCAAATACCTATAAAATATGAATCTAAACAAATTTTAGAGCTCCAGAACCCACAAACTGACAGAGAAACAAAGCTCCTGCTGAAGGCAGCCCGGAAGGCGGAAAGGAAGAGTTCATATCACAATGTGCTGGGAGCCAAGCCAAGCCCAGTCCTACCTGAACCCATAGTTTTAGCCCCAGGATGGCCCAACCAGCCCAGCTGGAGCATTCAGGAGAGTGGATAACCAGCAGCTGTGGCAGTTTCCAGATTTATCAACCCATAAATACCAAAGACAAAGTAAAAGGTCAGTGGAACTTGGCTGGATTTGGGGCGGTGGGGAGGGTGGGGGTGAGGACTGGATCTGGCCTCTACCCCTGGAGCAAGAAGCAGCAGAAGCAGGGGCCCTGCAGCCACCTCCATGTAGCTGCTTCAGAGCTCCTGCCCTGCAGATTGCAGAGGGGGCCAAGTGAACATTCAGAGGCTAAGCACTCTTGCCTTAACCTGCTTGGATCTGGATCATGGTCTTGGGTGGTAGTCCTGAGGTGTGTGACCAGTGGGGGCTGTAGAGATGGCGCCCTCCTAATAACTCCGGCAGCTGTGAAAACCCCAGCAATTTGGGACAAAGCTCTCCCCTCTGGAAGCAGAGTTCCACTGCAGCACAGAAATAAAAAGTCAAGTAATTGAGTGGCAACATGAGCCAGAAAAGGAAGTAAAGCAAGTACAGCCACCCAACTTTAGATTCCTTTTTTTGGGGACAAAAACAATCAAAGCGTTGAACAAGAGGAAGACAATGAAGTCAGAACCCCTGCACCAAAAGCTTGCAAGAAAAATATGAACTGGTTACAGGCCATGAGGAGTTCAAGAAGGATTTTGAAAATCAAGTAAGAGAAGTAGAGGAAAAATTGGGAAGAGAAATGAGAATGATGCAAGAAAATCATGAAAAGAGAGTCAACAACCTGACTGAAGAAAATAACACCTTGAAAAACAGACTAACTCAAATGGCAAAAGAGGCTCAAAAAGCCAATGAGGAGAAGAATGCCTTAAAAAGTTGAATTTGACCGATAGAGAAATAATTTCAAAAGCTCACTGAAGAGAATAATTCCTTCAGAATTAGATTGGAGCAAATGTAAGCTAATGACTTTATGAGAAATCAAGATACTATTAAACAGATCCAAACAAACTGATAAGATTATCTCAAACTGGATATTCTGTATAAACATCTAAAACTGAGTATTGTCCAAACTGAATTTATTTTCTTTGCCTCCAAACTCCTCCCCTTCTGTACTTCCTTATTACTGACAAGGATACCAACATACTTCTAGTCACATAAGTTTGTAACCAATGTGTTTTCTTTGGCTCTTCACTTTTACCCACCATATATCCAAATAGTTGAGAAGGCCTGTCATCTTTCTAACATTTCATCTCCAGACTGGGCATTTTCACTGGCTGTTCCCCACGCTCAGAACACTCTCCCTTCCTCGTCTTATCATCCTTCTTACCTATACTTCTTCAAGTGTCACCTAGAGTTCCACCTTTTGCAAGAAACCATTCCCAGGCCTCCTTAATATTAGTGTCTTCCCTCTTAGACTACACTCAATTTATTCTTTATATATCTTGTTCGTTCATAGTTGCTTGCATGTTGTTTTGTCTATTAGAGTGAGCACCTTAAAAGACAGGCTGCCCTTTGCCTTTCTTCATATCTCCAGTGCTTAGCACAGAGTAGGCACTTAATGCTTGTTGAATGATTAATTATATAGTTTGTGTCTGTATAAAACACAAAGCAATTATGTGGAATGTGATTAGAACAGTGTTAACAATGGGAACACCGAAAGTGAGAAAATATGCTAAATATTTAGATGAACAATGTCAACTAGACAAGTGGCAACAGAATTTCACTTTCGTTTCAATATTTTACACATATGTTGAGATTTCTTTTTAACAGCAGTAGACGTTGATGTTGGAAAAACATTTCAGTCTATTAAATATAAGAATTCTTAGATAAAAAAAGGTGGTTTCTCTACTATTTTTATCCCTACTTTCTTCTATTTTCATGTAGGAGAGACAGAAGTATAGGCTGTGTAGTTACTACCTAATATCTAAACACATACTTATGGCCATGTCAGATTTTAAGAGTATTAATTAATTATTCCCATAGCAATGCCAGCCAAGTAATCCTTTTAAGTAGTGACAATGAATAATGAAATAATAATGCAAAATTCACATATTCAACACTCTAGACCTTCAAGGATTATATTGTATTTAGCAACAATGGCAGATTTTGTCAAGGATTAAAATTAATTTAGGTTCTGGCTCAAGTTTGGGGAAAAAAATCTTCACTTCCTAGCAGATAAAATCTAGCAACTTAAGGTAGCTTCCATGGATAAAATTTTCACTATCAACTTAATCATTCTTGCCTTGCCATAAGTGAGGAACAATATTATGTATGCTTTAATTATTTTAAAAATACTTACTTGCTATGACAATGCAAGAGCAAGTCAATGATAAACGTCTGCCATGCTTTTTCTTTACTAAGTGCATCTAAGGCTGTTGGAATCAAAGCAAAGCACAGTGTCATCACTTCCAATGCTTCACAACAAACGTGTTCATCTTCCATGTCAGGTTCATTCCCTGCATTTGTCTGTAAAATTACAAACAAGAAATGACTTGGAGATACAGTTAGGAATATAGATGAGTTTTAGTTATAAACTCCAAATTAAATATTTACTTATCAAAACAAATAACCTCCCTTATTCCCCCCAAAAAAACTTTTTTTGGGGGTAAGGGTGATTACCTTTACTTGCACTGAGTAACATTCTATACAATTTGATTTAAAGTGCCTGCTTACATGGCAAGAGCTAAGCTAGAGTAAAAGACAAATACAATTATGAATAAAAGCTATTGTGGTTCCTCTTCTAAATAGAATAAAAATTTCAAAATATCATAGTAACATCACTAACAGTTAAATTAGTATCAAATCTGTCCCATATTTACTTACTAAGTTCCCAGTATTTGCAATGGATTGTGCTAGAAACAAACAAAAAAAAAACAAAAAGGAAACGTTTTTTCCTGTTAAGGAGTTTACAATCTAGTAGTGGAATACACACAATTTTGGTCATACTGAACTCAACAAACATTTAAGTAACTACTACATACAAAGTGAGAGGGGTTAAACAGAGCAGGATGAAAAACTGAAGAGGAATGGATCACTTTGAGGAGAGGTAGATTAAAAAGTGTCAGGAAAGACTTCCTAGAAGATTATGACACTTTAGCTTGGTCTGGGAAAAAAGAAGAGAATTTCAGCAAACAGAAATATGGATGGAATTCATTTTAAGGATGGGAGGCAATAACCTTTCCAAATGTAAAGATATGGGGGAGCAAGATGACTGAATAGTTCAGTTTGGATGAAACATAGAGTGCTAAAGGAAAACAGTATGTAATAATAACAAGTATAGAAAGGTGGGATGTGATCAGGTTTTAAAGGGCCTTGAATACCAGACGAAGGAGTTTATATTTTATTCTGTAGAGGCAATATGGAACCACTGAAACTCTAACCAGTAATCCAAGGTTACCATATTATGGTAACATAAAAAGATTCATTTTATCATTGTGTAGCTTAATTGAACACAAACAAAACACTGTCTTGCTCAGCTCTCTCTCTAATTAGAGGCCTTTGGAGAATTTATAGTTTGTTTATGATAAAATTTTGTTCAAAAGTCATCATTTATGTAGCTCTTAAATTTTATAGGGAAACCATCTCCCGACTCTAAAGGAGCTATAATTCTGGTGAGTAGGTGCCTATTCTCATGATCTGCCTACCCTAATTACTATTAAAGTGCTTAGTGACTATTATGTGCTCAGGATTCTCTGAGAAATAAAATAGGTTATCTTCAGTGAAATACAACTAATGTTGAGCAAAACAAGTGCTTAAGTAAACCTGTCATTTACTTATACCTTCTAGACAAAGAACAAGAGATAAAAGTAGGCAGACTTTAACAAAGGCAGAAAGGTGACGAAGTTAAAACATGCCCTCAAGTATTATCTCTCCTCTGTATATAACCTGAATTATGTGCTAGAGGAATATGAAATATACCCAATGACCAGGTATCCAAAATATCTATTTGAGCAAATAAGTGCCTAGGAAGGCTGGTTAAGATTTCCAGCTATTTAAAAAAAATATTTCACAGAAACTTATCTACTGATAATATAATCAAGAAGGCAGAGAAACAGGTCTAAGATAATCAGTGGAAAATAATTAAATGTTACATTATTGACAGTTACTAAAACAAAGACAAGACTCCAAGATGTATCGCTGCAGCACAGAGTAAATTTCGTACCCTTTGTGGATACTAAAACGTAAAATTTCAGGTAGGTTCTATAACGTTGTAAAGGTTTCAAGATGGTCTTAGGAACAAAGTATGCCTACTTCTCATTAGAAAAGTAGGTTTCTTATCAATGAAATCTTTGGCCATAGCACCCATTAAGTAACAAATGGTCCTCAATTTGATTTCACTGTCCAGTTTCCATCAAAATGACTCGCTATTAGAGGAAATGAATCACATCAACATCAATGTTCTTGCTATAAATTAAAATGAGATGAAAGCAAGTTGCCATGGAAAGAAAGGTGGTTCTTTCTGGAAAGACAAATCAAGGAGTTGATTTTGCTGTGTGTCCAAAGGCAACAAAAAACGCCATTTAAAGAGAAACTTGGTTTCAATAAAACCATTTTAATTAGACCAAGCTATAATTTAGTAGTCAATGACTAATGTAAAAGTAGGCATAGAGGAAAATGGTGAAAAAAATCTGTAAAATATGACTCAGGGCTAAAAAATAGCACAAGGTCAAAGGTCTATAGACTAAATAGAAATAATGCACTTATGGATCACAAATACTTTCTTTAAGAAGAGAATTGGAGAGTCATTAGACATGATGAGCTCCAAACAACCTCACAAACTACAACAACAACAACAAAACCAAACCTGTTTTTATTTTAAAAGACACCAAAGGGCTAGTCAAACAACCAGCACTTATTAAGCACCTACTAACTGCCAGGCACTAAGAGCTGGATAGACAAAGAAAAGCAAACGTTAGTCTCTGCTCTCAAGGAGCTCATAGTCTAACAGTAGAGACTACCTGCAAACAACTATGTACAAATCTTGGATAAAATCAACAGAGGGAAGGGCACTAGCATGAAGGGGATCAGGAAAAGGGTTCTCGTAGAAGACAGAATTTTAGCTGATATATGAAGGAAACCAGGGATGCTAGGAGGCAGAGATGAGAAGGAACAGAATTTCAGGGGGAGAGTCAGTGAAAAGAATTAGATGATGGAATGTCTTGCGCAAGGAAAAGCAAGAAAACCAGCATCACTTTATCACAGGGTACTACAGGTGAGTAAGGTATAAAAGACTAGCCAAGTGGGAGAGGGCCAAGTTATGAAGGATTTTGTATCCCAAACATAACATTTTCTATTTGATACTGAAAGTAATAGGGAATTACTGGAATTTATTGAATAGGGGAATAACATAGCCAGACCTACATTTTAACTGATTAATAACTGATGTTGGGGGTCTTTTCTGAATCAACTATCTATATGTAAGATTATCAACTACTTAAATGAGAGATCAAAATCAAGACAAAATTTAAAAATCAAAATGAAGAAACAAAGAATACAATTAAAATCACTGTAAGATTATCTATTTATATAAGCTCCTGATGCTTAAAAACAGGAAGCAGATAAAAGAACTGACAGAACAAACTATGACTATTTCTAACGGAGTTTAACTGTGAGAAACAGATCTTTATAAGATGGAGGCAAAAAGAACCTAGAAACCACCTGTCAGAAAAATGTTTGATTTCTTTGCCAAGCAGGATGAAATGATCCTAAAGGCCATATCAATTTAAAACAGAATAAGCATGCAAAATCATATGGAAGAAGATGGTAGATTATGAGCAGTTTGATTTTAGGTATAAGTGAAAAGCAGAAGATAAAGTAACAAGTTTATAGAAAACTCAGCAAGAGATACAATTAAGCTAATTCATGTCAAGTTCATTTAATGATGAAACTGGAAGAATAAACAGGAAAAATGTAAAACATCTGTCAATATTTATAAAACAATATTTTCTTCAACAATGACAGTGGAATACATTTTTTGGACTTATTTAACATTACACTTCCAGATTTGTTTTCCCTAGAGAAACAGCACTAATGAAAATGACAGAAAAAATATTGATTAAAGACACACACATAAGAGGTCTGTGTTGGAGGAAACAATTGTGAAGGAGTGAAGAGATTAATTTAAGATAACTGAAAAATAGGAGGATACCAAAGATTTGCGGAAGAGGAAAAATGCTGATTTTACTTTCTGGTTCTATCAGACGGGTTCTAACTGCACTGTCATACTCTTTGACTTCTGCTCAAAACCTTCTCAGAAAGATCACAGAAGAGGGTGGAAAAATTGATTAAAGTTAAATAAATTTATTTAGAAAATTTTTAAAAAAACTTTATTAAACTTAATAAAATCCATCACCCTTTCTTGACAACTACAACTCTTTCAAAGATGGTAAGCATTAAAATTCATTTGTCACCCACTACTACCATTATGGCTAACAAATTAATATTGCATTTTACTGTCCTTATTCTTCTATTATTCAATCACTAGCTACCTAATGGTGGAAGAGGGAAGGGAAGAGGCATTTATACAAAACCTAACTATGTGCCAGGCACTGTGTGAAGAGCTTTAAAATAAACTTTCTCAAATACCCATCCTCTTGTTTATTCAACCTCACTCCAGCCTTGCTTGTTCACATTTTTCATTGTGGATGGAATTCCTGTTCCACACTGTTCAAACCAAGGTGGTTGTTATGTACTACTCCAGATCATTCTCCTTCCTGTCTCAAAGACTATGCGTACTAGGCACTTTCACACTCTAATTCCTGCCTTTAAACCCAAGTCTTCAGGGATGACCCCTAGCATATCCTTAATTTCTTTATTTTTTTACTTCCTAAAATCTCACAACCTATCCCTTTATCATACCTCTGCCATGACACGCAGGGAGGTAATGCCCTAGATCTCACCATAAACCACAAGAGTTTCACATATTTGTTCAAAGATGGATATTCCTCTATTTGACCACACAAATTCCTATCATTCAGCCTCTCCCTGTATCTTACTCTTCCTAAACTTATTCTTCATACTTATTGTGACAACCCATCCATCCCTCAGTACTTCCTAATGCAAATATATTACCCTGCTCCGATTTCATTTTCTTCCCTTCCCAAACCTGACCTTATCTATGGTAAATCAATTCAACTTTATACAATCAATTACTCTTAAATGCCTTGGTCCTCTTGTTGTCACTACTTCATGTCTTACCAAACTTATTCCCACAATCCTTATGAAATCAATGGGTACACTGCTTTTTCTGTTCATGCATTCACTTCTGTAAGCTGCTAACCCTATGCAATCTGATCTCATCTCTGAATGGAACCTGCTTGCTCCAAAGTACCAATAGTTCCTAAACGGTCAAATCTGATGCTGTTGATCCTTCTTGATCTCTATGCTGCATTTGGATACTGTGGAACAACTACCATGCCAGAGACAACAGGCATTTAAGAAATTCCTGATTAATTTATAAGAGTGATCTAAAAAATATTTTTTCTACCTCTACAAAATCTTTATGAGAACAAGCTATGTGTCATTAAGGGCATTTTCAATCAAGGTATAAGAAGGAAACAGGTACATTTTTTGCTAATAACATTCTCCGGCCATACAGTTGTATGGAAAGTGTGAAGAATCAAAGATCACACTGTACAATTAATGTTTGTGAACTATTAAAATAAAATATACACATATACATTTGATTTGGCAGAACACTATCTAAAAGACTCCCCCTCCAACAAGGGGCTCCCTCATACCAGGGACCTGGAAACCATTACAGTAAGAACTATTGTCAACACACGATAATTATATATATCAGTTAATCTTCTATAAACAGTAACTGGTTATTTAAAATACAATAATAATGAAAATTACATCCTCAAAAAGCAACTGCTTTAGTTCAAATAAATACATTTGTTTATTCTTACCTTCTCATAAATTTTACTAATATCATCATTTGAGCTAAACACCAGTTGTACTGATCCACACCCTGATGCCCAAACAATTTTTTGTACAGCTCGAATAACACAGATATCAGGGATGTATTTTGATGCCTAGAAAGAAACAGAAAAAATATTAAAATAGTTTACAAGGTTACCAAAATGGAATCATTGGAATAAATCCGTTTTCTTTTAATAGAAAATACATTCATTACAAAGCACAGAGGAACTTAATGTTTCTATATATTCCTTTGTGTCCTTTGATATATTATCCTAATAACTTCTCATATATTTAGAACAGAAAAAAGAATAGTTTAAGGAAAAATCTGCAAAGTGGGCTTGCTAAAGGAACAAGGTATACATATGTGACCTTTTATTAAGGAAAAACTTTAAAAACAGGATGAAACATTACCAATAGTACCCAAAACAGTAGTTTATCATTTTATTGACTTAAATGAATAGATAAGAGAAAAAGCAAAATTGGAATTTAAAGAAATTCAACCAAAGATTTAGTAATATTTTAGTTTTCTAGTATCAGTATACAGAAGTACAGGAGAATAGAAGAAATTATTTCACCAATTTCTTTTCCTTCAATAAATCCATTTTCCCAAACTAAAAACTAAACAATTTTTTAAGGTTAATACTAACCTCATCAGATATCTGCTGGGCAAGACGAATTGCCACATTTCTAAGCATACATTCAGATGTTGGATTAGGAATGTTCTGAAGGGCATTCTGTAGCACCACTGCTTGATCATGAGTAGCCTGATTTATCTGTTAAAAAAAAAGGCCCATAAAATGAAAACCTGAACCACTTCTATGGAAAGAAGTTTTGGGAGTTAGACTTACAATGGGAATTGACAATTAAAAAGTTGCTCTATTTCAACTTCAACATCTGTATGCATATGACAACACTGTCAATCTTCTACTCTTGGTAGAACAACTTTTAAAAACTGCTGTGACCAAAAAACTAATCAATCTGCAGGAAAATTAATGATGAGCCACTCCAAATATAAGCAGGCCTTAACGCCTTTCCATCTTGGGAGAGTTTGCTAGAGCTTGTGCACCCCTGGCATGAGCCATAAGAGCACATACAGGCAACACAGTGTAGTAGAAAATATACTGGCTCTAGAGTCAGAGATCTTGGATTCAAGTTGCAGATACTTCTTGCCTAGATGACACTGGGAAAGACTGGGCTGAACTTGAAGGCCTCTTGACCTTTAGATATAAAATCATATGAGTGTAATCTCCATACATGATCCACTGGATCATGACTTTTATTGGAGGAAATTGCTATATTCATATTTTTTCCTCCAGAAGATTTTCTGAATGATAATTCTTTGGGAAAAGAGAAAATCAGAAAAGTTTAATACTTTTCTATGTAGAGTGTAAATTACTACAGCAAAATTCAGGGCTGAAGAAGCTCTGAAAGTACAATGCAAAAGATATTCAAGTCTAGAATATGTTTTTTTTCTTTTGGGGGGGCTGGAGGTAGGGTAGGCAAAGGAAGAAAAGGGAAGGGCATGTGGGGAGTACTTTTATGCAGTCAGTTCTTTGGATCTCTACAAGATTTCTGGAGAGGTAGACCAGGATGAGAACAAAGGCAAAGTATGGAGTTAGAATGAATCAAGAGCAGAGATGTAGCATATGGGAGTATAGCAGCTGGTAGTAAGCTAATCTTTTTTCTCAGGATGGCCTATACTAACATTGGTCTGGTTCAAGGCATTTATCACAATGTTAGACTTAAGTCCTATGTTAACTTTCGGTTATTTTAAGCAGTAAAAGACCTTACTGTTTGTCTTAGATCTCAAATCAGTACCAAAGTTAAAGGGTGGCTTTCAATCTGGGTCAAGACTATTTTGAAGTTTAGATAAAACTTGGCAGAGCTATGGTTATATGTAAAAGACTGCAAACACATCTTTAAACATGTCATGGGTAAATCCTGAATTATTGGTTCTGATTTGGCAAGCAGGGTTACGAAAATAGTGTGACATACTGTTATTAAAAAAAATTTCTTTTTTACCGGTGACATGGGATTTGTGCCTTCTGGAACTGGTTGACAAGCTTCTGCCACAGCTCGAACATGGCCATAGCCAACGGCAGTTAGCAATAATTTGGCGATTTTAAGAGCATTAAGGTAGGCACCCCTTCGAGTTTCCATATCTGCATTTGGCAGGAAATTATTTCTAGTTAGCATGCTCAGGACAAGAGGCAAGCCACCACTTTTTAAGAAATTATACTGAAAGTCACTGGCATCTTCACCCAGAGGTGCATTGGCAGGCATCAACAAGGCATAAACTACCTGAAAAGGGAAAAAAAAAATAAATACACACACACACACACACACACACACAAAATATCTTTGCAAATCTCTTCAATTTTTGTGTCTCCAATTGTCTCTGAATATTACAAATAGGTTTTCATTACTATTTTACTTAATCACAATATCACACAAAAGGCAAAGAAAACTAAAAGAGAAAAATATTACAAACCTCTGTTAGATATAGCACTTGTGAGGCAGAAGGACCAAAGAAAAGTGAGTCAAGAGATGGACTGAGGCTGCTTTCTCCAAGTTTTGCATGATCCAAGCAAATAGCTCTCAGCTTTTCAACTGTAGTATTATCTGAAAATTTTAAAACTGAGCATTATGAACAGATTTAACTTAAATATTTAGCATCAAATTATAATATTAAAAATCATGAGTAAAGTTATTATATCAAAATTTATTGGTCATAATCTCTGGATTGGTAAAGAGTTAAAGTCTGACAGGCAACCCTGCCATAGTGGATAAAATGTTAAGAGTTGGAGCCAGGAAGACCCAAGTGCTGCTGGGCAGGTCATTTAACTTGCGTCAGCCTTAGTTCCCACATCTGTAAAATGGAGACAATAATACGTACCTCATTCACAGTTTTGTTGTAAGAATCAAATGCGTTATTTGTAAAAGCACAATGGAAACCTCAAAATGATATAGAAATATTATTATTTTTCTTTAGGTATCAAAGTGATTGTAAAAAAAAGTGTATTCAAGTTTTCTAACCTTACTGAAGTTATTAACACACGCATTCCCAATTTTTCAACTATCATTTTCAGGTACCATTTCCACTCTCAAACTTTAAGGAAATAAATATTAAAGACTTGAAACAGAAAGACCCATTAGGGAGAGACTGTTGTAATAAAATGTTTGGGGGTTTCTGTCTGAAAGCAACATAGTTCAAATCAGTTTAATCAACTGATAACAAAGATTATTCAACTTTTAATAAGCACCATGAATACAACTTTACTGCTGCTACGCACACAATATATACCATGTTCTCTATTACATAGCAGTCCAAATAAATTCACTTGTTACACTGAGAGGAAAAAATAGAATTTTTACATAACTATTGTTAAGGAACTAATGTACTAATGTAACTATCAACAGAAAAAAGAGGGAAGCAAGAATTTTTCTATAACTGCTGTTCTAAATCTCTTCCCTGAGCTTATTTCTAGTTTCTACCAAGAGAACAGTATCTAGAGAAAGCATTCTACACTGCTCCAAATGGATGAGACAGTTTTTAGATTGTTTATCTATGCAGTGAGAAAAAAGGTTAAAGCCAGCTATCCAAGAAGTTTACTTCACTCCTTCTAAAGAACTTTTAAAAGTAGAAAATGAAAGTTTAACACATTATTTAAACAAAACCAATGTATATTATAATAATCTAAGGTTCTACCAATATGGCACATTTACATAAACTTTTCATAATGTAAACAATAAGCAAAAAACAGTGGCTTGTAGGTTTTTAGCAAGAGTGTCAAGAATTGTAGTTTCTTAATCATTAACTGGTAATGTTAAAACTAAACTTGCAAAACTACTAGTTTTTTGATACTGGTGAATAAAAAAAGGGAAGTGAAAATGAAAATGATCATTCATTATTCTCTCATTTCTTCCTTGAACCCTCACTAGTTTTCTTCAAACACTTTATATAGTTTACAGATTTAACCATATGCAGATCAATTTACACATACAGCCCCACTCCATCCAGCAAATTTTAGTTCCAAATTGCCAAATGTCAACTGGGTATTTATTCCAAACTAGATGTCTTGGATATATCTTAAACTAAATATGCCTAAAGCAGAACATTAAAAAAAAACTCCTTAAACCCTCCATCCTTCCAAACTTTCCTAATTCTGTCAAATGGTACTATCATCATTCCACTGTCACAGGTTTGCCATTTCAGTATTTTCATCAATTCCTCACTCTTCTTCACCCCACATACAAATACGTTGTCAAATCTCACTATTTCACATTTCTTATATCTGAACCACTTCTCTCAATTCAGTTAACACCTGAGTTCAGGCCCTCATCACTTAAGACTAATTATTACAACAGCCTCTCCCTAATGGGTCTTTCTGTTTCAAGTCTCTCACTACTCCAGTTCACTCTATGTACTGCTGCTAAAGTAATGTTCCTTCACTGTGTCATTCTCCTAATCAATCAACTCCAAAGGCTCCCTACTGCCCCTATGATCAAATATAAACTCCTCTTGTTTAGCTTTTAAAATCCTATGACATTACATTTCCTCTTGTCCTTTGGAATTCGATCAAAATAGCATCCCCTCTATTGCTTACTCAAGATGCTCCCTCTTACATATCTATACTTTGCATAGACTGTCCCCCACACCTGGCACACACCACCTTCTTAGTTCTTCTTCCTAAGAGTCCCCTTTCTGTCTATAAGATGTATTTCAGGCAGTGTTTTCTCTATGAATCTTTTCCAGAGTTCTGTAAACGCTAGTGTCTTCCTACCTTAACTACTACACACATGCATTTATTAACTTTATATTGAGGATAAGATACGCTATAGCTACACGCACGCATGCACGCACGCACGCACACACACACACACAATTTATGATAAATAGAGAGTGTTTCATTCTTTTTACTTTTTATTAAGGCAGCCAGATGGCACAGCCCAAAGAGTCAAGGAGCCGGAATGAAGACCTGAGTTCAAATTTAGCCCCAGAATAGGTACTAACTGCATGACCCTGAGCAAGTCACTTAACCTCTGTCTGCCTCAGTTTTATGAACTACAGGAATAGAATAATAATACACCTATCTTCCCAGGGCTGCTATGAGGATCCAGCAAGATATTTGTAAAGCACTTAGCATAATACCCAGCACAATAGTAAAAGCTTAATAAATGCTCATTCTCCTTTCTTTTCCTAATAAGTGCCTAACAGTGTCCTGCACATAGTAGGCAATTAATAAATACTTGTTTTTGGCTAACAAGGAAATATGTTTTGCATGGCTTCATACGTAAAATGGGTATCATACTTTTTCCTTCTCAATGAGTGGAAAAGGAGTTGGAAGGAGAGAGAGAATTTGGAATGGAAAATAAAATAGAAAAAAAAGTAAAACTGTTGCTGATTAAGCAATTGATAAAATTTTTAGAAAAATATGTGGGTGCCATATATGGGTGTTGATTAAAGAAAAGAAGTTTATGGTATAACACTCCTCCCTCCCACTATTAATTCACTTTTAGCATGGTGGGTATGTAGGACTTTGATTAAAATGGAGATCCAGTGAACTATCATTTGCATGAAAAAATAAAGGCCTAAGTTTACCTAATCAGGCACATTCCAATTAACCCATTATTCTTATTTACTACAGCATGACAGAATACAAAAGTTACTTTACTTTCATTAAGAAAAACTGAATTCCATTAGGTTCAGTGTTCTCTATTCAAATCAACTTATAGAATCTGAACTTAAAAGCACAGATCAAAAGAAGTAGAATAAAATTCTAAATTAAATTAACAGTGGTCCAACTTTATTTTCTTATATAGTAAAACAAACTTAAAAATGTGCAGCATATAAACTTGAGCATTAACATAACTATTAGGTTTATTTTCCAATTTAACTTATATTTTAAAATAATTACTTGCTTATAAGTAACATAAAAGATGCAATGATGTACAGTTTAAATATCAGTTAAAAACCATAAAAATGCTGTCCTGTGTAAAGGACATAAGCTCTTCCAGAAAGTTTCAAAAGATACATTTTCTGTCTAAATCACTATTTTAAGCCATTTCTAGTAATACACTATTTCAATAGTAAATTAAGTATAATATACAAATAAGATATATTTCATTCCAACGGAAAAAAAACTGATAGAGAAGAAGCTAAAAAGAATAAAAACAAATCACTTTTCTGATTAAGAAAAATACCACAAAGGTTTCAGTATTCAGCAGCAAGTTTTTTAAAACTTAGTTTTCATTATCCCTACTCAAGAGTAAAACGCACAAAGTAGGCAGAAAGCAGGGAGCTGAAAAGGCAAACTAAGTGAAGGTTCAACAAATTTATTTTGGATCCAGGAACCAGATTATTTTTCAAGAAAAAAAAAAACCAAACATCAAAATGAAAAAGAATAGCATCATGCTGCCATAGGGAACTAGTTTCTTTATCACCTTTATAAAAAATAAAAATATGAGAGAGAACATGTTCCCCAGATGTACCTGTTCTATAAGAGGTTCTTAGAATTTCCTCTGTAAAGGCTCAAAGACA
Organism: Pseudochirops cupreus; assembly: GCA_028627135.1. NCBI lineage: Eukaryota > Metazoa > Chordata > Mammalia > Diprotodontia > Pseudocheiridae > Pseudochirops > Pseudochirops cupreus. Next base: position 163,492,320 of record CM053580.1, read on the forward strand.
GAGGTTAACATCTGGTCAGGGTACTTCACTGGCCACGCTTCTCTCCTCCAGAGTGCCCAGAGAACTGGGTCCAAGTACCATTTGTAGAAGCCAAGAAGCCTTATGAGCCTCTAGGCAGGTCCTGCTGTTATCTCCAGTAATTATAAAAGTGAAACAGTAAAGTACATAAGTAGGAGGAAAAATTCATCGTTATCATCTTGAGGCAGCTAGGTGAGTTAGCAGATGAAGTCTTCAACCTGACATCAGAAAGGCTTGATTCCCAGACACTTACTGGGTGACATGCGTGTCCTTGGGCACTTAACAAAGGTAAAGTATCTTAACCTCTGTCTTCCCCAATTTCTTCACCTGTAAAATGAGGATGCAGACAGCACCTGCCTCTCAGAGCTGTCATGAGGACTAAATGAGATGTTTATAAGGTGCTTTTTGACAAACCTTAAAAATCTAACTAAATGCTACTGATGATGATTACCATGACAAAATCATGTCTCAGCAAGTTGGTATTGAAGGTTTTTTTGAGCCAGTGTAACCATTTATCACAACATTAGTTCCAAAAGTCTTGCTAGAGTGGGGAAATCAATTCAACCAACACTTGCACTGAGAATGGTGCCTAGTTATGAGCAAAGCACCATGCTGAGCCAAAGGGAAGCTACAAAGGTTAGATGAGATGTAACCCCTCTTGATCTCTTGGGGCTTATAATCTAGCTGGAAGATAAGGGATATATCCAAATAACTACCAAAGAAATATTCAGGAAAAGTATAGGCTGAAGTGCCACGTGAAGCCGGGACGTGGACAAAGGAAGGTCTCTATCCAATGTGCCAATGGGACAAAGGCAGATCAAGAAAGGCTTACTGCAAGAGAACATTTTTAAAAGTCTTTAAAGTATTTGTAGGAATAAAATAGGTATGGGAAAAGTAAGAATAAGCTAACAGAAACTAGAAAATATGGGGTATACACAGCAAATACTGAATTTAGAGCATAGTACATACATTTTTAATACCTTTGAATCATTAGGTTATTAATCCAGAAATGTAATTTTAAGATATTACATAGTCTAAAAGGATACAATTATTATGAGGTAATACTGAAAGGTAGGGTAGTAACAGTGGGTAAAAGTCTTTAATTAAGCAGCAGGTGAGGGCATAGGTGCAAAAATGTTGCATAGGCAGAACTGAGAGGACATTATAAATGACTGGTCATTAAAGTAAAATAAATGGAAGTCAAAGGCGATATTAGGTTTTAAAGATGGAGTACTATATGAATGGTATTGCCACTGATAAAAAGGGTTAAGTCTGAAATAAGAGGAAATTTATTGCTAAAATCAGTGAGATGAGTTTTGGAGATACTGAGTTTGAGGTACCAAAGTAATGTGAAAGTAAGTTATCATAAAGCCATAAGCGATAAGAATGTGGACCATGGAAAAGAGGTCAAGGGTGGAGATATGGATTTAAGAGTAATATGTGATTGCTGAAAGGGCAGGAATAAATAAGATACCCAAGCAAATGTTTGTACAGAAAAAAAGAAATAGGCCAAGACGAGAGCTTTGGGGAATATTTTAGAAGTCTGGAAAAGATGGGAAAAGTCTGTGAAGAAGACAGAGACGGGGAAGTAGTCAGAAGGGATGAATAAAAAGAAAGAAATAGTGACTGACAGTATAAAATCCAACAAAGGTAAAGGAGAATAAGGACTGAAAACTCACTAGTAGTACTGATGATCAAGAGGTTGCTGTAATCTCTGAAAGAGAAGTTTCACTGGTACAGAACACCATATTTCCCATCTGTGTATCCTATACATATGACAACCACCCCAAACTGGTATTTTATTTAACAAAAATTCATTTGTAAATTCTTACCTGGTGGCATAAGTTTCATAAGTACTCGAGCTCCATCTCTTAGGGGTGGCATGTTTAGGCTGCTACCCAAGTCTGCAACTTGCCAAAGGAAAGAAATATATCTGGGATGCATTGACATTATCTAAAATAGAACAACATATAAATATTACTATCCTAGTTATTTTACTCAAAATAAAATAAAATTATATAACAAATGGACAAAATACAGATTTCAAAAATATCTAAATCAATCTATTAAGTACTCTCTAAGAAGTTGTGCTTTATACTCTCCTTTCATATTCTCAGCCACAATTTTGCCCTATCTGAAATTACCTTTCCCTATTTCAATTTTTAAATCCTCCAAGATTCACCTAAAATTTCCCCTCCAAAGTGAAGCTTTTCCAAATTACTTCAGTCCATAAGGAATATGTTTTCCTTCCCTTAACACTTCCTATTGTATTTACTTGTTCTACACATTTGGCAGTTAATGTAGTATCTTCTGATATTCATCTATTGCTGGATTGAACTATCAATTTGCTCTCAGTACAGAAATTACCTTATTTACAAAACTAACTTAGTACAAATGACCAACAACCTCCTTCTTGGACTGAGGTTGTTCTATGAGTGGAGGGAGTCGTTTTACTATCAGGATGAGGTAAGTAGTGTTCCCAGCACAATGAAATAAAACACAGAACACTGTGTTTGATGAAGTTATGAATATTGGTTATATGGTATGCTTTGTACTATAAATTAGGAATATAAAATAAATATGCATGCAAGTATTTTATAAATGATGTATAGTTGAATAGAGACATAGGCATATCATATAACAGAATCATTTAAAGTACAGGTGAAATTTTTTTCTTGTTAGCCTTAAAATTGACCATTTTTATCACTATTTTGATGGAAAATATTCTAAGTTGACAATTTAAAAAGTTAAACCATATCCACAGCCCATAAGTAAGGGAATACCTGTATAGTTCTTAACTTTTTAATTTCATGTATTGTCTCAACCACATTCTAGTATCATTAAAAGTTGTGTCTCAATACTGAGCATCTTGCAGAAAACTTAGTCCATTTTAACACCCTTAATAAATACTTGGTCAGTTTGTACCCTACTCACCACTCCAGGCAAACAGCTTTCTACCTCTGGATTGGGACCATCACTATAATGATTTCCATGGTTACCAGGAGAACCAGTTGATGAATCAGAAGAACTATCAGGACTTGAAGGCATATTGGAACTTATCTGTGTAAGTTTGGCTGTAATTAGCTGAAAATGTATTACGTATTAAGAAATAAAGATAAGGAAAATGTTTCCAAAATAAAAAAAATAGACATTACATACTTATATCTATAAAAATTTTAAAAAGACAGTGAAATCATAGTTTTAGAAGTCCAGGTATCATTCAAAAATGGAACCATTTAAATGAATGTTCATTCTTACAAAATAAATCAAAACCAAATTACTTACCGTTTTATCTTTTAGGTTTAGTTGTCCAATTAGCTTCCTATCATCTGCAGGATCCACCAGTTCACCACCAATAAATAGTTCTACTTTTGTATGGGCACTATTAGCCTTAATACGATTGAGAATGCATCGTCTTACTGAACCAATTGTATCATTTGTATGAGACCAGATGTCCAAGTCTTCTACCTGCCGGCCTTGATTTGGAAAACGAACTACCAAAGTGATGTGCTTACCACGAAAAGCTCTGCAAAAGGAGGGAGGTGACATGATCATAAAAAGGTATTTTATCAGGCTGTACAATGTTATTTTCAATTAGCTATAAAAGTCATTTTGCCTGAAAATCTGATACTATTTCAAGATTAATTAGAAGACAGAAACATCTTAATACTATAAGTATTTTCAGGATCTTGCAAATAAAATTCTCAGTGCTAGATCCCCCTCACTGCTTGACCAACATTACTGTATTTAAGAAAAAACAAGTATGTTCCATTGGCACACTGATATTTATTCTACACCATAAACATTCAGATTTACACTGTAATAACAAAAAAGGAAGGAGTTTCCTAATTTTATTTACCTTTGTGCTACCAGGTTTGAAATATATGAATCTCTGGAGAAACACATGACATTATGAACTGTAAGCTGAATGTGAGCAAAATAATAACTTTTGAATTTCTTCTGGAGAATCATCAACATATTAAAATCCACCAAAACTGGCATCTCCTTTAAAAATAAGACTTATTTTCCTCAGATATTCAAGAGGACTGTGTTTAAGCAGTAACTTTCTAAAAATACATTGGCAACAGTGAGGTAAATGAATTAAAAGCAAGCAATACTGAGGATATTATTCCTACATATGAGTAGTCATATCCCATAATAACTTAATGAGTGAATTGTTTTATAGAAATCATATCAAATTATACCAAATATCATTAGTGTTTCAAAGTGTCTTGCTACACCTATTTGCCAAAAGTTCTAAAATGCCAACTTGTTTAAATTTAACTCAATTGTACAGCAATCATTTATTGCAAGGCTACTATGTGTAATTAACTGGCTTAGTAGGCAACGACGCTTTTTAAAAAAAGAAATGGCTCCTGCCCTAAAGGAATGCACTATTAAATGGAGGTGGGATGCATCAGGAGGAGTAAACAGGAGTTAATATAATGAAATATTTTAAGGTAGAATGTGAAAGTATAGAAAGTAACACATAATTTGGAGGATAACAGGCATTTCAATCATAGAGGATGTTGTGAACAAAGGCAGAGGCTAGAAAGTTCATAATATGTTTAAGAAACAACGTATAGACTGGCTTTAGCTAAAGTACAATGCCAACTTAAAGAGTCTGGATTTATTTTGCTGGAAACAGGGAAGCACAGGCTTCTGAGAACAAGAAAATATGATCAGAGAAGGGAGCGGCTAGAAGGACTCAGATCACTTAGAAAGATTACTTTAGGATAGGCCGAACTGAACTAGGATGGTAGCAACGTGAAACCAAAGGAGCAGAGAGTAGTGAAATAGCATTTATTAGGCTCCTACTATGAGCAAGGCAATATATTGCATTAGGAAGGTTGAGAACCACTGCTTTATAAGTATCCCAACTGATCCACATACTTACCCTATGAGTATGTACTATTTTTATCCCATTTTATAAATGAAGAAATTTAGTCATGGGGAAATTAAATGACTTGCCCAGGATCACATATCTAGTAAGTACTAAAGCCAAATCTGAACTCAGGTCTTTCTGATTTCAGCCCCAGTGCTCGATCCACTGTACCACCAGCTGCTTCCAAAGGGAAGTTTCAAAAGTGACTTATAAGTTTTAATTTGATATGACTAAAAGAATGGTGAGACCTTAAACAGAAAAAAAGAAAGCTGAGAGAAAAAAAGATAGTTGTTAAGTAAAGGATAAGCTCTGTCTAGGACATGATGAGTTTGAGGTACTGACAAAAGATCCAGGAAAAATACATTCAGCAGAAGGTGGAAATATGCATAGAAGTGTAACTGAAGAAAGGGAAGAAAACTCAAGGATAAGGCCTTGGCTAATTGTGTTTAAAGAGTCAAGGAAGGTGAGAGTAATGAAACAATGAATTAAATAAATGAATTAATAAATAAAACTAGAAGTAGGTTTTATGAAAAACCAATAAAATAAACTTGATTAATATGACTTTTTTTTTAAAAGGGAGAAATATCAGACTGCTAGTATTAAAAAAAAGAGGGTGAATATACCATTAATAAAGATGAAATCAAAGCAATTATTAAGAGTCATTTTGCCCAATTATATGTCAATAAATTTAACAATTTAAGGGAAATGGAAGACTACTTACAAAAATATAAACTGCCTAGATTAACACAAGAGGACATAGAAAATCTAAAAAAACCTATTTTAGAAAAGGAAATTGAACAGGCCATAAACGATCTCCCTAAGGGAAAAGGATCAGGACCAGATGGATTTACAAGTGAATTCTACCAAACATTTGAAGATCAGTTAATTCTAATATTAAATAATTTGGAATAATAGGCAAAGAAGGAATCCTACCAAACTAATTTTATGAAACAAATATGGTACTGATACTTAAAACAGGAAAAGCAAAAAGAGAAAGAAAATTATGGACCAATTTAATTACTAAATATGGATATAAAAATCCTAAATCAAATACTAGCTAGGAGAGTGCAACAACATATCACAAAAAATATACATTGTGACCAAGCAGAATTTATATCAGCAATGCAGGGATGGTTTAACACAGTGGTTCTCAACTTCCTAATGCTGGGACCCTTTAATACTGTTCCTCATGCTGTGGTGACCCCCAACCATAAAATTATTTTCATTGCTACTTCATAACTGTAATTTTGCTACTGTTATGAATCTGATATGCAGGATGTATTTTCATTGTTACAAATTGAACATAACCCACAGGTTGAGAACTGCTGGTTTAACCGAAGGAAAATTACTAGCATATTTGATTATATCAATAACAAAAGTAACAAAAATCACGTAATTATAAATACTAGATGCAGAAAGTTTTCGACAAAATCTAACACTCATTCCTACAAAAAACACTTGAAAGCATAGATATAAATGGATTTTTCCTTAAACTGCTAAGAAATATCTACCTAAGACCACCAGTAAGCATTACTTATTATGAGAATACACTAGAAGCCTTCCCAATAAGATCGGGAGTGAAACAGGATGCCCATTATCACCAATATTATTCAATATTATATTAGAAATGCTAGCAATAACAGTAAGAAAAAAGAAATTGAAGGAATCAGAATGGGTAACGAGGTAATGGTAATAAAACCATCCCTTTCTGCAGATGATATGAAGATATACTCGGAAAATCAGAGATTCAACTAAAAAGTTAGTTGAAACAATGATTTTAGCAAAGTAGCAGGATATAAAATAAATTCACATAAAAATCAGCATTTCTATATATCACCAACCCCCCCCCCCCCCCGGAGCAAGATGTGATAGTAAGAGATACCCCTTTTAAAATAACTGGGAGTATACCTACAAAGACAAACCAAGGAACTACATGAACATAATTATAAATTAAAACACATTTTATACAAATAAAGTTAGATTTAAATAGCTGGAGAAACAGTAATTGTTCATAGACAGGCAGTGACAATATAATAAAAATGACAATTCTATATAAACCAATCTACTTATTTGATGCCATCTGAATTAAATTACCAAAAAAATTTTTTTTTTATTGAGCTTAAAAAAAATAAAAATTCATTTGGAAGAAAAAAGGGTCAAGAATATCAAAAGAAAGAGCACCAGCCCTGGAGTCAGGAGGACCTCAGTTCAAATCTGGCCTCAGACACTTAACACTCACTAGCTGTGCGACCTTGTGCAACTCACTTAATCCCAATTGTCTTGCCTTCTCCCCTCCAAAAGGCAAAAAAGAAAAGAACAGAAAAGAAAATCAAAAGAAATAATGAAAACAAAATGTAAAGGAAGGAGATTTAGCAGCACCAGATAATAAACTATACTATAAAGCACTAATTGTCAAAACTATCTGGTACTGGCTAAAAAAAAAGAAAGGTGGCTTAGTGAAACAGAATAGATATACAATATGCAGTAGTAAACAATTAGAGTAAGATTTAAGCTTTGGGGATAAGAATTCACTATTTGGTAAAAATTGTTGGGAAAAGTGGAAAGCAGTCTGACAGAAATTGGCTATAGACCAGTATTTTACACCATTGAGCTAAGGTCAAAATGGATACCTGACCTAGATAAAGGGATATATTCATTAAAAAAAAAAACAAACAAACCCATAAGAACATGGAACATATTACCTACCAGAGTTACGGACAGGAGAAGAATTTATGAATAAACACTAGATAAGAGTACTCTGAGATATGAAATAATTTTATTACATTAAATTAAAAAGGTTTTGTACAAATAAAACAAATGTAGTTAAGATTAGAAGAAAAGCAAAAATTTGGAGGAAAAATTTAGTTTCTCAGATAAATGTCTCATAACTTAAATATACAGAGAACTCTGTTAAATTTACAAGAATGAGTCATTCCAAAATTGATAAGTGATCAAAGGATATGAATAAGCAGTTTTTAAACAAAGAAATAAAAACTATGTATAATCATATAAAAATGCTCTAAAGTATTACTGATTAAGAGAAATGCAAATTAAAACAACTTTGAGATATAATTTTATACCTACTAGAGATTGGCTAAAAAGACCAAAAGATGAAGCGACACATGTAGAAAAACTGGGACACCAATTCATTGTGGGTGTAATTGTAAACTAATTCAACAATTTTGGAGAGCAATTTAAGAATTGTGCCCAAAGAGTTATTAAATTGCTAAATACCACTACTAGATCTATTTCCAAAGATGACTAGGAAAACATGGAAAGAAACTATGTTCTAAAACGTTTAAGCAGCTGTCTTTGCAGTGGCAAAGAAATGGAAATTAAGGGGATGCCTATCAATTGGGGAATAGCTGAACAAGTTGTGATATATGATTGTGATGGAATACTACTGCACTATAAGAAATGATGAGCTGGTTGATTTTAGAAAGACATGAAATAATGAAGAGTGCAACAAGCAAAAGCAAAAGAATGTTGAATATAGTAATAGCAAAACTGTTTGAAGAACAACTATGAATGACTAAGTTGAGTATTATAAATAATCAACTCAACTACAAAGGAGTAATGAAAGAAGATGCTATCCACCTCCAGAAAAAGCACCGATAAAGTGTGTGTGCGTGTGTGTGTGTGTGTGTGTGTGTGCGTGCATGTGTGTGAGAGAAAAGAGGGAGGAAAGGAGGGGGAGCGGGGGAGAGGGAAAGAGGGAGTGAGGGAGGGCATGAGCCTTCTTTAATGCAGGGTGGGAAAGGAGGGAGGCAGTTTGGTACTTAAAATCTAACAAAAAAATAAAAAAGGTCAGGAGTGGCTAGGTGGTGCAATGAATAGAGCACCCGCTCTAGAGGCAGAACCTTAGTTCAAATCCAGCTTCAGACACTTAACACAAAAACTAGCTTTATGACCATGGCCAAATCACTTAATCCCAATTGCCCTGCCCTCCCCCTTCAAAAAAAAAAAAAGCAAAAAAAAAAATGCCTCCTCCTCCCCCTCAAAAAAGTGTCAAAGGAGAAAGAAAATGAGCTTGAATTCTTCCGACATTTCTCTTAACTAGGCTACAAAAGAGTAAGAATTCTTTTATCAAAAATATCTGGAGAGAAAAGGGAATAAACTGAAAGACTATGCTATTTAACTTTTTTTTCTGGCTTAATTTTTGGAAGACAGTTAACAAAAACTTTAAACAAAAATAGTAAGTAAAAAATTTCAATTAATAAGTTCATATGTTCTCACAAACCTCGACATAGGTAGAATTGTCCTTTCTTCATGATAATCACTGTCACATTCATTTATATATTCCCTTAAAACAGTCAATACTCGCACCATTCGTATTGCTTCCTGTCGAGCACAATTAATACTGTCTTTGTCACCATCCAAAACACATAATGTATCATAGGAAGCTTTCAAGCGATCAAAGCAGGATTGAATGAAATCTTCATGGATGGCTACCTAAAGAAAAATGCCCATATTAGCCTGGTTAAAGCTGTTTACTTGAAATTTAAATAAATAACATTTATTCAGAATCGTGGAGTTTCAGAATTGGAAAACACTTAAAAAGTTATTTAATCATATACTCTCAATTCTATAAATAAGGAAAATGAAGCTGGGGGGCGGGGATAGCTAGCATTCACATGACAGCTTAAGGTTACAAAATGCTTTATATATGTTACCCGTTTGAGCCTCATCACAACCCTGTGAGGTACATCCTAGTGTCATCATTTTAACTGAAGTAGAGTTTAGATGACGAGCTAAGGCTCACACAGAACATGAACTCATCTTCTCGACTTCAAGTCCAACACTATCTGCTCTGCCATCTACTTACCTGAATGGCTTTCCTCAAGTCACACAACGAACTGCTGATAAATCAAAGACTGGAGCCAAATCTCACACCTCCTGGGTCAGTGCCATTTTTTATATCTTACTCAACAGAAATTTAATGAAATCTAATTTTTCCTTTTTAAATAATATTAAATTTTTCTTAGAGGTAAATGACAGGAAAATGAACTGTTTATTAAGGGGATGCCCTTTTAGGGTAGGTATCAGGAGCAGTATAGATCAGTTATTACTATGTCACCTAATTTCTATTATCTCAACTTTTATACTTTAAAAACTAGTAACTGTCAACTAATGATTTAAGATGCATTATGGAAAATTTACTTATCAGATTAAAGTGTAGTCAGTATACTCCACTGGTCAGTAAAATAAGACTACTAAATTAAAAATCAACAATAGCTAAAATAAAAAAGTTTCTGGTAAATCTTCAGATAAATTCAGAAAAAAAATTTTTTTAATTTATTTTTAAATATTTTTAAAATTGATTTATTTACTTTTAGTTTACAACATTCAGTTCCACAGTCCCTTGAGTTTCAAATTTTCCTCCCTTTGCTTCCCTCCTCCCCCTATCATGATGGCATGCACTCAAATATAGGATCCACAAATATCTTCACATTAATCATTAGTCAGGTTTTAAGGAAGGATTATACTGATGGAATGATCAGTGGGAAAGAAGAAACAAAACAAGGAAAAGAAACAGAGCAAGTAGTTTGTTTCAATCTCATTCAGATTCTGCATCTTTCTCTGAAAGTGGGTATCTCTTCTGATCATGAGTAAATTCAGAGAAATTTTGTAATATAGATGAAGCTTTCTCCCCTTAGTCGTGTAACAGATTTTCTAAAGGCTGACATTCATAGCCATTAAAAATTGGCACTGAATCCAAGACTTAAATGGATTTATACATCTTCAACTTATAATAAATGAGCAATTTGTCATTATGACTGTCATGCCAGTTTTTGTAATACATTCTGAAGAACAAAGTATGAAAGAACAAAAATATTTTGCCTTTATTTAGAAATACCGTACGTGGTCAGAAATAGGAAAACTATAAGTTGAAAAATTTTGTATGTCCAAGTTATAACACAGCAGGAAGATGCATTAATCTTCCTTAATTCATGTAATACTACTCCTTCGGCTTCCATAGATCAGTAACTTGGCAGATAACACAGAACTCTTTACTCAAATACTAGAAATAATTTATGCAACTGTAGAGATAGAGATTATAACTATGGCTGAATTTATATAGGTAACCCTCTACTTAAAGAGTTTTTAGATTTGTGGGAAAAGCAGGGTCAAATTTGTGTGAAGTAACCCTAACCAGATCAAAACATAATTGGGGAAAATTTAACAAAATAAATAAAAATACAAGTCAACATAGATAATATTAACTTGTGGTTTTCTAACTCAATATGTAGCCGTTTCCATTCGAGTTAGACACTACTGGCTAAGAGAAGTAGGTGGGTAACTTGCTAGAGTCACACAGTATATATGTCAGAGGTAAGATTTGAATGGCTCCCTATCCACTATGCAATGATGCCTCCAATTATACTTTACTAAGAATAAGTAAAGAAGCTTTTAAAAAAGCTGAATTGTAAAAGTTCTGACAAATCTGCCCAATATCAATATTTAATTCCTAAACATTCTTACCTGATTAACTTGCAACCTTGGTCCGAGGTTAGTGTAGATCTCCTTAAGGAGGTCAATTGCTCTGCTGGCAATATCATCATTTCCCTGAATTACAACCTGGAGTCATAAATGTTTGTGTTAATATATTCTAAACATATATTTTGATCAAGCTTTAAAATCTACATGATTCTTTTTGTTATTTCATATAGAGTATTTGATGGTAAAAGGCAAGTTGATTTTAAGTTATTGTCAAATTTTGGCAGAATTAAAATTCATAGAAGCATAAAGTCTTATGGCTAGAAAAAACAAAGAGATAGAATTATTTAATTCAACATCCCACCTACAATATCTCTGACAAGCAAGGTAGTCTACTAGACTTTGCTTAAATTTAAATAGCATGCTTAGTCAATCACATAAAATGAGAATCATTTAAGACAAACTTAGAAAAGACACAATATATTTAACTACATTAACTAAAAAAAAAACGGTGTTTTCATCTTTACTCTTCACTTTTACTATTATGATGTCTTGGCAGCCAAGTGTTCAGTTCAGGTAGTAATCAAAATCAACTCTCAAGGAAGAACAAATAAGAAACCAAAGAGAGGTTTGGCATAAACAATCAACTTAGCATTTTGAAGATGTTATCCAAATTTCATCATATAGTCACTTAAATAGTTTCTAACTCAAAAAAGATTAAACTTTAAATAAAGTTTCTGCCTTAATTTGCTTGAGTTTCTAGCAAAGTATTACTTAATTCTAAAATAACAATAAAAGCTATTATAATAGATAGAATGATAACAATAAAATCTGTTTCAAGTACTAGTGAGTAGTGAGACTACAGAAAGGTTGATGTTAACCCAGATATAGCATTAAATACATCAAAACACAATTCTGTCAAATTATGATGATAAATAGCAAATCTCGTGGGATAAAAAAAATTACTGCAAGCTCAAATATTATATAGCAAAGATCAAAGAAATAAGAAAAGAACTGCTCAGCTTAGGCACAAACAAGTTCTCAACATTTTATTTTCTTAGTTGTGTAAGTAAATATTATGGTAGATAAAAAGGTTATAAATATTGTATTCACTTAAAATTCTATACTTACCCTCCAAAGGTAATCTAAACCAATTAACTCCAAATCATCCATCATATAGGCTCGCCTTTTTGCTACTAATTTCCCTTCTCGACAGTTCACAGCTTTGAAGAAACGCTCAAAACATTTCATTCCATTTTCTGTTAATAGGGAAGGATCGAGCTGAAGCACATTATTTTCAAAGAAGTCTTTATTAATGTCAGGATCTAGGTCTGGTTCATCTCCCATCAATTTGGAATACCACTTAAAACAGGCTTCACGATCACAAAGGTAAACCGCATTTTCAGCTAAACATTTCCAAATTTGCTTTGCCTGAGGAGCACATAGCCATAGTTGACCATCCTTCAATAAAAATCTTAAAAAAAGACAAAAAACTAGGAATTAATACCTTATAGATGACAATGTCCGTAGACTAAAAGCAGTATCAAAAAGACATACACAGGTGTGTCTGTGGGAGGGTGTACATGGTAATGAGAAGAGAAAGGACTAGACATTTATATGGCGCCTAACATCAGGAACTGTACTAAACACTTCATAAATATAAGCTCCCTGGATGCTTACAGCAACCCTGTGATGTAGGTGCTTTAATGACCACAATGTTACACTTGAGAAAACTAAGGCAAATGAGTTAAGAGAGGTGCCCAGGGTCACACAACTATCATATACGGGTAAGACTGGATCTAACTCCAAGGCACTCTATCCACTGTACCACTTAGATGCCTATCACCTATAACATTAGTCATAATCATATTTAAAATGTAATTGAAACAGTAGTTTATTCAAAGTAGAATTGAGTAAAAGCAACTGTTTTTATTCTGCTATTTAGACAGAAACATTTCCCCTCAATCCAGTTAACATTCATTAACTATCTGCACTATACTCAAGGCACTATTCTGTATGTGCTCTGTTCTTAAAAATACTCAAGAATATGAAATTGGGTAAAAAAAAGTATTTTCCTCCTTTGGTTTTTTTTTGGCTTTCAATTAAAAAGATCTTATTTTATATAGCACCACTGAACACTTGAGGTTTCCCACTAAGAGAATTTTCCAAATAATTAAAGCTTCAGAACAAAGTTTCAATTACCTTGTAGTGTCAATAACATGCATGCTGCCTTACGTATAATGGAAATATTTAATAAAGAGTTGTCAAATGAATGTATTTTCCCCATTACAGAAAAATACTTTAACAAGGTATGATTTAAAATATCCTTTAAAAATACTTAACCCTTTCTTGGCCCTCTACACCTATTATACTGAACATATATAATCTAAACTTTTCTTGAGAACTAAGGATCATAATAGATCAGTTGTATCAATAAGAGACAGTCATGGCTCTAGATAGCTTTGTGACTGAGAACTCTGCTGTGAATGCTCTCTTCCCCTTAAGTACTGCCTCCCACCGTTCTTTTGCCCTTTTTCCAATTGTAACTTGAACACTGAAAGAACTCAAAGTTATCAAGAAAACCAGATAACAAAGCTTGTCAAATCAAAAAGCTTAATTTTTGTATAAATAAAAAGGCACAGGTTTTGTTTGTCTAAGACCCTGGGGAAAGCTTTGTTCCAGGTCTGCAATGTAAACCACATGAAACAAGAGTGGCTCATTAAGAAATGACCATAGCTACATAATCATAGCCTTAAAGCCAGAAGGACCATTACCTATCATATTTATTATTCCCTTGTTAATTTTTGGTCATGATCATCCTCTACTTTATTTTTTAAGTCTTATATTTATCTAATATTTTTATTTTCCCCGATTAACAACTTTAAACATTGTTTTTTAAAAAAATTTTGAGTTCTAAATTCTCTCCCTCTTTCACCTCTCCCTCACTGAAAAGGCAAGCAGTTTGATATAAGTTATATATATGTGCAGTTGTGCAAGACATCGTTCCATATCAATCACACTGTGAAAGAAAATAAATAAATAAAGATGGTTTTAAACTGTGCCTTGATTGCATATATGCATTCAGACTCCATCAGATCTTTCTCTGGAAGTACATAATATTTTTCATCATAAATTCTTCAAAATTACCCTGCATTGCTGAGAATAGCTAACCACTCATTGCTGATCATCATACAATACTGCTGTTACTATGTACGCTGTTCGCCTTGGTTCTGCTTACTTCACTTTGAATCAGTTCATGTAAGTCTTTGCAGGGTTTTCCAAGAGTATCCTGCTCATCATTTCTTATAATAGCACAGTAGTATTCCATCACAATCACATACCATAACTTGGTCAGCCATTGCCCAATTGATAGACATTTCCTCAAATTTCCAATTCTTTGCCACATCCTAAGAGACCTGCTATGAATATTTTTGTATATGTAAGTCCATCTATTTTTTATTTTTTAGCTCTCTGGGATACAGATATAGAAGTGGTACTGCTGAGTCAAAGGGTATGCAGTTTTGTAGCCCTTTGCACATAGTTCCAAATGGCTCTCCAGAATGGCTGAATCAGTCCACAACACTAATAATGCATTAGTGTTTCAATTTCCTCATATACCTTCCCAATATTTGTAATTTTCTTTTTCTTTCCCATTAGCCAATCTGACAGGTGATGGGTGATACCTCAGTGTTGTCTTAATTTGCATTTCTCTAAACAACAGTGACTTAGAGCAATTTTTCATATGACAATAGGTAGCTTTAAGTAATCTTAGTGAAAACTGCCTGTTCATATCCTCTGACCACTTATTAACTGAGGAATGGCTCTTATTTTTATAAATTTGACTCAGTTCTCTACATATCTGAAAAATGAAGCCTCAGAGATACTTGGTATAATGTTTTTTTCCCCAGGCATGATTACTATTTCTTTCCATCCTACTTTCACTATTTATCCTTTACTCTCTCCTTTCACCCTGTTCATCCTCAGAAGTTTTGCTTGTGACAACTGCCTGCCCCGATGTGCCTTCCCTTCTACCATTCCCCACCCCCATCCTCCTTCTCTTTATTTCACGTAGGCTAAGATAGATTTCTATACCCAACTGAGGGTATAAGCTACTCGTTCTTTGAGCCAATTCCAATGAATAAGGTTCAAGGGCTTCTGCCCACCTACCTTATCTTTCCTTCCACTGTAAAAACTCTTTCGTCTTCTTTTATGTGAGATAATTTGCCCCATTCTACCTTCCTCTTCCCCTTTTCCCAGTGTATCACCTTTTCTCACCTTATCACTTTATTTTTTCTTAAGAGATCCTCTCTTATATTCAATTCATACCCATGCCCTCAATATATCTGAAAAATGAAGCCTGTATCAGGTAAACTTGCTGTAAAAACTTTTTCAAAGTTATGATTGCTATGTATTTCCCTCCACTTCTCTCTCTTTCCACTGTTCCTCCTCAAAACTGTTCTTTTATTCTGACAATCACCTTCCTCAATCCACCCCTTCCATCTATCAGTCCCCTCTTCTCATGCACCTTCTGCTCCTACTTCTCTGTAGGATAAGATATATTTCTACAATATCCAATGGTGAGAGTAAGGTTCAAGCATTCCCCTGCTCACCCCCACCTCCACTGTAAAAAAATGATCATACTCCTCTTATGTGAGATAATTTACTCCATTTTACTACTACCACCCCTCTCTCCTCCAGGGCATCCCTCTTTCTCATTCCTTAGTTTTACTTTTCTATGATGTCATCCTAATATAATCAACTCACATACATGCCATTTGTCTATGTATACTCATTCTAACTCCCCAATAATGAGAAAGTTCTTAGGAGTTGTATCATCTTCTCATGTAGGAATGTAACCAGTTTAACCATAAGTATCTTAGATTTCTCTTTCCTGTTTACTTTTTTATGCTTCTCTTGAGTCTTATATTTGAAAGTCAGATTTTCTATTTAGCTACCTCTGGTCTTTTCATTAGGAGTGCTTGAAAAGTTCTGTTTCATCAAATATCTATTCTTCCCCTGAAGGATTATGCTCAGTTCTGCCTGGTAATGTGATTCTTGGTTGTAATCCCCTCTGGAATATCATATTCCAAGCCTGCTCCTTTAATGTAGAAGCTGCTAAATTCTTCTGTTACCTTGATTGCATTTGCGTGAGTCTTTTTTTAAAGATGTTATTTACTTCAGTATTTTGGGGGGGGGGGGGCTCCTTTAGCAGGCTGTTGCCTCACTTAGCATGATTTTCTCACATCATTTTCATTTCTCTTCCCAACTTTTCCTGTACTTCTCTTACTTGATTTTCAAAATCCTTCTTGAGTTCTTCCATGGCCTTCAACCAGTTCATAGTTTTCTTGGAGTCTTTTGATGTAGGAGTTTTGACTTTGTTGTTTTTTTCTTGTCCTATGTTTTAATCATCTTTGTCACCAAAATAATATTCTACAGTTTGATTATGCTTCCTCTGTTCGCTCATCTTGACAGTCAATTACTTGACTTTTGAGCTCTTTCCTACAGTAGAACTCTGCTTCCAGAGAAAAGAGTGATGTGTCTCAAATTTCTGGGGTTTTGTATAGCCGTTGTCAGAGCTATCAAGAAGGTGCCCTCTCTACAAGCTGTACAAGTTCTGCCATGCTAGTGCTCCTCAGCCCAGGACCACCACCCAAGACTGTGACCCAGATCCAAGGAGGTCAAAGCAAGAGCAATTACTCTCTGAATAGTTGCTTGGTCTCCCTACCATCTCTAGGCTGGAGTCAGAAGCAGCAGCAGCAGCAGCAATTGCAACCCTGGAAGCAAGGGCCAGACCGAGCTCTTCTGTCACACAGTTCTGAGAGAGTTACCCACTGACCCATTACTTTCTCTTTGGCATTTATGGATTGAAAAGTCTGGAAACCGCCACAACTGCTGGTGATTTACTCTCCTGAAGTCTGCTGCAACTGGTCTGTGCCCCGACTCTGGGCTGCCTAAGGTTGGGGCCCGCGCAGCTCATGTGGGACTGTGTTCTGCTCCCAATTCAGTGCGAAAGACCCTTCCTGTTGGCCCGCCAGCTGCTTTCAGTGGGAGATTTGTTTTTCTCTGTCACTTTGTGGGTTCTGTAGCTCTAAAATTTATTTAGAGTCATTTTTTATAGGTACTGAATGGGTTGGAATGGGAGCTCAAGCAAGTTGCTGCTTTTACTCTGCCATCCTGGCTCTGCTCCCCCATTCTGTTTTTTTTAAGAAGCGCTTTTTTTTTTCCAATTTTTAAAATGCCTCTTTTATCATGCTGTTAATTCTCTTTTCATAATTTTCTTGCATCCCTCTCATTTCTTTTCCTGATTTTTCCTCTGGCTCTCATTTGATTAAAAAAACATCCTTTTTGGCCTCTTCCAGAATTCTTTTTGAGATTGAGACCAGTTCACATTTTTCTCTCAGGCTTTGGATATAGCACTTTTGACTTTGTTGAGTTCTTATGAGTCTGTGTTTCAATCCCTGTCACTACAGTAACCTTCTATGCTCTGGATCTTTCTTTGTTGTTTGCTCATTTTCCCAGCCTATTTTTTTACTTTAGGCTTTATATTAAAGTTGGGCTTTGTTCCTGGAATGGAGGGGGTACTGCCCCAAGCTTTAGGATTTTTGTGCTTGTGTTTTCAGAGCAAGTTCTGGGGGTTTGTAAGTTTTAGTTCTTCCAATGTGGTATGATCTAAGAATACATGGGTTTACTTCTCTTCAGGCCTATACATCTCTGATCTGCAAGTGACCACAAGCACTCTATTCTGCCCTGAAACTGTGACCAGAATCTCAGGCCCTATAGCTACTAGCTCTGATGCATTAATGCTGTTCTCACCCTCAGACTGCCTATCACCCAGAAGTGTGACTTAGAGCTAAGTAAGGGTACAAGAGTCTTGCAACCAGTTAAAGCAAAGGGACCCCAATAATCTCCCTCTCACCAGTTTCTGCCCCTTTACATTTGTGGCTTGAGAGTTCAAGAAACAGCTTTTGCCTTTGCCATTAATTCAGTTGCATCCAAGGCCTACTGCTGATTTCTTGGGGTAAGGCTGTGCTATAATACGTTCCATTTTTACCCCAGTGCAATAAACTCTTTCCCACCAACCTATCTTAAGTGGGAAATTTTTTTCACCCCTTCCTAAGTATCCTTATTTTATATATGAACAAGCCCAGTACCAGAAAGGCTAAATGAGTTTCGTTATAAGAGCAGAGCCTAGCCTGAATGAAAATCTTCTGCACCCTTGTTGAAGGTTCCTCCTGACAGCATTCCTAAATTATGGCTCTAGTCACATGTTCTGGATTACAGGTGAGTCCGAGTTGTTTACCCTACCATTAAGGATTCCGGATAGCTGAAATTGCTGCAGGTTGTCCTCTAAACACAAATAGTTATTAGATACCAAATGTTACCACAGCCATTACACTTAGCCTTCACTCCACCAAGTATACAGTGCATAAAAACTATCCATGACTTATGGAAAATTAATTCGAGGTAAAGAAAGATTTAATAAAAAATATTAAAATATCCATAGCATGACCCAGATACACCAGTGGCAGGCCTATATCCAAGAGATCAAAGACAAACAATAAAATACTCATAGCAGCTCTTTTGGTGGTGGTAAAAAACTGCAAACAAAGAGGAAGTGAAATAACTGAGGAATACTTGGATAAGTTGTGGTATAAAAATTATTTCAGTCTTACTACATTTTAACATGAAATAGAGGATTTTTAAAAGACATGGAAAGACGTATAAAACTGATTTGGAGTGAAGTGAGCAGAAACAAAACAATTCATACTCAACGTCAATATTATAAAAATAACCTTGACTTATAAATTAATGTAAATGAGCAGAATAAAAACGATTTATACAGCAGTGTAAAAAGAAACGCCTGAGAGAAATGAGAGGGGTGGAGTCAAGACGGCACCATAGAAGCAGGAAAACTCCATGGCTCCTCCCATAACCACCTCAAATACCTATAAAATATGACTCTACACAAATTTTAGAGCTCCAGAATGGACAAAGTGAAACAGAAACAAATATCCCGCTGATGGCAGCCCGGCAGACAGATAGGAAGGGTTCATCACAGTTTGCTGGGAGCCAAGCCCAACCCGCGTGAACCCACAGTTTTAGCCCCAAGGCAGCAGACCAGCCCAACTGGAGCATTCAGGAGAGTGGATCACCAGCAGCTGTAGTGGTTTCCAGAATTATCAACCAATAAACACCAAAGACAAAGTAAAAGGTCAGTGGAACTCAGCTGAATTGGGTGGGGGGGATGGAGGAGAGGGCCCAGCCTTGTGCCCCCAGAGCCAGAAGTGGCGAAAGTGGTGACTGAGCAGTCACCTCCATGTGGCTGCTTGAGAACTCCTGGCCTGCAGACTGCAGGGGAGCCAAGCGACCATTCAGAGGATAAGTGCTCTTGCCTCAGCCTGGCTGGATCTAGTTCATGGTCTTGGATGGTGGTCCTGAGATGCGTGACCAGTAAGCCAAAGCTGGTAGGGGCTGTAGAGATGGCACCCTCCTAATAGCTCGGAAACCTGTGAAAACTCCAGCAATTTGGGACAAAGCTCTCACCTCTGGAAGCACAGTTCTATTGTGGCAAAGAGCTCAAAAGTCAAGTAATTGACTGGCAACATGAGCAAGCAAAAGAAGCAAAGTAAGCACAACCATCCAACTTTAGATTCCTTTTTTGGGGACAAAAAGGATCAAAGCATGGAACAGGAGGAAGACAACAGTCAGAACTCCTGCACCAAAAGCTTCCAAGAAAAATATGAACTGATAACAGGCAATAGAGGAGCTTAAGAAGGATTTTGAAAACCAAATAAGAGAAGTGGAGGAAAAATTGGGATGAGAAACGAGAATGATGCAAGAAAATCATGAAAAGAGAGTCAACAACCCGACTGAAGAAAATGACACCTTAAAAAATAGACTAACTGAAATGGCAAAAGAGGCTAAAAAAGCCAATGAGGAGAAGAAAGCCTTCAAAAGCCAAATTTGCCAGATGGAAAAAGAATCTCAAAGGCTCACTGAAGAGAGTAATTCCTTCAGAATCAGATTGGAGCAAATAGAAGCTAATGACTTTGTGGGAAATCAAGATACTATTAAACAGATCCAAACAAATGAAAAAATAGAAGGCAATGTGAAATATCTCCTTGAAAAAACCACTGACTTGGAAAATAGATCCAGGAGAGACAATGTAAAAATTATTGGACTACCTGAAAGCCATGATCAAAAAAATAACCGAGAAATCATCCTTCAAGAAATTCTCAAGGAAAACTGCCCTGATATTTTAGAACCAGAGGGCAAAATAGAAATTGAAAGAATTCACTGATTACTTCTTGAAAAGGATCCCAAAAAGAAAACTCCTAGAAATGTTATAGCCAAGTTCCGGAGTTCCCAGATCAAGGAGAAAATATTATAAGCCAAGAAGAAACAATTTGAATATTATGGAAACACAGTCAGGATAACACAGGATCTAGCAGCTTCTACATTAAGAGATCAAAGGGCTTGGAATAAGATATTCCAGAGATCAAAAGAGCTAGGATTAAAAAGAAGAATCACCTACCCAGCAAAATTGAATATGTTTCAGGGGAAAATATGGACATTCAATGAGGTGGAGGACTTTTAAGCTTTCTTGATGAATAAACCAGAACTGAACAGAAAATCTGACATTCAAATACAAGAAGCACGAGAAGGTAAACAGGGAAAAGAAATCATAAGGAACTTATTAAATTGAACTATTTACATGCTTACATGGGAAAACAATAATTGTAACATATGAAACTTTTCTCAGATTGAGATAGGTGAAGGGAATATAAATGTGTATATATGTATACATTCACATATGTCTACATAGGAGGGTATATATACACATGAATACACATGTGAGTATGTGTATATATGTGTACAGGTATACATAGACAGAGGGCACAGGATCAATTGAACAGGAAGGGATGATATTTAAAAGGTGAAATTGAGAGATGAGAGAGGAATATAATGAGAGGAGATGGGGAAAGACAGAATGGACTAAATTATCTCATATAGAAGAGGCAAAGGATTACAATGGAGGGGAAGAACAGGAAAGCAAAAGGGAATGGGTAAACCTTACTCTCATTGAATTTGGCTTAGGGAGGGAATGACATACACTCCAAATTGGGTATCTTGCCCTACAAGAGAGTAGGAGGAAAGGGGATGATGGAGGGCAGTTAGAAGGACACACTTTTGTAAAGGGACAGGGACAAAATAGAGAATAGAACAAGTGGGGGTGGAAGGATAGGATGGAGGGAAATATAGCCAGTCTTTCACAATATATCCACTATGGAAATGTTTTGCATAACTATACATGTACAACTTATATTGAATTGCTTATCTTCCCAGTAAGGGTGGGTGATGAGGGAGGAAGGGAAAGACTCTGGAACTTTTAAAATCAAACATTTTTTTAAAAATTATTATTATTATTATTATTATTATTTACATGCAACCCGGAAATAAGATATACAGGCAGTGGGGTATGGAGATCCATCGCACCCTACCAGAAAGTCAGAGGAGGGATGGGAGAGGATAGAGGGGAGAACAGATTTGGGGAGGGGGTATTCAGTGGGATTGCTGTTTTGGGGTGGTGGGTAGGGGAAAGATGGGGAGAAAATTTGTAACTCAAAATATTGTGCAAATGAATGATGTAAACTAAAAATAAACACAAAAGTTAATTTTTTTTTTTAAAAAAAGGATGATACCACCCAGGAAAAAAAAATATATAAGTACTATGGGCAACTGCTAATGTGCTAGGTCCTGGGTGAAATACAAAACTGGTTAACTCCTCAAGAAACTTATGGACAAAAAGATTACATTAAAAAATCATTATTTTTTTAGGAGAATAAATAATAAAATTAGCTTATAAACAGGAGGCCAAGGAAGTTCCTTCCTTTTATCTATTACTTGAAATATAAATTGAATTCAATTAACCATTAAGTGGGTGGTAGGAGAATGTCTGAGGTCTTCTCCAAGATCAGATGAAACTATTTTCAGAATCAAAAGTTTATCTCCTGAAGGATTTCTCAAGCCTAAGATTCTATGTATGATTGAAGCTAAAGGGCTCTCAATATACTCTCTTCCAGAAGTCAGAAGTTACAGGATAAAGCTGAAGAAATACAGGCTTTTATCTTTAGTTGCTCAAGGATACTTGTTAATTGTTTTGCACATTGGGAGAAAAAAAAAAGAACCTTGACTAAATTTTGTAATCAATTTGCATTGTTTTTCATTTTCTTGTTAACTTTTCTGTGTTCCTACTTATTTTATTTCATGTTCTTTAATTCCTTCAAAATAAGTATTTGGATGGGCCAATATAGGGGTATAGTTCTATACGGTCAGTGTACCACAAACAGTAATAATAGGAGCTAATATTTATAAAGCACTTACTCCGTGTCACACACCAAACGAAGTGCTTTACAATGAATATATTATCTGACCCTCACAACCATCCTGGATTATTACCCTCATTTTACATATGAAGAAATTGTGGCAAACAAATCTTAAGTGACTTGCCCAAGGTCACACAACTGTTAAGTGTCTGAGGCCAGATTTGGAATCAGGTCTCTCTGATTTGAGGCCCACCCAGCTTGCTTTCTACATCCTGTTTACTGTGGACTGAACCCACTATCCATCGGTACCATTTGTCACAGATATCATATAAGGTTTGTCCTTCATTCTCATCAAGAATGCTTTGAAAGTCCTCCACCTCATTGAATGACCATATTTTCCCCAGAAACATAATACTCAATTTTGCTCGGTAGGTGATTCTTGGTTTTAATCCTAGCTCCCTTGATCTCCGGAATATCATATTCCAGGCCCTTCAATCCATTAACGTAGAAGCTGCTAGATCCTGGCTTATCCTGTGTTTCCACAGTATTCAAACTGTTTCTTCTTGGCAGCTTATAATATTTTCTTCTTGATCTGGGAGCTCCGGAACCTGGCTATAACATTTTTGTTTTCCTTTTGGGATCTTTAATCAATTCGGTAATTGGTTAATTCTTTCGATTTCTATTTTGCCCTCTAGTTCTAAAATATCAGGGCAATTTTCCTTGAGAATTTCTTGAAGGATGATTTCTTGGTTCTTTTTTTGATCATGGCTTTCAGGTACTCCAATAATTTTTAAATTGTCTCTCCTGGATGTATTTTCCAAGTCAGCGGTTTTTTCAAGGAGCTATTTCACACTGCCTTCTATTTTTTCATTTGTTTGGATCTGTTTAATAGTATCTTGATTTCTCATAAAGTCATTTGCTTCCATTCGCTCCACTCTAATTCTGAAGGAATTATTCTCTTCAGTGAGCTTTTCAAATTCTTTTTTCCATTTGGCAAAGTTGACTTTTTAAGGCATTCTTCTCCTCATTGGCTTTTTGGG
>CM053580.1:163516127-163529885 GCA_028627135.1 Pseudochirops cupreus
CGTAGCTGCCAGAGCTATTAGGAGACCACCGTTTCTGCAGCCCCCACCAACTTTGGCTCACTGAAGACGCACCTCAGGACCACCACCCAAGACTGTGATGCTAACCCAGGCAGCTCAAGGCAAGAGCACTTAACCTCTGAATGATCGCTTGGCCCCTTGCAATCTGCAGGCCGGGAGCTTCTGAAGCAGCCACATGGAGGCGGTTGTAGGGCTGCTCCTTCAGCTGCTTCTAGCCCTGGGGCAGTCGGCTGGACCCTCTCCCTTGAATTTATCCAAGTTCCACTGACCTTTCACTTAGTCCTTGTTTCTTATGGGTTGGTAAGTCTGGAAAACACCACAGTTGTCAGTGATTTGCGCTCCAGCTGCAGCTTGTTCTGGCAGCCATAGGGCTCCAGCCAAAGGTTCATGTAGTGCTGGTCTGGGCTCCCAGAGCGCTGCGATGAACCCCTTCCCATCTACCTGCCAGGCTGCCTTCAGCAGGAGCTTTATTACTCTGTCCTTTCGTGAGTTCTGGAGCTTTACAATTTGTTTAGAGTCATATTTTATAGGTATCTGAGGTGGTTATGGGGAGAGCTGCGGGAGTTTTGCTGCTTCTATGCTGTCATCTTGACTCCGCTCTTGTCCTTCATTCTCAGAGAAGACCATGACATCAGGAAGATGATGACATGACTTGCAATTGAATTGGAGTTACGTGAGGGAAGGCTGTGCATAGTCACCAGCCCAGAGGTTCCCAATCTTATTTGGCCTACTGCCTTGCTAAAAAAAATTACTCAACAGCCGCCTGGAAATCCTTCTTTAACCTTTTAATGGTTTCTTTAAAAATTGCCTTATTTCAAGAAAATACAAAATGTTTTTGAAAAAAAGACATCTTCAATTTCATAACTTACTATAAATTTTGTGTATTTTTTTCTTGCACTAAAATTTTGGTGACACAATACTGCATCATGTAACTGTATAGTATCATATTATAAACAAGTTGTAACATATATATTCCTGCTGATGCATGCTGGACTTCCTGACAAGTGCACTACAGGCTTGTCTGCCAACACTTTTTTAAGATGTATTAGCAGACTGGACCAATAGACTGCTTTATAACTTGAATTTTGTATGTTTATTTGGAAAACAATGTAATTACTACAACTTTAACTCTGTTATGCACCAGATTAAAAATATATGAAGTTTTCCAAAATTTTCTTCTCTTCTTTCCTTATGCTTCACTCCCCTTATTTTTATTCAATGCCCCCCAGTATACTAGAGGTTACTATTGCCCCTCATTGTTCCAGCACCCCAACCCTAAGGGGGTAGTATCACCCACTTTGGGAACCTACGCACCAGCCTCACTTTCTCCTCCAGAACCATCTGGGTCCACTGGGCAGATGTAGATCAGGACAACAAGAAATGGCCCAAGATGTCGAGGGAGATCTTGGTCTTTTTAAAGCTAAGGTCTTTCCGAGTTCTCATTTTGAGTGAGGCAAAGCCCATTCAGTGAACAGGCCTCTTTAAGAATTGAAGATAGATACTTTAATAAAAAAAAAATCTGACTGGGAGGGGTGGCTAAAACAGAACAATTACTATTTACATTCACTCTGAATCAGAAGGGCTCAAAAAGTAACATGCTTGGGTATTGCCCAGCCAAAGAGAAACAGAGTGAACTGGGTTTAAGGCATGGTCTTTAAGAAAAAAATCTAGCCCGTAAACCTAAAGATAACTAGATAGGTTTCAGCCATCAAAATTTCCCTTCCTTTAGGCACAATACCCTCAAGGTAAGAACATGATACCCCATGTGGGGTGGAGAGGGGGGAGAGAGAGATAGATAAGCATTCTGATGAAAAAACTATTGAGTTGCTCCTCTTAACTGCCTGTCATGAAAATAGGTATTTTCTAAGTGGATGATGTAGTAAAAAATGTTGAATGTTATGTATCTATTCCAAGAGGCTCTACAAAGATCTGGGGCTTTATAACATGAACATAATGTCACCATGAACATTTGGAGATGTCTTCACCCAGAGAATTCCTCTTAAACTTGGATTCTGTATAAGATATCCTTCATCTCACTGGTAGAGATTTTTGGTAAGTATACATTTCCCTGTTTCATGACTTGCATGGTACCAGCAGATTCAAAAAAGTTCTTTGTTATGTCTTTCAAGCAATCTTAAAAAGTTTTGGTGTATGGATGGGATATATCTTTGCTTGAAGAAAGACTTTAAGGCAATGTTTTGTTCCACTAGATCAAATGCACAAGGGAATAAAAAACTGGACTTAGGAGTTGGTAAGTTCTAGATTGGAAGTCTGCCTCAGGCACTTATTAATTGTGTAACTTGGGCAAGATTCAACTTTTCTAGGCCTCATTTCTTCAATAGTGAAACGTAAGGACTGACCTTAATAACTTCTAAAATTCTTCCAGTTTTAAATCTCTGATCCTATGAACAAAATGATACCACTACAGAATGTCAATTATGAAAGCTTGCCTGTTTCCTCCAAATAATCTCACTGAGGCGTACAATTTGTATACAGATGATTCTCATACAAATTTTGTATAGATGGTAAAGTAGGCCACTAGCAGTTGCTGGTTTTACTATAAAGTTAGAGGGCCCTGCCACAATTACCACATTATAAGGAAATGGACCAACCATGTTTGACTATCTCAGCACACATGAATTAGGGCTGCCCAAATGAGGAATGGAGCATTTCTGGAATCAAAAGCCTTGAGTTCAAAATGGCAAATGCATACATTAAAACAACAACAAAAATAAACAAAGCTCTAGGAGTGTTTTTAAATTCATTTTCCAATGACTATACAAGCTTGTCCTGGGATATGACAAGATTAAAAAAAAACAAACAAAAAACCTTAGTCTTTTAACCTTTTTGTTAAGTTATAAATTGATTAAAAGAAAACTGACTGCCCTATGTATAAAATTTTCAAGCTCCCTTTTAATCCAGTTCTCAAAAATTGTAATTTCAGTGGAAAGGACAAAGGAGGCGGGGCACAACAATTCAGTCACTGACTGGAATGTCAGTTTCTAAACTATTTGGTATACATAGAAGAATTTAATCCTTTTTATTCTGACCTAGTTTTCTAACAAGACAACTATGTTATCTTCCTCAGGGATGTGTAGTAGTTGCTGCTGAGGCAGCAGATTCCTAGCTGCCCCTTAGAAAAATATTTATAGCAGTTCTTTTTGTGGTGGCCAAGAATTGGATATTGAGGGGATGCGCATCAATTGGGGAATGGCCAAACAAGCTGTGGTATATGAACGCAATGGAATACAAATATCTATCAGAAATGATGAGCAGGTGGACTTCAGAAAAGCCTGGAAAAATTTATATCAACTGATGCTGAGTTAGGACAGGAGAACCAGGAGAACACTGTACACAGTCACAGCCACACTGCGCAATGATTGACTTTGATGGACTTGGCTCTTCTCAGCAATGCAGGGTTCTAAGAAAACCGCAAAAGGCTCATGATGGAAAATGCTATCCACATCTAGAGAAAGAATTGCAGAGTCTGAATATAGACTGCAACATAGTATTTGCTCTCTCTCTTTTGTTTTGTTTCTTCTTTCTTGTGATTCATTCCATTGGTTATAATTCTTCTTTACAACATGACTAATGCAAAAACATGTTTAATATGAATTTATTATATAGAGCCTCTATCAGATTGCACATCATCTTGGTGGGGGAGGATGCAGGGGGAGAAAATTTAAAACTCAAAAGCTTATGGGGGTGGCTAGGTGGTACAGTGAATAAAGTACTAGCCCTGGAGCCAGGAGGACCGGAGTTCAAACCTGACCTCAGACACTTGATATACTTACTAGCTCCTGTGACCTTGGGCAAGTCACTTAACCCCAATTGTCCTATCTTCCTCCCCCCAAAAACAAATAAATAAATAATTTGATAAGGGTCATTAATTGTTCATATAGTCAATAATCCATTGAAATGCCAAAATAAAGTGTCCTACAGGATCTGATCATAGTACTCCCCTGGTCAAAAACCTTTGATGGATCCCTTGCTCCCTTACAACACATTAAAAACTCCAGTCTAACATGTGAGACCCTCCTTCATCTGATTCCCACTTGCCTCTTTAGCCTTAATCTTAAATTGTAGTACTACGCATTCCTATAGTATATCCTCCATATCTAGAATACAATCCGTTGATACTGCATTCTCTGAACTCTTTACTTCAAGGTCCTTCCCAGGTACCATTTCCTTCCTCTCTACGACACATTCCCTAATTTCTTCCACTTGCTATGACTTAATATATTCTCAAATATTCCTACAGCTCTCCTCCTTGCCTTATCACTTCTTATATTTACTTTTTTGTGTATATATTATTTCCCTCTAGAGGGATTTCTTTATTTTTAGCTTTATATCCTCAGAACCCAGTACAATGTTAAGTAATTATGATTAATAAAAGCTCACTGAATTGAAATAAAGGTGTCTGGGAAAACTGGCACATGTGTGTATAAAAACCCAGGGCTCAGAATAATAATGGCTAACATTTTCATGTAATTTTGTACATTTTTTACATAAATTATTTCATTTGATGGTGTTGTTGCTTAGTCGTTTTCAAGTGTCCGATTCTTTGTGACTCCGCTTAGTTTTCTTGGCAAAGATATTGGAGTGGTTTGCCATTTCTTTCTCTAGCTCATTTTACAGATGAGGAAACTAAGGCAAACAGAGTTAAGTGACTTACTCCTAATTCATAAATATCTAAGATCTCATTTGAACTGAGGGAATTGACTCTTCCTGACTCTAGGCCCGGCACTCTATCCACTTCACCACCTAGCTGCCTATTTCATTCAAAAGATAGTTATGAAGTAGCATAAGCAGCATTAGTCTTCCCTTTTTTTGGCAGATGAGTAAACTGAAGCTGGAAAAGGTTAAGTGATTTGTGTAAATTCTCAAAGCTACTGAAAATAAAGAACTTGAATCCTGGTCCAATGGTTCTAAAACATATAAAAAGATATGAAAAGACAGTTCCTGCCCTCAAGGAGCTTATAATCTACTGAAGGAAACAATAAACAAATATGTAGAAATAAACTAAATATAGGATAAGGGGAAAATAATCAACAGACAGGAAAAACTGGAATTAAGAGGGACTGGATAAGACTTCCTGTAGAAGGTGGGATTTTAGTTAGGATTTAAAGAAAGTCACGCAAATCTGTAGGCAGAGATGAGGAAGGAAAATATTCCAAGAATGGGAGTAGGTGTGTGGATGGGGGAAGAGGGTTTGAAGATAGTTAAAGAAAATGTGTGTGGGAGCTAGGGGGCACAGCGAATACAGCACTGACTCTGGAGTCAGGAAGACCTGAGTTCAAATTTGACTTCAGACACGTAACACTTACTAGCAGTGTGCCCTGGATCAAGTCACTTAACCCCAATTGCCCTGCCCTCCCCCCTCCAAAAAGCAAAAAAAGAAAATGTATAGAGTCAAGAGTTGAAGTATCTTGTTCATGGAAAGGTCAGTGTTATTGGAGCAATGAGTACTTGGAAGGGAGTAAAATATAAGAGGACTAGAAAGTTAGGAGGAAGGAGTGTTAGGTTATGAATGACTTTGAATGACAAGAATAAGATTTTATATTTGATCCTGCAGTAATATCAGGAAGTGTAGACTTAATAAATAAAGGATAGATAAAGAAAAGATTCATTAGATAGATAAAAGTTGAACTCAGTTTTAAAGAAAGCTAAGGATTGTAAGCAGCAGAGTTGAGAATGGAGAACATTCCAAGAATGAAAGAATTTATATCAGTTTATTAATACAAGATATGAGATGCCATCGGCCAGAAAAATATGCACGTTAATTTCACTAAGTTGAGAACATGAAGTAGAAGATTATGCAGTAGAGAGATAGTCAGGAGTAAGATTGTGAGATTGTGAAATATGAAACAGAAATCAGTATTTTACATTAGAGGCAATGGTGATTCCGTGGAGTTTTTGAAGCAAGTGACATGGTCAGATATTTGCATGTGGCATATTAGTTTGGCAGCTATGTGAATGATGGGAGTGAAAGCAAAGACCAATTTGGATGTTATTGCAATATTCTAGAAAAGAGTTACTGAGAACCTGGACTTCTTTTAGATAGTCTTGCCTAATTTTTTGACATTGCTATCTTCCTCCTCCTAACTAGATGAACTTTCCCTCTTTAGTAAAGTTTCTTTTGCTGGTTCATCATACATATCATGCCCCTTTCTGTGGGAATTTTCCAAAAAATCCTAGGTTCTTTTACTTTTCTCTTTCTATAATCTCTCTTGGTCATCTCATCAGCTTCTAGGGGGTCTCATTACCATCTTTTGCAGATGATTCCCAGAGCTTTATGTCCAGCCCCAGTTTCTCTCCTGAGGCTGAATCCCCTAATAATACCTACTGCCTATTACACATTTCAACCTAGATGTCCCATGGACACCCCAAACTCAACATATCTAAAGGAGATGATTATGTCTCCCCTATGGCTCCAAACTCACCCCTTTTATGAAGTTCTCTATTACTTCCAAGGGCACTACCATCCTTTGAGTCTTTCAGGTTACAAATCCAGTGTCCTCCCTAGCTCCTTACTTTCACATAATGAATCAGTTGTCAAATCTTGTAACTTATTTGTCCATAGCATCTCTAAAGTATATCCTCTTTTTTGTACTCATATGGGAAGCTTTGACTTCAGGCCTCATCTGCAACAGCTTTCTAATTATACAATTATACTCCTTCCATTAAGTCTCTTCCCAATCCAAACAATGCCCCACAGAGCTGCTAAAGTTATTTTCCTAAACTGAAAGTCTTAGTATTTTAACCCAACTCAACCACTCAACAAATGCCAGTGGTTCCCTAGGATACAATACGGTTCTTTGGTATTTAAAAAGCTCTTCAAAACTTTTCCTTTTCCTATCTTTCCAGTTTTCTTTCACATGACAACTCAACCAAACTGGCTTCTTTGCTATTCCTTACACATAATTTTTGATTTCCCATCTCCATTCTTTTGTATTAGTTTACCTTCACTCCTGGAATGCTCTCACATCCTTATCTTTCCTTCTGACAATCACCGGCTTTCAAGATTTGACTTAAGTGCTGCCATCTACAGGGCACTTGTCCTAGGAGTTCCAGTAGTTAATGTCTTTCCCTTTAAAGCTACTTCACATCTATTATGTATATGTGTTCTCCATTAGAATAAGATGCCTGAGATTGGCAATTATTTTTGCTTTTGTATTCCCAGTCATCAACAGTATCTGACACACAAGAAATGCTTAATAAATGCTTTTTGATGGGCTGATTAAACTAAGGACAGTAGCAGAAGAGTGTGCAGAAGACATTTTTTTTAATTTCCTGAATTTCATTCAGCAGTAATTAACTCATTTCATGATCCTCTAAAAACTATTTCTTTTAAACTAGTTTATGTTATGTTTTTATTCTGTGATGCTTTACTTATTATATTATTTGATATTCCCTTTGGAAATAAATATAGCGTAAATCTTAAATAAGTAAATATAGAAGTTAAAATATGCCATGCTGTTAGAATACAAAAGTAATCCCTTTCACTCAAGTAGGGCAAAAAGTGGTGGGAAAATGAATCTTTAATCTGAAAGATGTTAAGGCACTATTATATCATTTTACTATAAAAAAGATGCATTGTAGCAACTTAGCTACATATTAAAGAGTACAACATATAAATTTGATATATTCCTATAGTATAACAATAACATGACTGAATTACAAAAATTCTGATTTGAAAACAATAGAAATTTTTTCCACTCTTTTGTAGAAAAAAGCTAACATTTCATTTAGAAAATTTCTGAAGTCTACAAAACAAGAATGAAAAAGCTGAGAAAAGTCTGTAAAAATTACATGACCAACCAACTGCCTCATTATATGGATGATGAAAATTACTCTGAGTTCAAGAGACTTGTCTATCTTTACACAGCTATTTAGTGACAAAGACTAATCTAGAACCCATCTCTCCAGACATGACAGTCTGGGACTGTTTTTCTTTTTAACACTAAGCTTCCCTTCAATTAGATCATTTGTGTCTTTATCTATTCATATTTAAAAGAGTAAATTTTTAAAAGTGAATCAACTTATTAAATATCAACATCTTAAATTCTATCTTTTAGATCCACTCAATTTAAAATGAGTTAAACTCAAATAACTAAAATACTTAGTTAAGTCAATGAATAGAATCAAAGTTTGAGGAAATTTCCCACATAGAAATTAATTTATAGGAACAGAAGCATGAAAGAAACTGAAGCTCTAACAGGCTATTACTGCTGAAATCTTTATCTATTAACTGTAACTACATGAGTTAATACTTCTGCAACTGATGTGCATAGGAATGTTCAGTCTGAAACACTATCATCAATTACACATTAATATTTTCAAATTAATCCCACTTTTATAATGTATTTGAAAATTTAAAAAGAATAATTATAAAGAATCAACATTAGATATTCTTTGAGATAAGAATTCAAACATTTAACCATAAAGGTACAAAGATTTTTTGGAGGCAATTAATTTTGTGTGGGAAAAGGACAAATGCTAACCTAATCAAGACCCATTATATGCTATCAATTTAATTAATGTCCTATTTTTTTATCTGTCTTTCAAAGAAAGCAAAACTAATCATTTAAAACCAACCTTAGGAAATTAAGTCGTTCTTGGACTTCTTGCACATGACTATATCTACTTCCTGGTCTTACAGTTTGTGGATCATATTCTCCATGCTCTGCAAATTAAGAAAATCATGAATTACACACATATATTCAAATATAGCAATACT
The DNA here is from genome assembly GCA_028627135.1 of Pseudochirops cupreus. Classification (NCBI taxonomy): domain Eukaryota; kingdom Metazoa; phylum Chordata; class Mammalia; order Diprotodontia; family Pseudocheiridae; genus Pseudochirops; species Pseudochirops cupreus. Next base: position 163,524,886 of record CM053580.1, read on the forward strand.
GGCTTAAAATTTTAAGAAGTTTTAGTCTATCTACTATTAAAAACCTATTACAAGATTATTTAATGCCTAATGCTATTAAAATATTACTTAATGACTAACGACACAAAGATGGCATATTGGTGACCTAGATACCATTCTTACAGCAACTTATCTTTTCTCTCTAAGCAGCATTAATACACCAAAAACAAATACATGAAGTTTTAATATGTATAAATCCAAAGTTAAAAAATTTAGTCACACCAGGGATGTGGTGATCCAGCTTCAAAACAGTGGAAAAAAATACTACTCCTCCTCAAAATTCTCTGCTCTGTAAGTTTTCAATGACATGCAAGCCCTGGGTTTTCTGCCTGCATGTTTGAACTCTTCCAAGTCTCCTCTGCAGGACATTCACGTCATGGTCATTAACTGTTGGCATACCTCAATTAATTGTCCTGGTTCTCATTTCTCTTTTTTATCTATACTATTTCATTTGGGGACTTTATGCACTCCCATGTGCTGAATTATCATCTCAATGCAGATGACCAGCAGACACTTATATTATGTCCTAGTCTCTCTTGAGCTCCAGTCCTGCAACACCAAGTGATACTGGACATTTCTAACTGTATATTAAGGTGGCGGCGGCAACAACAACAACAACAATGACAAACCCGAAATAGCCTAAAACATTTAAAAAAGAAGTCATTTTCACACACACAAGAACATCTATCCCTCTGCAGGCCTGAAATACTCTTCCTCCTTAATTTCTGCTTCTTGGCTTTCTGCAAGTCCCAGCTTCTAAAGAAAACCTTTTGTGATCTCCCTTAAGGCTCCCTCAATTAATAATTTCCAATTTATCCTGCAAATATCTTATTTATTTATAGCCTTTTGCATGTAGTCTCCTGCATTGGATCATTAATTGCTTAAAAGTAGGAGTGATCTTTTGCCTTAGTATCTCCCTCCAGTGCTTAGCACAGCCGTTGGCAGATAGATGGCATTTGAAAAATGTTAGTCAACTGACTTTCTTATTGACCAAGTGTTTGTTCATGTCTGCATCTGTTTCCTTCAGGAATCAGTCTTATCAATCATTATTCTGCTATCTACTATCTTACTCCCTCACCTTTACTGGGTTCCAACTGAACCACACCACAGAAATTGCTCTATCAAAGATTATAAATAATTATAGTCTCTATAGGCAATGACCTTTTCTAGAATCTCATTCTCTTTGACTTTGTTAAACATTTCACACATCCTTCTTCTGGGATATTTTCTCTCTACATTTGTTTTCTAAAAATATTACTCTCCTTTGGTACTCCTATCTTTCTGGCCATTCCTACTCAGTCTCTTTTGTTGGTTTGTCATTTTTATCTCTAAATTGCAGGTTTGTTTTGAGTTGTGCCTTCTTAATTCCTTATAATCTTTCCCTCCATGATCTCATCAAATCTAATGGAAGCAATCGTCATTTTTAGCAGATGACTGCTAAATTCATATATCTTAAGCCCAATTTTCTCTGCTAAATTCTTGTCCTATATAGTCACATGTCCACCTTACACACCACCACAAACTCAACAAGTCCAAAATGGAATTCTTCATCTTTTCCCTAAATGCCTCATTCCTTTAAATATCTCATATTTTCTCTCTCTTTCTCTGTTGGTCATCCAAAGCACAAAACTTCAAATTTTCTATTCTTCGATTTTCTTTATTACCACCTCCATATCCAATCATATATAAAGTCTACTAACAAAATTCCATTATGTCCATCTATTATCTCAGTGTCTGGTAAACTGTAGACACTTAAGAAATATCTGACTGGTTGAATGATGCATATTTCAGACATGTATCCTCTCTTACACTGATGATTTGAATAGCCTCCATATCGGTCTCTCTCCCTCTAGTACCTCTTCTACTCTACAATCTATCTTTCAGAGGTGTCAAAATAATGTGCCAAAACACAAATCTGGCCATGCGCTTTTCTCCTGCTACAAAAGCCTTCGTATCTTTCTAGTGCACAGAAGATAAAATATGAACACTCCAGCCAAACAATCCACAACCTGGCTCCAAACTACCTTTCTAGATTTCCCATGTGTCAACTTTGTTCCAATTAGATTATACCACTACCTGTCTCTCCCTCTTCTCAGTTCATTTAGTTCTAATAAGTGACAAGCACAATCTATTCATGTCATTTTTTTCTAACCCTTTTCTTTCTCCCAGGCTCAGCTGAGGCATCATTTCCTCCATATAGCTACTATTCACAGACCTCAGTATAAAGTGTTCTTTCCCACTTCTAATTTTCTTGGAACATGTTGTCTTTTCCTCTTCTTTGCCCCATCACTCTTTAGCCTTAAGATTATAATTATATGAGTACATGTAAGCACATTGTAAGTACTCTTCCAATCCCAACAAATATGCTCCTTCAGATTAAGTTTTTACTTAACTATCCCTAGAGATTAATCAAAATTTCTTGCACATAACAGAAACTTATCAAATGTCTTTTTTTCCAAAAAATTAAATTCAAAGGAAGTATATTTTAAAGTCAATGACTCTAGCAAGGAGCTAGAGAACTGTTAAGGCAGAACACTGCCCTAGCCAGACCATGTCAGTGTATTGGTTGTTTTTGCTTCATGGTTCTTCTTTGTTACAAAGGAAGATACAAAACTTCCCCAAGGGAGAGGAGGAAAAGGGGGTCAGAAATGACTAATTTAAAAAGAAAAAGTATCAATAAAAGTGTAGATTCTTTTAAAGTCAATGAATAAACTGGGAGAGCAACTTGGAAACCTGCAGATGATAGAAACATAAATGATAAAATAAAATAAAAAAAAGTGATAAAATAATATTATCAAAATTTGAAAGAGGAAAGATGAAGAATATTCATTTAGGAATAATCTTGAAGTACTTGAATTCTTAAGTGTTAACAAATCATTAGGAACTATTTAAAAAATGAATAGAGCCTCATAAAACAAAAATGTCATCCCAAAGAACTAGATTATCTCCCCTTACTGTCATTATTATTTTTGCTATTCTCTGATGCAAAAGAACCTCTTTTCCCTCATCATATTCATAATTATTTGCATAGATCTTTAGCTCCAGCCACTCCTATATAATACACCTTAGCAAAAATCAGAACTATGTACTAAGAATAAAGCTTTTGAAAGTCTATACTCTTTCTTTATAATTCCATTAAGGGTAATTGTACTGTATAATTAACTACAACACTCTGGAGGTTTCTGATTGTCCAATGTACTCTGTAAAAATCTATTCATTCACTTGACCCTGGGCCTCATATGGCAACATAGCATGTAGGATGGAAAAGAGTTGGGTTCAGACACTGGCTCCAATGATTGTAATAGGCAAGTTACTTAGCCTTATAAACCTAAGGTTTTTTTTTTAACCTCACAGGATGAAGGTGAGAAAAATGTTTTGAAAATTTTAATGCTTTATATGTGCTTATCTGTGTACAAGCATTACTTGCTGAGTATTATAAGCTTAATATTCTTTTAAGCATAGAGAAATTAGACAAACAAAACAGTACACACCAAAAGTCTTGGTGCAATTTTAATTCATTAAAGTTTAAAATGACACTAAGACTTTGGAGACATAGCATATAACCATAAAAGAAACTCTATAGCTAAGAATAATATCTTATTTATTCAGAATACAAATAAATGGCACCATCACTTTCTCAGATTACATAATTCTTAACATTCATTAGATCAAAAAATCTAGAGCTGAATAAGACCCTCAAAAATCATTTAGTCGAATCTCATTTAACATATGAGGAAACTGTGATACAAAGAGATTAAGAGGTTTGTCCAATGTGACATAAGTAAGTGGCAGAGGCAAGATATGAGCCTAGGTCCTCTGACTCTAGCCGGGCACCACAGTGCCTCCTTATGTATTTCAAAAAGCCTAGGCACTAATGATCCTTACTTTAAATACAAAAAAGTCCCTAAAATCTCACTCAGAATCAATTAAGTCTTATTTAACACAGAAATCTAATTATGTGTGTTTATTTGATTTTCAGCTATATACTACACAAAAGTAGCTAAAAATCAGAAGGGAGAGGAAAGGTAGGCTTAGAAAAACATCGGCTGACAACTAAGGAGGGAACAGGAAATTATAAAACACAGACAAAAAGACTTTTAAAAAGTGTAACTATTTTGAGAAGCAGTGTAATATAGTAGAAATTTTCCTCATGGTAGTCAAACTTCATCTAGACGACTTTAAGAACAATAATGATAAACTGGAATGTACTGGCAGGGAAAGGGCCTTGAGATTAGGAAAATGAGGATGAGCCGAAAAAACTTGTCATTTTTAGCTTTAAGACAACTTGAGAGGCAAGGAGAAAAGGAGGAGGTGGCATGAAAGCTTTCTGAAGGGCTGTCAACTGCAGGAGAAATCAAACTTATTCCATTTGGCCCCAGAAGGCAGAACCAGGAATAATGGGTTAAAGAAGTAAAGAAGCCAATTTAGGCTTCTTTAGGTCACAAAAAACTTCCTAACAATTACAGCTGTGCAAAAGTGGAACAGCTTTCCTCTAGAGGTGGTGGAGGTATTCAAGCAGAGGCAGGGCAACATTCATCAGGTTTTATATAATAGTGATTCTTTTTGTGTATGGGATGGATTACATGGCTGCAGAAAAACCTTCCAACTGTCAAATTTTCTGTTCCTATTAAAGAACACTTTATTGAGGGGTGGGGAAGGAGATAACCTGGGTTCAAATACTAACTACATTTAATTTCTACCTGTGGGACCCTAGACAATTGGTCACAGTACCCTCTTCTATAGCAGATGGTCACTGAAGTCCCTTTTCAGCTCTAAATCCTATAATTCTATTGTAAGGGAAAACTTCTTTATTCAATTCAACAGTCTGTGAGAGTGTCACTGTATTACAACGAAATACAAAGAAGTTAATGCTCTACAAACATTGTGGTCTCTAGTTACCTCTGCAAGTCTCATGTTTCCTATTAGATTCTAAGATTCTTTGCATAGACTGATACTTATCTTTTAAAATTCCCCATTCCATT
>CM053580.1:163530385-163575660 GCA_028627135.1 Pseudochirops cupreus
CTACGCCGCCATCTGAGTTCAATTATTTTTGACACATGTTCCACATGTTTCTCTATTTTAAGTTCATCGTGTCTAGCAGGACATAAATGTCATGTTTCATTTTTATTATTTTGGACCTGTCGTTTATCATCGTGCTGATCGGACTTCTAAAGCCTGTCACTTTCCTAACAATTCTTGTCTTTCTGTCTTTTCCACATTAAATAATACTATTCTTTTGTCATCTTTGCCAAATTTACTGGATATGAGGTAAAATCTCAAGATTACTTTGATTTGTATTACTTGTTATCAGTGATTTAGAGTACTTTTATATGATTATTAATTCTTTCCAATTATTGTGCATACTGGTTTTTTCATATCCTTCTGACCATTTTTCTACTGGAAGAGTTTTGGGGCTTATCTAGTTATGTAAATGTCTCATTGGTAGTATGAGCAGTATAGTAACTTGTCAACTAAGTTTGGCAGTATTTGTCACACTTATTATATTGGCACAGACAGGTCACGAACACTGAATATACAGACAATTGTTTAAACTGTCCTTTATTACATTAAGGAAAGCTTTATAATTTTATTTCTACTTATTAGGTAAACTGATTCTCATGCAGTTTAAGTATTCTGTAGTTACTATTATTATGGGAAGTGAGGTAGCACAGTGGACAGAGTACTGGGCCTGGGGTCAGCAAGAACCGAATTCAAATTTGACCTCAGACACTTACTGTGGTATTTATTATCTCCTGGATTCTGTAGTTGCTATAGCAAAATTCTGTGTTTATTTTATACCCTTGAATTTTACAAAACCGTATTAATCTCTCCATCAGTTTCTTGTCTCCCTAGTATCTGTAAAGCATCAAGCTATTAAGAAGAACAGTTCTGTCTCCTCTTTGCCTATCTTTATGATTTTAATTTCTTTCTACAATCTTACTGTTATTGATGGATTTTTCACCATTCAGTCAAATAACAGCGGAGGAAAAAGGACCCTTGTTTTACTTTTTATGCTTACTAAAGTAAGAAAATTTCTAGTGTAAAGGTTTTTTACCTTTATGTCATACACTCCCTATGGCAATCTGGTTAAACCTGTGGAACTCCTCAAAATGTTATTAAAAATAGAATATAAGAACATAAAATAAGACACAGGATCACAAGGTAAAACAACAATAATGGCATTCAATTATCAAAATATTCTTCAAAAATTCATACATCTTACCTTTAAGACCACCTATTCTAGTGTTTACCCACTATATACAATGCTACTTTGGGGGTGGGGAGTGGGGTAACTATTAAACACTTTAAAATCAAACAAAGAAAATATTCTAAGCCTGTACTTTATATTTTTTTTCTTTAAAAAAAAAACATGAATTGAATGAATATTGTACTTTTTCAAAGGTTTTTTGCCCGCTCAACAAAATTACCATGTGCTTCAGGAAATTTTTGTTAACTACTATGATCTTTCTGGCAGAATTAAAACTTTTGGCATGAATATTAAATTCTTGATAAGCCTACAGTTCTTTTAATCCTTCAGTTCAAGTATAAAGAAAAATTTTATTTCTGCAAAGAGCATTTGTTGGTAGTACTTTTACAAAAAGTTCAAGCTTCTTTTCCTGCGATTAGATTATTTAAATTTTCTATGTGGAAAACTATTCATTGGGATATTTTTATATTTTTGTAGGCTGTCCTTCATTTCTTTTGATTCTTAGGATTTTTTGGTCTCTGACTATAATGGGCTCTTTTTTTTCTTCTGGGTTTGATGGTTTCACCTTGTTTAATTTTTTATTTTGTTAATTTGATATTCTTCCTTTTCTAATCAGGTTGGCTAAAGGTTTACCACTTTTTTTTTCTTTTTGTATCCAATTTATCTATTTCTCTTCTAATTTTCAAATTTTCCTGTTATATTAGATTTGTTGGTTTTCTTTCTTTTTTTTTTCCAAAACAGCATATTCAGTTCACTAATCCTCTTTTTCAATTTTGTAATTTACTGGAATGTAAATTTTTCTGAGGACACCTTTAGTTTGCTTCCCAGAAATTCCGGTATGTTGTCTCACCATTAGAGCTGTCTCTGTAGTCATTATTTAGGATTTGTTCTTTGATGTAATCAGTTTAGTATTTTATTATTTAGTTCTCCATCTTCTAATGTTAATCCTTACATTACTACTTATACTATGGTCTACAAATTGGTATTTTTCCTTGTTTATATTTACCTGCAATTTCTCTATACCCTATACAGTCTATTTTTATAAAGTTGTCATGCGCTGCTTATTGCATGTGTGTGTCTATGTATACAGACACACACATATGTATGTATGTAACTCAGTGTTTCCATAAGGAAAATGCCGTAACTCCTTTCACTCTAGAATTTTCCAATATTCCAACATCTATATTTTCCCTTTCTAGAAAATCTTTCTATTTTATATTTTCAGCTCTGAGAGAATACTGAAGTCTCATACTGTTATTGTGTTAGTTATCTATTGTATTTTTGTACAGTAGCAAATTTTTCCTTTACTAATTTAGATCCTGTCCTATTTTTATGTCCTATCAGTATGACTGATACGGATATTGGTTTACTGTCTATGGGTTCTTAAAATACATTATATCTTTCTTTATATCTATTATGTGAATTTTAATTTTTGCTTTAGGTGACAGAATGATGGCATAACCTGATTTTGGAGATATACCTGATATATAGTAAATTTTGGTCCAGGCTTTGACTTTGATTCTATGTGCCTTTTTGTTTTCTAGTTGAAGGAGGTCCAAAAGCAAAATATAAGAGCAGCAGCACCACAAAATCAGGTCGTGCCCAGACACAGCACCACCTATCCACCCTTTCTTCTCCCCAGTCATCCCAGAGGAAGACCAGTAGCAGAAGTCTAGAGCAGTAGCATTACAAAGCTGGAGCCCTCCCAAGACTCAGGAATGGTACAGTATCCACTGCTAGCCTGGATATGAAAAAGGAAAAAAATTAAAAGACATGCTTGTCTAACATTTATTACAACTCACAAAAATGATGTTAGTACAGTTAGATTTCATTTATCCAACCTAATCAGCAGAATTCTTCACAGAAGTCCAGCTCTGGCTCCGCACTGTAGTAATAGGAAAACCCCAGGTTCAGGAGCACTGTGCCAGCAGAAAACACTCTGGTATATTATACATCCTGTCAAGCTGTAAAGTCTTGAATTATATTGATATACGTTTACTGCCAGTTTAATCACAAGATAGAAGTTTCTCGGTTACCATAACTTGAGTGTAGTAGTGAAAAAAGTAGCAGATTTAGAGTCAGAGATGCTAGATTCAAATTCCAGTTCAGCCTTTTGCCACCTTTTGTTGGCCTTGGGGCAAGCTATTTCACCATTTCTTGATTCAGTTTAATTATGTGTAAAGGAAAAAATTAAGACTAAATGTTCTCTAAGTTTCCTTTCAGCTCCAAATTCTAAGATCCTACTAATTCACAGGGCAGCTGCAATCTGCACTGGAGTATACACTCCAATGAAATCAAAGATCATTGAATTATTGAAGTAATTAGGGGCACTGGGTACTATAGATGAGAAAAAAAAATCGTAATAAATGGAATTTTCCCCTTCAAGTATCAATTTAAAGTTTTTAAAAACTTACTTCAATAGCAATCGCTAAAACTTTTTTCTGCCTTAGCAAAATGAAAAACCTACATATATATTAAACATTTGTTAAGTAAGCAGCAACGTAATGGATAAAAAGTATTAAATCAAAATGTAGTGATGTTCTGAGGACTTAATGATATATTTACATCTGTTAGCCCTCACACCAAATAGTCCTAGACTGAAAATATAACCACTATATCAAGGTACCAATCCTTACTACCAGCTATCATTTCTTCTTAGTCAGTAGTTCTACTTCTAGCATCTTCACAGCACTACAATGTTTATTTTAATACTGAATCTTTGATTCTGGCCAAGACTAGATAACAAACCTGGTTACACATAAAACTTAGGCAGTCTCCCTCTGAACCCATCTCTACGACTATGGAATAAACTATTTTGGACACACAATTTATTTTCCTTGATGCTGAGAGGCTTTCTGATTTACTTCCAGATTTTGGATGTTCTCAAAGTCTACAATAATTAAAAGTATAACAAAAACACAAGTCAGGTGTTGGTAGTCATTTCATTGCTTGGATTTGCAATTCCACTGGCACAAGAACTTCCAGGTAAGGAAAAATCTCTGCCAATACAAGATGGCACCTTCTATGCAACTTATAGTCCTGAGAGTGTTGCCTAGAGCAGTGCTAGGTTAAGTGAATTACCCAGGGTCACAGAGAGTCTGTGTCAGAAGCAGTACTCAAACTCTGGTCTCCCTGATTCCAAAGTCATTTGTCTGTACACTATGCCACACTTCATCTTATTTACAATTACTTCCTGGTGTGAAGAGAATAACAAATACTAACATAGTGAGGATGTTTGCTTAAATTTCTCTTTTACTTTCCAAGTATTATGTTTTGTTTATGGCCTATGTTAACGGAATCAAAGTCTAAAGATTTAAAAAGTATCATTCAAGGAAGTGTTTACCTTAAAGCAATCAAAGAGATGATCAAGTTGTTCAGGAGAAAAATCCCAAGCCAATTTTGCCAGGAGATCATGTACATTCTTTACAATGGCTTCATGCTTTCCTGCCTGCAAAGAAGAGAAAATAAATTTTTCGTCCCTCAATTTTATCAAAAACCAGAAAATTTAAGGTACTGTTTTCCAAGAGATGCAAAGACAAATACTTTGAAACTTCAGCTAAAAATTTATCCTTGATCTTAATCCTCAATGTTAAATTTTTAAAAGTAAATCATTAACAAAGAAGATGGCAAAAATGGTCATAAAAATACCATCTTAAGATGGAGGTTAAGTTAAATTCTCTAGATGTAATAAACAGTCTACTCTTTGAAAACAGGTTAAAAGAATTCTTCCAGAACTGGCGGTGGGTAAGAAATCTGTCAACAAGACAAATACAGAACAACTATCATTACTCTCAGCTTGGAAATTAGTTAAGTATTTTATCCTTTTTTTTTTTAAAGTTACCCCTTAAGAAATTATTCATAGGTTCCATACATAATAAAATAAGTTAGCTTTGAAGACACCAACTTATTAATGCACTAGTGCATGTCATCTTCAGCAAGAGGTTATTTTCCTACAATCTCTACAAAAATATTCCCCTTGTGCTTAGCACAGTGGCTGGCAAATAACAGGTGGTATATAAATGCTTATTCCCCTTTTTCTCCCTTCCCTGTAATGGGAATTTGAAGATCTTCCCTACTCCCTAATAGGCTGAATGTAATCACATGGAGCCTGTGGTGGGAGGACTTTGCTGAATGGGTGGAGCAGGAAGCTCAGAGTCAGAGGAGTTAGAAGGGAGGGAGGAGAGAAGAAGCAAGCAAGGAAATAACTAGGCTTATGAGTGTTTATGGGAAGGTTTTGGGATGGTGGTATTCTCTGAAGTGTTATCATGTAGAGCAGTGGGCAGACCCACCTGGAGACAGATAGAGGAGTGGTGTTTCAGTTCCTAAGACCATTGGAAATATGTGTTTTCCAATGGTCTTAGGAGACCCTTGTGAAAGGGTGGTTCAACCCCTACAGGGGTTGCAACCCACAGGTTGAGAACCACTGGTGTATAGAGTTCTTTGTTGCTATGAGGAATTAGGTTTTCTGGTGTCTGAATAAATGTTTTCTTTCTCTCTTCTATATGGAGAGTCTATTATATTTTGCGATTTAGAACTATGCTGGCATTTTCATGGTCACCGTTAGTGCTATGAATATTGTGTTGGAAATATATTTCCCCATCCCTTCCACATGATAGGCAATACCACAGGACTTTAATACAGTTGTTACACTTAGGAAAATCTAACACACAAGCATTAAACCTTACAAAAATCCTAAATGAAAGGTGTTTTACTTTCATAAAACTTTTAAAATCCTGCAGCACTTTAATTATGGCTCCTAGTTTAGGAAAAAGTAAGGAGGGTTAGACACAGAGGAGATTACAAAATCAACCACACATTCCTCAAAACAAAACAAAAACTTTCTCCTGAAAAGGTAATTACTGTACTGTAATACAGGGTGGTCCTGTTGATTCCTCCTGTCTGTCTTGATATTCCAATTTTCACAATTAGAATAGTTACTCTATTTAGAATAGTTGAAGGGGCTAATTCTGTGGAAGCTATGAACGTCTCCCAAATTTAAAAAATAATGATAAATGATAAACATTTAAAATATGATGTGACTTACAAAATTTTAAGTGTTCACTAAATGCTGTCCACACTTGACTTAATAAACATCACCTCAGGTACTACTTTGACATCATATTTTACAAAAATTCTTATTATAAAGGTAGATTTTCATCTTATATTTCTTACCTGTGCTGCCCAAATATTGTCAAGATCTTGCAAGGTGAGAGCTTTTTCTTTTATAACAAAACGAAGAATCTTCTCCAGTTTTTCTACATACTGTGGTTGATGAAGACTATCCCGTAAAACTATAGATAAAATATTGTTCTGCTGAATCCATTCCTAAATGTAAATGCAAAGTACGGTTTGAAAGCATCAGAGAGGTTAAGAGCAAAAGCACTAAGTAAATGTAAAATAAGGTGTCTTTCAAAAATATTAAATGGTCTATTTATAGAGTACTTCACTCATGTATTTTAAAAATATAAATGAAACACCACAAGAAACTACTTCTTTTCTAAAATTTTAATTCATCTGTAAGTTACTATTATTAAGATTCTAAATATCAAACAGGAAAAAATTTTATTTAATTCTATTTCTTCTGTCACGTCTTATTACTCCTCCAAAATAAATCAACAAGTATTTATTAAACAGTTATGTTCAAGAAACTGTGTTGGACACAGAGAATACAAATATAAAAAAGGAATAGTTCCTGCCTCCAAGGAGTTTACATTAGTTTACATTCTACTGAAGAACACAAGATGTAGGCGGACAAGCATACAAAATAAATTCAAGGCAATTTAGGAGGAGAGGAGGCCCTCGTAGCTGCAGGGCCAAGAACAGGTCCCATGTAAAAGGTGACAGTTAAGCTGAACATAGGGATTCTAAGTTACTGACGTGAAGACAGATTATTCAAGTCTGAGGAACAGTCTCTGCCAAGATCTAGACATAGGAAATAGAGAACTGTGCATGGGGAACGGTTCATGATCAAAGAAAAGAGGAAAGACTAATATATAATAACTCTGAAAGATAAATGGGGACAAGGTGACATTATCAACATAAGTAATTTCATGTTTATAAAAATGCACTACTTTAAAACCAAAACTACTACATATAAAAGAAAGCTTTCCTATCAAATCAGCCTGTCAAAAAAGTAAAATTGCTTCAATATGTTCTCACGTTAATATGTACATCTTATTAATTTGTTTACTCTTAATTTAATATTTGAAATACAGTCTATCTAGAAGCAATGTAAGGATAAATTTCTTTCCTTTTAATCTTTCAGGTTATAAAATGCTTTGCGGAAAATCCTGAGTGTGAAACCTAGTTTGAAGAGTACTCTGCATCCAATTAATGAAAAGTTATCTGAAGTGGAAAAAAAAAAATTCTTCTCTAGTAAATGCTACATTGATGTATATTCCATATCCCACACCTCCAGATACTCAAGTTTTCTTTAACATCTACCAAAAAGCCTTGGGAAAATAATGAAAAATAATTTGAGAAATAGTATAGCTTAGAATCATGAATTATTCTTCTCCATAATACTGTTCTACAGTAATTGCTGACAGGAAAATTATTTACTACCAGGTAAAGAAAAGCACTTCACCATCTCTAACCATAAAATGGCTATTATAAAGGGAAGAAGACTGTAAATATAACATGTTTCACATATCACTCCATCTTCATCTTATGTAACATATTCTACTTGAGTTTATATAGCTCATGGATAAATGTACAAAAACACTAAGAACATGGGGGGAAAAATACAAAATAAAAAACCCTATTATCTAAGGTCCATTTAAGTTTATAAGCATAATCATATATATCTGGTGAATATAAAGGCAGCTAGCATGAATAAGCTGAAGGAATGACAATAAATCAAATCATGAGTGGCTTAACAAACTGTCAGTCTCTTTTGTTAATTATGAAATTATCAAGTAACAAAGAAAAGGGGAAGCTCAAGTAATCAATATGTGTATGGTTTTTCCCCATCCATGTTTTCTTCCCAAAGGAAGAAATTTAACCTTAAATAAAGTCTTTTTTAGTATACCAAATTCATCCTTCACTACAGAGTTTCTAAAGAGTACTTATACCCACTTCTGTCTTCTGGTTAACTTGTGGATCACAATGTTTTTCCCCGCTAAGCCTTGTTTTACATTTTACCTTCATTCCCCAAAATATTCACCTTCTCTACCCAGAGACTGAGCCCCCCTCCTTCTTTTTGGAGGGGGGAAGGCAAGGCAATTGGGGTTAAGTGACTTGCCTAAGGTCACATAGCTAGTTAAGTGTCTGAGGCCAGATTTGATTTCAGGTCCTCCTGACTCCAGTGCCAGCACTCTATTATTCACTGTGCCACCTAGCTGCCCCAATTGAGCCCTTGCAATACAAATTTTAAAACAATGTTAGGAAAAAGCAGATTAGCAAATATCAACAACGTCTATGAAACATTCTATTTTAGAGCCCCTCACCTCTTCAAAGAAGGGAGAAAGATAACACCATTTTCCCAACTCTTCTCTAAGGCGAAGCTTGGTTACTATAATTACAAAGTTTTAAGATTTGGGGTTTTCCTACTTTCCACTCGCATCTAAATAATTCTTTTATTTCTTTAAAGAATACTTTGAATTTGACTTCTGTACCTTGATAGACTGATTCCCAGACAGTCTATGGATTCTACAAGTCATTTCAACTGCAATGTCCATTTCTTATTTTGTTCTAGATATTATTATTGCCATTTAGAAATACTGAAATTTGTGGCTTTATTTCGTCCTTTGCTGTTTTACTGACACTATAAGTCATCTTAATTAGTTTCTCTGCAGATTCTCTGGAGTTTTCTAAATAAGCCATCAAACAAGCGGTAAAAAGGCATATTTTTTTTCACCTATGCCACTATCTATGCCTTGAATTCTCTCTCTTGCCTTACTGCATTTAGTAGGATTTCACAGACATCCTTCTTTACTCTTCAATTTAATAGGTAAGCTTTTTAATATAACCTCATTATAAAATACCAGCTTTTTGGCTTAAGATATGTACCCTTTTCATATTAAAAAAAAGCTATGCTATGCATACTTAAAGGATTTTTTGCAAAAGTGATTATGCTTTATCAAAGGTTTCTTGCATCTATCTACATAATGTGGTCTGATGTGGTTTTGGTTTTCTCTATGATTATATTAGCTTTTTCCTAGTGTTAAACCATCCTGACTTGACAGGTGCAAATTAAACCTGGTTAGAATAAATTAGTTTCCTTAGGAGGACTTTATTTAACATTTTTGTATTAACATCTATTATTGGAGTTTGTTAGAGTGCTTTCTTTCTTAACTTTAGAGATTGTGTAATAAAAATATTAATTTTTCCTTAAACCTCCAATTAGACCACCTGTAATTCCATCAGGAACTTGAGTTTTTTCTTTGAATAATCCATAAAGAAATATTTCATTTTCTGACATTTAGTTCTGCAACATCTCTATTTCATGCTCTGTTAATATGTGTATTTTTGCAGTCAATTGTGATTTTGTCATGTTCACTTTTAATTTCACTTATTTTATTCTTTTTTTTTATGAGGGTAGCAAGAGGCTGATCAACTATACTGGTATTTAAAAAAAACTTTTAGTATATATTTATATATTTTTCTTTTGTGTTTTACTAATCTTTTGGTTTTTAAAAATCATATAATTAAGCTCATAAATTCTGTTCCCTTTTTTCTTAACACGCTTTCAGAGATTTTTTATTGTCTATGGATTGCTTTAGGTGCATCCTGGAAATGTTGCTACGTTCTATCTCATCATCATAATTTTATTTCAGATAGTTACTGACTGTTTCTATTATTTGTTCTTATTAAAATAATTCAGGTCTGTATGTTATTCATGTGTACCCTGTATCACTATCTTTATCACAGTAGTCTGTAAAAGATGTTAGTATTTATAGTTTTCTACACTAACATACTTTTTCATTTTCCCATCCAAAAAACATCCGTCTTCCACAGCTTTACAACTTTTAAAACTTGAACAGTTCTTTGCTCTTCAATCTCACTTAAATGTGTCCTCCTTTGAGGGAATATTAAAGTCTGTTAAAATTAGGTTATAATGATTTATGGCTTTTTAAAATAAAGTTAATTTTTCCCTTTATCAATTAAGACACAAGTTATGTTGTACATATATCCTTAGTTTGAATATTGGTCCCTTATGTATGGTTTCTTTGAATATAATGCAGTTTCCCCATTCATACTTCAATTGATATTATGAATTTTGATTTTTCCCTAATAGCACAATAAAGCCTCTGCTTTTTGAGAATAATCAAATGGACAATAAATTTTGTTGTGGGCAAGCATTTTCATTCTAAATTTCTCCTCTCTATATATAGTGGTTTGTATTTTATTTTCATCTGTTACATAGTTCTTTATTTTATTAGATGGTTTAATTCACTCACATGGAAAGTTATTATCAGGGCTGGGTTTTCTGTCATTTATTTCCTTTATTTGGGATTACTATTTTCTTCCTATTTAAATCAATACACTATCCCAACAATTAGTTTTGTTATATTATCTTTTTTTAATTTTATTTTTATTTTATTTACCTTTTTTACTCCCATAGGCTCTCTCCTGTTCTTCAGTAAGTTTACCTGTTCTATCTCAAGTTCCCTAAATTTATTTAAATTGTTAATTTCTCTTCCCTTTTAAATTATTTATTATTTAGCTCTAGCTCACATACATCTAGGAAGAGACATTGAAAGACATGTTGCAGTGTACTTCAATGAAGGCAACTCATTCAAAGATAACATTATTTTGTCTTTCTGAAAGACTCCAAAAACTTACGCAACGAAAAGAAACTAAAGTTTTACCTATTGCCAAAAACCATATAAAAATGATAACTTTTACAAAAAATTCTATAAGCAAATGCTGTTGAAATATTATTCAGCAATATTATTCAATGAAATATTATTATACTAAAAAACAAACTATAGTGTAGCAAGTAGCAAAGCCATAATATCTGCCACACAATAAAATCAATCAATATAGAAAATTCTTAGGATTACTAATAAAATTTATAAGTTACCCAGACTTTCATAATTTACATTTTACAAAGTTCAACTAAAATTAATCTGATTTCTGTCACAAACTGTTAACTTCCACATAGATGATAAGAAGCAGAGAATTAAAGAACTTACTGCCATTCGTTCTGCAGTAAGCCACTCTTCCTCTTCGGGATTACCATGCCGATGGGTATAATATGATACACTAGAGATTACTTTATTAACCTCGTTTAGGGCATTCATCTTGCCATTGAAAGAAGAAATTTGTAACAACCTGTAAAAAGAACTTGATGTTAGTATTTTTTTTTAACCCCACATAAAAAAATTCCAAATGCAGAGCAGCTTACCTAAGAATCATTTTTAACCTAAATATTTCTAAATTTTTTACAGTTTCTTCTTGTCCTGGCACTCGTGAAGCTAAATTCTTCAAAGATTTTATTATCATTGATAAAGCATCGTTTTTTGCTTCATTTTTTGCTTCTTTTTTCAGTTCATCATCAGTTAAGTTTTCTAAAAACTGTGGAACCATTTCTATAATTGGAAGGAAGTATTTCTTCACTGTATGAAGTGTCAAAAACTCATAGCACTGTCCAAATGGTCTGAAAATAAGGAAAATATTAGAATTTGTGTAAAATTCCATTTAAAAATGAATTATTTTTTTAAAATGTATCACAGTATTTGTAGAAAGCAAAATAAAAAATTAAATTTTAATTTAATACTGTTTATCAGAGAAAAATCAATCAGAAATGCAATCCTAAATTTGAAAAAGCAAAACTGAATTTCTAGAGTAAAACAATTGCTCAATTTTTACTTTAACTTACTTAATAAGAGCTGCAATAATCTGGACATTCAATGCTGAGCCACTAATGAAGCGATCATGCAAAATCTGGAACCCATTTAATGTGCCAAATTTATTGATGAGATCCACTAGCCAACCCTGTAATACATTTAACAATAAAAATTAATTTTTCTCTCTTAAGCATAAAAGTAAATATTACTTACCTCAAATAATAATTTCTAAAGGAAATACTTGATAACAGAAGCAGAGTCCTTGGCAGACAACTAATAGGAAATTCAAGTAATTAATTTGTAATATTACATCACTTTCTAAAAGAATTTACTTTAAAGCTATTCTATAAAATACACCTTGCATTTGCAGAGAAGTTTTATACAAAGGGGAGTAAAATGATTTCCTTAGCACTGCATAGTTATCTGACTAACAAATAAGAGTGAAAATTCATGTCTTTTAGCTCCAACCCAAGCTTTTCCCCATCAAAAGCTACTGCTTTTCAGACATCTTTTGAGTGTTTTTATCTTATATAGTAAAATATGTATAAGGAAAAAAGTTTATCATGTTCTAGAAAGGAAATCCCAACAAACTTGATCACAAAATAGTTTGCTTGTATTTATTTGATATTAATATAACAACTAGTTACAAAGTATCAAGATGCACAGAGAGTAATTCAATTCAACATCTCAGATGCAAAGCAAGCTTTTAATCCTAGAAACAATACCCAATGTGTTTATAAATTCAAGAAATCTCACTCCCTTCCCCAGGGCATAATAGAGCAAACAGTCTAGATAACAGAGTCCACTCCTTATTGCCACATTTGCTTGCTTCTGGTGAATTGGACCAATTCTTAATTATCTTGGGGAAAATTCCATAAAATGACCCAGACTGTCTCATAGTTTCTGCTCCAGGCATAAACATAGCAGGAACTTAACTTAAAAAGAAGCTAGAAGAAATCTTTCTACTCATGAACAAATATGAAAGGAAAAATAACGTTTATAAGGATGCATGTGTTTAATGCAGCAGGAAAGATCTAAGAAATGGTAACATAGGAACATGAATTTATACAGAAAAGCTAGCTATAACTTTTTTTTCCTTTTCCCACTTTTTAAAATACATCATCAATGGGAAAAAAGAAACAAAGACATTCCTTCTCCTGATCTTTGTTCCTTAAGCAGATTCTTAAGGGAAGCTTCTAAATAAGAAGAGGCACAAAAGCATGATAATAAAGTCAAAATCTAACATTCAGTTCAAAACAGAAAAAGCCAGAAAATACACAGCGTTTTCTAGTACAAGGTAACACTTGGTGTGCAATTCAGTTTATGCTATTCTTTGAATTACTAAGCACCTTTTTTTCTGTCTGTACTAAAGTTTTTATCTGCATTATCAATCAATAAGCATCAAGTGTCTATTGTGTGCCAGATTCTGTCTTAAGCGGAACTGTCCCTGTGGTTAGTAACTTCATATTTTAAAATAGCTCTCAAACCCATATTAGTTTTTATTACCTTTTAATGAAAAAAAGTAGTTCTCATTAAAACATGCTCAGTTATATGGTGGGGCACATGGATTTGGGACAGGTAAAATGAAAATTCATTATAGCTCTAATTCTAGAAACCCCTGATTCTTATTCTACTTTTTATCAATGTCTGCTACAAAGAATGCACTTTGGACAATTTTGCCTTCTCCAAATTCCTAGAGTAAGTATACTTATTTTAAACCCAGATCTAAGATTTCCTTCTACCTAAGTAGGGACAAACATTTTTGTTGCACATGCTCCCATCCATGGAGGTCCCATGCCAACCAAGGCTTATGTTTTCTATCCAGTATCTTTTCCAAATATGGATAGAAATTAGATAGATTTTAAGCTTTTTTCTTTATTTATTTTAAAAGCACTAATGATTAAAAGAATTCAAATACAAGAAGGTTCTAATACCTGGGGATTCTTGGTAAAAGTTAGGGATGACTAAGGAGGAAGTTCCAATGTCTACTACCTAAGCAGAATAACCCTGATTAAAGCTCTAAACTTTTAAATTTTCCAAAGGAAAACAGGGAATTGTTACTGTGATGATTTATCATTTTTCCCTAATGCTCTTGGAGAACAAGAGTAAGTCATTTATTTTCATTTCCCTGGATCTCATATTTGGAACTCTGCTTGCCAATATCCTCCTGATGGCTATCTTTTAATATCCTGTACAGGTGCACAAATTTTAATCAATTTTGAAGAGACAAGCCTTTAAAACAATTTCTATCCATAGGGAGTTTGCTAGAAAAACTGCAATAAAATCTTTTCCATTTTCAGTTGGGAGTAAATGCAAACTAAAGGTTAAGTGTCAGTAAAGTAAGTTACTCCTTACGTGAATTTACTCATTCTCTGTGAAGTGGATTAACTTTTTCTACCTATCAGAATAACTAATCTTCTTTCCTATATTCTGTGGGGACTTGGCTGGGGGACTGAAAAAAAAATTATCTCCATAGGCACTTTCAACAAAAAGGTAGAAATAAGCAGTTTTCTCCCCCAAAGTTTCTCATTTAATACTAGGTAAAAATATTTTTTGATTATTACAAAGAAACATAACAGGAATTAACCATAAACCATAGGAATTTTCCCCAAGTCATAAGTAAAAAATGCTAAAAGTGCACATATTTAAGACAAACTGGAAATTCTTACCTATTGCTACTTTATAAAAGATAAACATTTCACTTAAACCACTTCCCTCACCCCTCCCTTTCATTCAATGGAAGAAACAAACTAGTAAGGTAAGAGAGCTGCAAACTATTTATTAAAAATTGTTTCTAAAAGACCAATATAATGATTTTGAACCTCTTCCTTCATACAGAAAAATGTATCAAGAGGAAAGGACACTAAGTTTAAACGTCCAGTAACAGCTTTAAAAACATGAAGCACCCAAATTAAGTAAATTTTAAATAAGTTCTAGCTATAGCTTGCATATTACTACTTTTACGTCAAATTAACAATTATAAGAAGAACTTTTATGTATCTGCCAACATCAGATGACCACTTTTAAAAACCTTGCCCAGCTGCACAAAAAATTTAATTGAATTGTGGAGATAAGCTTTAAAAACAAGTGTACTACAACTAACAAAACTGAGAAAGAAAAATTTTTATGATTTTAGAAGGGTATAAATGAAAATTTATGCAATAGACCAAATGGAGCAAGATGCTCCTTACATGGGTGAGATGGATAAAGTTAGGCATATTTTTATACTACACTGGGGTAACTTAAAAAGCATGCCTATATGATGTTACATTTAAGGTTACTCTTAAAATTTCTAGAAAAGTTAAAAATTTTAAGAACTTTGCTTTTATAATATATTATAGATCACATCATGCTGTAGAATGACAGAATCACAGAATTTTAGAGCAACAGGGAATCTTGGAGATTGTAGGCCAACTTCTTGCTCCAGGAAGTCACTGTCACATATTACAATGTGCCGGTGAGAAAACAGAAGCTTTGTGGTAGCATTTTGGTCAGAAAAAAAACCAAAAAACCCACTGCCTGTAAAATAAGAAAGCTGAAAAGAATAGTTACAAATAACACAATCTACTAGGTGATCATCCACCCATCAAAAAGTCTCCAAAGGTACCTAAAATTACTTTCACAACACCATCTTAAAAAGTTTACCAATTGTTACATGTTTCTGAAACAGAATAATGCCAAAGGAAGTTAAAACTAGAACACAAAAATATATAGGCTAAATAGTTTCTATAGGAACAATTAAGAAGTCAAATAGAAAATGATGCAGAAACCCTTTAAGAGAAAGAGTGAAAGATTCTTGTTTCATTTAAAAAAAAAGATCAGTGATCATCTAAATCTAGAGAACTGTAGTACAAATGCAAGCGAAATTTTAATTTTGAAAACAAACCAACACACTTTTGGAGATCGTGGATCTGGAGGACGGGCGTAGAGTTCATCTTCTGCCAACTGAACACCTGCAGGAATTGTTTCAGATGGGCGTGTACCATTGTATATATGGAATTTGCAATGAGGATTTAAGGCCATAGCAAGAAGTTCTAGAAGTGGAAACCAATCTTGGGAAAGCTTAGCCACACAAAGCTCCACTAGGCGATGAGTGTTGTTAATAATACACCTCTGTTTTAAAGGGAAAAAAAGGAGATGTTTTACAATTTGTGAAAATATTGTAATTTTAGCAATGGTTATGTCTTTTTAAATTATTTTGGTAACGAGATCTATTTTTCTGTATTGGCCAGCAAGATTAAATCTAATTTCATTCTAGAATTTCAAAATGTTTTGGCAACATTAAGCACATAAAGAATAAGTTATTTGCTATGCATACTGCTACAAGCAATAATACGGCATCTGCAATGTTACCATATTATTTCTTTAAAAAGCTTTATTTCCTAGATAAAACCAAGGTTCCATCTTCTGTAAGAAACAAAAGAAAATCTCTATTCTTTTATTTTCATTTCCTAATGCTCAGTCTTAAAACAGATTTCAGCAAACTAACCACTCTTCTCTGGCTAAACTATATATATGGGTACCCATTAATAGACTCAAGTATAGCCTAGAAAGAATATAAAAAAGTAAAGGAGATAGAAAAGAATTGAGAGCCAGAAGAGGAGAAAAACTAAGTATAAGAATAATGAAGTCTATAATAAAATG
The DNA here is from genome assembly GCA_028627135.1 of Pseudochirops cupreus. Taxonomy (NCBI): domain Eukaryota; kingdom Metazoa; phylum Chordata; class Mammalia; order Diprotodontia; family Pseudocheiridae; genus Pseudochirops; species Pseudochirops cupreus. Next base: position 163,547,009 of record CM053580.1, read on the forward strand.
CTATCAGAGATTTAATTCAAACTAAACTAACTTATCACTACTGCCCTATCACATTGGTTTGAATATAGGGCAACTTCCCCAAAATATGATTTAAAAAGAAAACCACAAGAAAAAAAGAAAAAGTTCCACTCTCCAAGAGGCTTACAGGGACATGACAAGCATAATGTTGAGATGAAGGAAGGTTTACAAAAGAGGAAGCCCCTAAACTAAGTACCTTGTAGGAAGATAAAAGTTGGAGAGATGGATTACATAAAGAGAGACTATATTTTTAGGATGAGGGGGTAGTTTTGAATACACAAAACTTGGAGATGTAATGTTTACAATGGGGAATAGATATCAGTAGAATTTCACAAACAGATCATGTTTTAGCAAGCTGGAACTAGATTTTTCAGAGGGTCTCAAATAAATTCAAGGCAAAAGGGTTTTCTATTTTGTTCCAGAAAAAGCCAATGAAGATTTCTGAGCAGAGTACTAACAAAGAGAGACACGAAGATTACTTTTGGAAGGTATTAAGAGGATCAAATGGGAAGGGGTAAGATTGAAACATGGAACAACAAACAAAGGAAATTACAGTAAGAACCTGGCTACTGGGGGCATAAAATAGGGTGGTGGCCACCTGAGCAAACAGCAGAGGAGAGATTTCACGGACAGAAACTAATTGTTATAAGTGATGAAAGCGTCAGAAGACTCAAAGATGACTTCGAGGTGATGAAACTGGGGTCTATGGTGGTAAGCACAAATGAAATAGGTGGAATGGAAGACTGACTGCTTTATTTGCAAAGTTCTGAATATCCTGAGTTTTAGGTAGCAATGGGACACTTAACATGAAGATGTTGAGCACAAAGATGGCAATGTAAAACTGGAGGTCAGGAGAGAAATTAGGTAAAGAGATAAAGACTGAGTCACCAGCTCAGAGACGCAAACTGAATCTGAAATCATCAAAGGAAATAGCTAAAATAAAATAAAGCCTATAACAGATACCTGTGTTTAACTGAGTCTCAGGAGAAAACCTATGAACCAGAAGACACTGTTAAAATAGACAGATGAAAGGAGAATAAGGAGAGAACAGTGTCTTGGAAGCCAAGTGAAGACAAAGTATCCGGTAATAGAGAGGATCAACAGAGTCAAAAGTTAGCGTGTTCAAGGAGGAAGAATACTGAGGAAAAAAAACCACAAAATATGAGAAATCAGATACCATGGCTATCCTTGGAGAGCAGTGTCATTGGGTGGAATCAGAAGCAAAACTTTAAGAAGACAGAGGCTGCCAAATTCATATGACTGTGAGAAATGTGGCCATAAAAGACAGAAAACAGTCAAAGGTTATCTAGTAACGGGCTGGAGGAAGAAAAAAAGTAGGATGAGTGGAGATCAACTTGATAACAACTAAGACATTAAAATATATGTTTTCTAGGTATTTATCCTAAAGGTAACAATGACTTTCCAAAGGCTTGTGAAAACAGATGACAAGTACCCACTTTTGGTAATTTACATTAAACAAGTAATTTTTCCAGAAGGACCACAGAAATGTCTGTAACAAACTGGGAAAACCTGGGCAAGAAATCAACTACTATTAGACTTCCCTTTCAACTTTTTCAAAGGATTTTATTATTGCTATGTGGAAATGTAGTTGGGTTCTGCATATTTAATTTGAATCAAGCTATTTTACGGAAACTATAAAATTTCTCAAAGAGTTTCTTTGTTGATTGTCTGAGGTTTTCTTTGAAGTAAAAAAAGAGTATGGATACCTGTCACTTATCATTTATCGTTATTCCAAGTTGGTTTTGGATTGTTATTTTTAGACTATATTAATAATTTAGTTGACCATAATTTAGTTGATCACAGAGAATAACTTTTTAGCAATATTAACATAGTCTAAAAACAACTTGGCATAATAATCAATGACAGATATCCATACTCTTTGATTTAAACATTTCACTGCTAGGCACATAGCCCCAAAAGAACTAAAAGTGCAAGTTCCTATATACATGAAAAATATTCAAATTAGTACTTTCAGTGGCAACAAAGAAATGTAAATAGAGGCCCATCAACTGAGGAATGACTAAACAAATTTTGGAATGTTGACATAATATACTATTATTATTGTATTGTAATAAATGAAGAGAAATATGGGAAAACTTTTATGAAATGGTACAGAGTAAAGTCAATAAAGGAAATCAATATATACAATGACTAAAACAATATAAAACTAATGCACAAAAGTTCTAAACAAACCTGAAGGTAATGTAAATTCAGTAAATATGCTGCTTAGTTTCCCTGACCTACTTTCTTTCTCTCTCTCTCTCTCTCTCTTTCTCTCTCTCTCCTCTTCCCTCCCTCCCTCTCTCCAAGGGATAGTTCAGTATATAGCAAAGGGGAAGATGTATTCAATAAAGAAAATGATATGAAAACAAAACATATCAATAAAAATTTGAAAAGAACTTTAAAAAAAGGAATGCATTTAGTTTTTGTCCGATACATCTAATTACAAGGGCTTTAAAAAGAAAAGAGGAAGGGGAAAACTCCCTCCATATAACCACCAAGTTAGATACCACAGAGAGAAGCTATAGTATAGGAAGAGCAGATGAACTAGAAAAAAAATAAAGTAGTAAAACCCATGGTTTCAACAGTCTAAATACAAAGCACAGACAAACAAGAAAGCTGAACCAGAAGTCAGAAAAATCTGGGTTCAAATCCTACCTGTACTCAAACAAATCCCTCCCTGAACAGGTTGCCTAAATGTTCAGTACCCTAAGCAACTCTCTAAGATTGTTTTGTAGAATCCACTTACACTTAAACAGAGAGAAAGCAAGGTTCCTAACTGGCAGAATGCCCTCTACCAATGAAATTGAATGGTTGGGGTTAGCAGTGGGGTGGTATTATATCACTGAGCCTTGGTGGGAGTTGGGGGGGGGAGACTCATGATTGTCCTAGGATTCCAAATAATTTTACCCTAATTCAAAAGAAACGGTCTAGTTAAAGGAAGAAGGGGAAGAGAGTGTCCAGGAAGAATTTTGGGAACTAGAAGGAGGAAGCACAGTTATCTGGGAAAAAGACCACAAGGTTGACAAAGCGAATCATTTGATAGTGATGTTGGAGAAAGAGTATGGGGAAGGGAATCAAAGGGGAACAGAATGAATTTTAACAATATAGACAACTTGCACCAGATTATCTTTTTTAAAGCCAGAAAATCAAATAATTTCTTTATTTGCATTAAAATAATTTCATCTTTCAAAAGGAAGAGGAACCAACCAAGGAAAGTTTTATTTTGGATATGGTTCTCACCAATATGAAAATAGGGGTTGTCAGGATGAAAATGATGGAAACCTGCAGAAGGGCTGGCTAGGAGAATGAAGCAACTTTTGTGAAGTTTGTCACAGAAGGGAACAAAGCTGAAAATAGTCTGGAATGAACCCAAGATTTTAGCAAAGATTTTTTTTAAAGATTCTGAGGAAAATAGACAAAAAATTCTATAGGACAAGTCAATCCAGAAGAGATCTGAAGCTCCTGAAAATGAAATTCTGATGACATAAATTCTAATGAGGAAAGAAAAAAAAAACTTTCCTAAAGATACTAATGTCAATGCACCAAGAACTCACCACAAACATAAGATATTACATACACATAATAAAAAATGAACATAAAACTATAGCATAGGTCCATAAAAAGAGTTTTAGGATTGTCAAAACAAAGAACGGAGTAAAGTACAGGAAAAAAAAATCTAAGGAATGTAAAATGTGTTTTTGTTTTTTGGCTTCCCCTCCCCCAAAAAAAAGTTCAAAGAAGGAAGAAGACCCCTGCTCAGGGTAATTATGATCATGGTTGGCAGAGTTGCTCAATTTTTATTTCGTTTCTTCTTTCTGTGTCAAGAGTAATGATGTCTGAACTAGAAAGCATAGAACAAAAAAAAGAGTTAGCATGAAGTTGATATCCAAGCTATATGTAAGGAGATGGTAAGAGACTTGCCCTTAATGAGTTCCAGTCACTTTACCCAGAGGAACTACATCTGCAAGAACTGAAGGAATTGACATGTGTTACCGGGAATCAAAATGACTGGTCTAAAGAAAGGCACATATCCAGATTTCCAAAAATAACAGAATGGACTCTGCCAACTATAGATTAGTATGCTTGATTTCAAACACAAAATGAAAGAGATGATTAGTGAACATCTGGAAAAGGAAGCAGTAATTAGAGGTGACCAGCATAGGTTCATCAAGAACAGGTCATGTCAGACTAACCAGGATTCCTTTGACAGGTTTACTAGTCAAGGTGGTTTATAAAAACTTGACAGAAATGTGGTAGATATAGCTTTCATGTTAGCAGAGCATTTGATAGAGGTTTTTATTATATCCTATTAGAAAAGATAAGTAAAATTGTTTTGTGTTGCTATTAAATTTTCTATTTTATTTTTCATTAGTACAAAATATGCTGGATGATACTAAATGCTTTATAGAATAATATGAAATCTGCTAAAAACTAAGCCCCCTTCGTTCCTACTTTATTTTTTAAAGTGATTTCCACTGACAGTCTGGACCTTCGATCCTCAAAAATGAACATTAATACTTTAGCTAGCTGTATAAAGTAACTCTTTAGAAATGTGATTAGAATGGCACTAAATCTTTAAGTTAATTTAGGCACTTCCTCCCCCATCAGCATGGGATAACAATGGATAATGACACTTTCCAAATAGTTAAGTCTTTAATTTTTATAAAGTGTATTTCAATTATATTTATTGAAGCATTTTGTATGTTTTGTATGTTATCTCCCAAATATCCGCGTGTATTTTATGATTATTTTGAAGGGATTTTTTTCTATGTTCTTCTGAAAAGTCCGATGATATGAGGTTTGTTGTTCAAAGTTTCCTTTGAAAATTTCCTTCTCTCATACGACAGATCATAGATTTTAGGAGTGAAAGTGATGTTCCACTTTATCTAGTTCAATCTCTTCATTTTATAGATGAGGAAACGGAAGTCAAGCCCACAGAGATACAAGGTCACACAGGGAATGTGTGGCACAGCCAGAATCTCACCCCAATTACGTCTTTAGATACCAAGTCCAGGGCTCTTTTCACTAAGCTGTGCAGCTTACTTCCCAAGGAAGGCAGAGTGTACATGCGTACACCCACACATGACCAATTACGTATAAAATCTTAACTACATAATCATTCAATGTATTAATAAATTTATAATATCAGATAAAAAACCTTAGGGCACATTATTTATAATCTATTGATAAGTATGAAAAGTTTACAAAGATAGCAATGAAATAATACTATTTTTTCCTTTAGCCTTAAACTTTTGGCTCTCTTTATTTTTTCTGAATTTCCTTTTGATCTTTTTGACAAAGACGTAGCTAATGTGCATATTGTTACTGCATCTTCGAGTTAACCAATTTCATAAGTCTCCCCCTATTTCTTTGTATTTTTCCTGTCATTTTTATGGCACAAAATTATTTCCCACACATTAATAAGTCACAATTTATTCAGTCACTTGTCAATCATTTGACATATGGGTTTTCTAGTTTTCTATTTTGATGAATAATGCTACTAGGAATATTCTGGCATAAGCAGATATATTTTTCCTGGCCAGAACATTCTTAGGAGAGATGTGCTTCATGGGAAAACTGAGTCAATGTGTATGGACAGCATTGTAAGCTTGTAATAGTAATGAAATTTGAAGAGCCCATTGTATTGACAAGCTAACAGGTACTTAGCACTTAGTGTCAAGCTAATCATATCAAGCCTGTTAAGAAACAGAAGGTATGAATCCCCCCCCTTGCTGACCTAACAGGAAAGGGCTGAACAGAGAGGAACTAGTAACACATAAAAGGAAAAGCCTCAGCCAGGAGAGTCAGAACTTCATGGGGCATACATTATGGAGTCATAGCAGCTACTGATGGAGAAAGAGAGACAGGATTTCTCTCAGCGAGCATCTGGAGGCTAGGCTGCTACTGCTGGACTGAACTGAGAATTGAGAAGAACTGAGAAGAGAAATGAAAACTGAGAATTAACACAGAACTCCGACTTGTGGTGGCAAAACTCAAACTTGTGGTGGCAGAACTTCTTCCGAGGGCCAGCCAGAGCTGCCAGAGAAGCATGACTGTGGTGTCAGTACTTTGTCTATTTTGGGTCTATGTTGAGTTCACAAGCAGAATATGAATTGAGATGATAGAGCAGATCATGTGTGTGAATATTGTAATTCTGCTAAGCTTGATGTGTGTAGACATTCTTGGGGCTCTGTTAAGTTTTCTTTTCCCAGGAACAGAAACTGTGAAAGACTTGAGTTGGACTAGACACTATGAGCCTCAATATGGAACAGCAACTGCACGGAGAGCTGGACAAGGAACTGGGAACCATCTTGCCTTTGAACTCAGGTGGCAGTTGGTTAGATTCGGGCAGTAGTTGGGATCATGGAAAAGGAATCACAGAAGCTGAGAGCCTGCCTCAAGTCAAGATGAAAAGACCTTTCTGTGGGTACTGAGCAGTGACTGATGAAACTGTAACTTACTTGTGACCTAGAGGTGGATGACCTTTGTATTTTCCACTACCCCTTAAGAGGGTGTTGAGTAGTGACTGATGAAATCGTAACTTAATTGCACCCCATGGGTGGAGGGCTTTGACTTTTGTACTTTGTGACTGACTAAATGAATGTACTTTGCTTAAAACTATGTGATCACTCTGGTGAAAACTACGTGGACATTTTAGTGTTAAGTCATTGAGTTGTGACATGAGAATGCTGTACCTTGATTTTCTGTGAATGTTTTGCTCTGATGTGTTACTGAATAGAGAGCTCACTACACTATTTAATCAGAACCTTGAAGCTGTTCACAGCAGCAATCCTCTGGAAAGCAGCTTGTGCTTGGCTTTACAAAGCTTCATTCTATGATAATATTTCCCAAAAAGCATACCTGAAATTCACAGTTGCATCAGAAAAAATGGACCTACTTCTCTGCAGTTTCAATAAAATTGATTATCATCATTTAATATTAATGTTTAAAATCACAAACATTGCTAAGGGTTGTAAAATGGAACCTCAGAATTTTTATTATTTCTTCATGGTTGTTAATAATTTGTGATTCTCCATTCAAGAATTGCCTGTTCACATCACTTGACTACCTGTCTACTAAGGAATGACTTTTGCTCTTACAAATTTGTAGTAATTTCTTATAGATTGGATGTAAAACTTACTAAAAAAATATCTAAATTAAAATGGACTTCTTTACCACAAACATCACTTTTCATTATGTAAGAGCTAACCAAATTTATTTATCTTGACTATTTCTTTTATTGCCTGAATATAGAAAAAATACTTTCACCTCTCTACAACAGAGACAGATAGATAAAACTTCTTTTTAAAAATTAAGTGTTTAATTCATTTGAGTTTATCAGATATGCTGTGATATATAAAGTCTCCCTCTCCACCCTTTAGACTTATTATTCAATTTCCCCAAAAAAACTTTATAATATGGTGAATTAGATGCTGTTCCAAAGAACTTTTGGTACAAATGCAGAGAATTTCACCGTCTCTTTAACCTTATTTTCACCTTTCAATCTGTTATCTTTATCATGTTATGGGTAACATTTCTAGGACTATTAAAAAATAATAGCTACAGTAAGTTTTTTCTCCATTAAAAATAAGACTCAATTTGGGGTAGATACTATATATCAAAATAATGAAAGCTTGATTTGCTATGGTTTTAGAGCTTTTAACAAAAATGAATTCTCTACTTTTATCAAAGGCTTTTTTCTGCATTTACTGATAAGAAAATGTGATTTTTGTTGTTGTTGTTATTCTGTTACTATAGTGCAGGGGTGGGGAACCTACAGCTTTGAGGCCTCATGTGGCCTTCTAGGTCGTCAAGTGCAGTCCTTTGACTGAATCCAAACTTCACAGAACATATCCCCTTAATAAATTAAGACTTTGTTCTGCAAAACCTGGACTCAGTCAAAAGGCTGCACCCAAGGGCCTAGAAGGTCACATGTGGCCTTGAGGCCACAGGTTCCTGACCCCTACTACAGTCAATTATATTTTTCTCAATGTTGATCAATCAATAAATTCATGATATAAATCCAACCTGGTCCTCTTTCCCATCATGTGCAGAGGTGAAAACCACAGTTCAGCAAGATGCCATAAAGTTAACTTGTCTCCTCACAATGTTCTGTGACTGGGGATGTTTTGTCTTACTCTGTTTTTTATCCTTCTCAGTTTCAGGTGCTAGGGGTGAGCCCCACCAGACTTGGGGGTTGAGATATGGTGATCTTAGAGCCAGGATTTCAGGCAGAATATTGTAGCCAACCAGCCTGACAGAGAAATTCTGAGAAGTCAGGGTGCCCAGGACAAGCCTTAGGAAGGTTCTGGACTTGGAACTAGGATTGTGCTTTACAGGAACTGGGCTAAGTTGTATGTCTATTTATTTCATACCTCAGAGGAAATACTTCTATGTTAAAAGCTAATCTATCAGTGGTTAAATGGGACTGTGATATAGGAGAGCCTTTCCCTTTCCCCTACGCTTAAGAGAAAGTTCCATTACCTTTTCATTTCTTTATTGTTAACTATTTAAGCATTGATACTTTTCGTATTACTGGATTCTGTATTACTGAGTCCTGTCTACAAATTATGATATTACATTTAATGTGATAAATCTGGCACTCCTAAATTGCCACTGTCTAAAAGAAATGCTCATATCATTCTTTGGGGCATTTAAATCAACCTAGACTTGCTTGCCTTTTGTGAAAGTAAAATGTTCTACAAATTCTTAGGCTCGACTGCCTGTATCTAAAACTCTCAAATATCTGCTAATTTTTTCTACTTCTTTAATTGATCCTATTTGTATTCTTGTCTTGGTGGTTAAGTTTCTAATTCCATTTGGTTTACTCTGCCAGCATAGATACATGAAGGAGAGGAAGCAGAAAGTGTTATTGGTGGGAAGAGGGGGTATGGAGAATTTGGGTGCTCTTTCAAGTAAAGAGAGCGAGGAATTTGCCTACATCTCTATGGGGAAATTGCATATGGTATAAAGTAAACCCCTAAAAAACTTTTGTGTGCCCTGTGTAGAAGAGGACACTTCTGTCCAGATGCAAGTTGGAAGGCCTCAAGCAATGAGGGAATCAATGGAACGTTTGTTTCCATTCAGGACAATTTTCTCATCTGCGAAAGGGGTAAGTTCCTAATAAACCCCAGGTTCCAAATTCCTGTGAGAAGAGCTCCAAGTCATTTGGAAAGCTCAGTGTGGACCAGGTTTCCCTGTGAGATGAAAATTAGTTCTTTACCTGTTTTTGCTTTTTTGCTTCTATGCTGAAAAAGGTCCTAAGCAAACAGAAATATTTTGACAAGCTGAAATGTTCCTTGTTTTGTGACTCTGCAATACTTTGCATTTGAGGATAACTGTGATTGTCTCTTGTACATGGGAGAATGTATTTATGATCATACAGCCCTGGCTATTTTGAGACTTGACTGTATGAAACTGGAGTAGCAAGTAAACGGAAATTACTTATTCCTCCCCAGAGAACACAAAAGAACTCTATTAAATTTGGAACAAGAATTGTGTTTTTAAAAAAAATGTGCCCCTGTAGTAGACTCCAATTCTAAAACAGGGTAAAGTGTAACATGGAGCATTTAGAGAATGTTCAGATGGCCTAACATGGAAGCACTTGACTTTCCTGTGCCCCTACCATGTACCCTTACCAGGTGGCTCATCCATGACTTAAAGCCGTGGTGAAACTGGAGCCAAGATACCAGGTAGGATGTTGTAATCAGGTAGACTGGTAGGAAAGCCCTAAAATGCCTAGATGCCTGGGACTGAAATCTCAGGGAGGGTGTTGGACTTGAAACTGGGACTGTGCTCTATAGGAAAGAACCAAATTAAACAATCTATATATTTGTTTTATACTCTGGAAGTAAATATTTCTTTGCCAAAGCTAATCTACCAGTGTTTAAATGGAGCTGGGATATGGGAGAATCCCTTCTACACTTAACAGAAACATAATTAGTGAAGAGTTGAAGACATTTGCAGGAGCCAAGACATCCCTTAAGCGTACCAGAGAACATTGGGGGAGGGGTAAAATGTAACATACCTCGCCTTCAAGCAATAGGGGCCAAGGTGGCTAGTTTTAAATGCATGACCTTATCTGGAATAAAAATGAGTCCTTTGTTTTTTGTGGATCCCTAAAGATTCTCTGCTCAGCAGTTATTTTAGATAACCCAAGAATATTAGATTCTAGAGAAACTGAGCAAAAAAAATTCCTTTCAGGCAATAAATTTATAGTCCATTTTTTTATCCTAATGAGTATTTTCTCATAAACTAATTCTATCTGTGTAATTCCACAAATTTCATTTGTTGATTCTATGATTTTTTTTATTACTTAATATATGTATGTATGTATATATTGGTCTACTGATATGTTACTGAATTCTTTAAGTACTGATAGTAAATATAATGCAAGAAATCTGTAATTACAATATTGCTATTGTTTAGCAGAGACGTTTATACTGTTCTCTGGCATTCAAACTGACCTAGACTTCTTGCCTATAGTAACTGGACTAAGTTGTTTGCATGTATGCTTTGTACCTCTAAAGTAGGTATTTCTTTGTAAAAGCCTGCATGAATGAATGACTGAAGAAATGAATAAATAAATCTGACTGGGTCATAATAAACTTGAGAATATATTGCTAGAGCTTCTTCATTAATTCTGGGAGTATTATGAGGAGTACAGAATAAGTCTAGATATAGCATGGTTATAGAGTGTAGAGATAACTGAATGCTAGTCAAAGAAGTCTGAACTTTAATGAGTAAACAGTAAAGATCCATTAAAAATTTCTTATTGTATAATAACAGAAGATCTATGAAGATCAAAAGAAAGTATATTCTACGAATAAAACAAAAGCAAACTTCAAAGAAGAGGTAAAAAGATCTAGCAATCAGTCAATAAAGCCCAAGCAGAAAATAAGCCTATATTAGGGTGGTAACAGCAGGATGAGGTGAAAAAAAATAATAGGTGACATGATGGGAAATGAATTAACAGGACTAGTAATTAACTGGATATGATAGGTAAAAGAAAACTAAAAAGTAACAGCAAAACTTCTAAAAGGGAGAGTGGGTACATTTTTTCAAGCATCACTGACAAAAGTAAAGCCAGAAAAAGGAGGGGCAGAATCTTAGTTATAACATTTAATAATAATTTATTATATCCCATACAAACAGCTAACATTTATACGGTGCCTTAAGTTATCAAGGAAGGACAGTTAAAATTTTAGATATATTTCACATATGACCTTCCTAGTAACTCTGAGGTTTTATTATGATTCCACTTTACAAATGAAGAAATTGAGGCTTAGAGAGGTTAAATGACTTGCCCAAATTCACACAGCTTGCAAGTGTAAAGCAGAATTTGAAATGAGATCTTTCTGACTCTGGGTCTGGTTACTCTCTTCCTTACACCACCCTATATGCCAACATACAAAGGATTTGTGATTTCATCAATATGGTCCTTCCACCAACACAGTGCTGTAATCCCTAAGCCAATGGTTCTCAATCTTCCTAATGCCGTGACCCTTTAATACAGCTCCTCATGTTGTTGGTGACCCCCAACTATAAAATTATTTTTGTTGCTACTTCACAACTAATTTTGCTACTGTTATGAATTGTAATGTAAATATCTGATATGCATGATGTATTTTCATTGTTACAAACTGAACACAACCCACAGGTTGAGAACTGCTGTTCTAAGTGATCATAGGATGAGGATAATGGGAAAGGAAAGGGAAAGTCCCTGCTATGTGTCAGACACTGAGCTAAGGGCTTTACCATTATAATCTTATCTGATCCTTACAATCCTGGAGGAAGGTGCTATTATTATCCTTATTTTACAACTGAAGAAATTGAAGCACAAAAAAGTTAAGTGACTCACCCAGAGTCACATGGCTAGTAAGGCCACATTTGAATTCAGGTCTTTCTGACTTTAGGCCCAGAGCTCTATCTACTGTACCACCACCTGCCTCAGAGAAAGCAGCATCCTATAGTGGACATAGCAGTCACTATTCAACAGCAGTTGACACAGCCGTTTGGATTCAAACACCCTGGGTTGAAATATCCTTGTTCTGGATGAAATCTAGGCTATCAACATGACCTTGGTCAAATCACTTACCCTCTCTAAGTCATAGTTCCTCCATTTGTAAATTCAGGACTAGATGACCTCTAAGGAAATAATTCTATTACCTATAAATTCATTAGATAGGGAGTTACTTGGGGCACAGAAAACCTGAACAGTTTGCTCAGGATCACAGATATATGACTGTCAGAGGAGGGATATGAACCCACGTCTTCTTATCCAAAGGCCAGTCCTCTAGTCATGCTGCCTCTATATATAAAGTCAGAAATAATCAGCCTCTCACCCCCACTCCCACCAAGAACATGATTCCTCCCCATCCGCCCCCCCAATACTTATCATACTGTAAATTAGCCCAAAACAACAATCATACACCCACACCTGTTTTTCAGGAAAAGATGACAAATCAAGGTAGGATACGTTTAATTTAAGGTATCAGTAGCAGGCCATGCCTGTGGCAATGGTCTCATTAGAGATGGGCGTCTAGGCAATGGCAAAGAGCTCAGGGCTAGAAATAAAGAATAAGAAGCTATCTGTGGAGACGTGAAAAATGAAGCTGCATGAGTGAAGGATACCATCAATGGACAAGATGTAAAAAGAAAATAATGCTGAACACAGAACGCTGTGGGAACATCAATCTTTGAGGGTAAAAAAAAAAGTCAGTGATTTGACAGAGGTATGGTATCTCTGAAGCTGAAAGAGAAAAGAATATCCACAAAGAAAGATGATTAACAACGTAAAATGGTTGCAGAGAGGTCAGAGATGATTCAGTGATTAGGAGATCACCAGTAACCTCTGAGGAAGTAGTTTCATTAGCACTAAAAATGAAAACCAGATTACAAAAAGGTTGAGGAAAAAGTAGCTATAAAAGAAATAGAAAAAAAAAACAACAAAAAAGATAACTATACAACTTTCCTAAGCAAAGAAGAGACGATACAAGTCTTTTTTTTTTTTAAGGATTGCCTATTTATAAGAAACAGAAAAAGTCAACAGAAATGGAGAGAGAGATTGAGAGTGCACAGGAGGTAAGCTAGAAGAAGGGCCCTACAAGAGGGAAGAGAACATAGGATGAAGGGCACTGTGAAGTGCTTGTTATTGGAAAGGAGCAGGGATGCCTCTTTCTCTGGGACAGAAGGATAAGAAGATTCACTTTTCTGGGGGTGATGATACTGTAAAGTTTTAAGAATTTTAAGGGGAAGGGAAGGCAATTTCTGGGTTTTGATGACTTCGGTTTTCTCAGTGTAAAAAAGGAAGCTAAAACATCTGTTACTAGTGTGGAGGACAGAGATAGAGTTGAAGGTTTTAAATGAGAGGAAAAGGTATGAAAAAGTCCCTAAGGGGGAGTAAGACTGATAGTCAATAAGGTTAGAGGAGAAGGACTGACAAGTAGAACAGGCAAGTCAAGTGAGTGATTATGTTATCTTTTCTGGGAGCCTAGAATAAGAGAAATTTGATAGGGCTCTGACCCCAGGGTGAAAGACTAGCAGGAATAGAATGGTAGGTGAAGGGATAAGGAAGATCAAGGTAAGGGACAAAATCTCAATACCAGATCTTCATACTTTGATAATTCTGCAGATTTTCTCAAAATTATACACAAAGATGACTGCCATCAGTTCACACAGTTTTCATAGATTGAATGCAAAACTCACATGAATTTCAAACTTCCAGCCACTCACTGCCTCATCCGTAAGGATTTTAGTGAAAGATATTGTTAGCCCATCTCGGAAAAAACGTTGACATGCTTCACTTTTAACATCAAGACCTATATGAGAAAAAAGAAAAGAAATGGTTTTGTTTACAAAAATAATAGCACCTCCCATGCTTATCACTGACCTGAACTATAACCATCCAGGTGCTTAATAAATCAGGTAGTTATGAATCTAAAAAAAAAATAAAACTCACTACATTACAATATCTTCTCCAAATATTAAAATTAATAAGCAAAATGATTGGTGTTTTTTAAAGTATAAAAAGATCAAAATTTAGCTTGATTTAACCACTTTATCTTCAATGGGTTTTCAAAATTCATAACCATTAAGTCTCTATTTATAAATAACAAAGAAATGGCCCATGGTTGTGTATAAACAACACTATTTCCCTCCGTTTTGGATTTTATCATCTTTCCTTCCTCCTCCTGAGTTCAGAGACTATCTAGGGCGTGCCATCAGTTAAATCACAGCCGCAGTGTCAGCCGAGGATCATGTGTGCTATGGTGGGCTGGCTGACGCACTACAAGGTGTGATGAGAAAAACGGAGTCTTTTCATTCCTCACTGCTTCCCAACAGGAGCATCCCCAACCTCTTCTCCTAGCATCCTTCTGGATTCAAACTCAGAGCTTCCTGTCCGAAATAAGTAAAGTGTGACTTTCCTCTCAAATACACCTGCTAAAAAAGGCCTACACTTCAGTGTCTGTTTCCTGCGTGTGACTGTCTTCCCTCTGGGGAGCTGGTATTTCCCTTTTATTGACCAACATTTAACTAACAGTTACAAGAAGTAAAAGGAAAAAGGGCAAGGTAAAGGAGAAAGCCCTGAGGCAACCATAACAAGTTTTTAAAATCTAATTTCTACAGTAAACCTGGTCAAAAGCAACTGATGGATACAGTCGCTGCAGGGATTTCAGAGGCTCATTTTATAGAAGAGCGTGAGCAGGCTCAATGACTTGCCCAAGGTCACACAGTTAGTAATCATCAAGGGCCAATCTGACCCCAAGAAAAGGGCTCTTTACATGCACCACACTAACCCACAGAAATGGACACAAGTGGGTTTATCCTTGGGGAAGCTGTAAAAGTTAATGCTCTTCGTTCATCTAATAAGCATTTATTGGAGACTTATGTTCCGGGCACTGGGACAAGTACGACAACAGAAGCCGAGGTAGTCTGTACACGTAAGGAGCAATGATTAGGGAGATTTTAGAAAACTAAAAGGGTTGTAAGGGTTTGCTTAGACAAGTGGTTTAAACTCCCATGAACTCTGAAGAAGGAGGTAGGTCTCTACTAGCAGTCATCTCAAGCCAGCAGAATCATTACCACAACCAGTTTAGATCCGAGAACATCTACTACTACTACTACTACTACTACACTGGATAGGAAGGTTCCTGGATCCCACTACAATACAGATACAGAATGAAGAAATATATCCTGCAATATAAATAAATTAAAATGATAATTTATCTACTGCTATTATACACTATACAATATTTTCAGGTGCAAAATGGTTAGAATGGAATTTTGGAACTAGTAATAATACCATGTACAGCATTATTTCCAATAGTAAACTAGATGGTGTTTAGGCTATTAGGGCACTACCAAAATCCCCTTTATTCATTATTCATATTGTGAAGTATTAGAGAAAATTACAAATGAATACAACCCTATGCTAATTTGGAGATTACTTGACAGAGTAAACCAAGTTTCATTGGTACTGGTATACCCTCTCCATCAATGCAAACTAGCATCTTCTCTGCAATTTACAGTCCTAGAGGGTGTTAATACTCTGGGTACACTGAGAGTTAAGCAACTTTTCTAGGGTCACACAACCAGTATGAGTCAGACTCAACTGCACTCAACCCAGGTTTTTCTGGCTCCAAGGTCCAGTCTCTATTCATTAAGGGACATGGATTCTAATATTGTAACCAGTTTTTAGATCAGTAGCAGTCACTTCGACAACTTGCTCCAGTAGAAATTACCTACTGAAAGGCAGTCTGGCACAGATATTTTCCTTTAAAACATATACCTATAGGCAACTTTGCACCAAATAGTTTACACTAAAAATGTAAACAAAATCATACTAATGTTTGGCTATACTTCTCCTATACTAATTGATTTTGCTGCTCTTATGTTGATTTGCTTAGTTGCTTCAAGCATTTCTAGTTCTTAACAATGGCCACAGAGAGCAGTATAGCTCTCCAAAGTACAACATCCTTGAATAAACCAGAAGCTAAAAGATGAAAAAACAGTGAGGGCACCTACTCAATCTTATATTTGGACATGCTATTTGTGTACACTTAATGTATTTGAAACACTGCTAATATCTATTCTTTAAGTATAATTCTTAGAAAAATATATAAAACAGTATTTTTCAACTTAGAAATTCCAATTCTACCCCAAACTGAATCCCATGTAGTAAGCTTAAGAGTTACTAAGCTGACCTGTCAAATAAAAGGAAAAAAAAATATAGGTAATATTGCTTTCTGGATTTGCTTGCGTCATTTTACGAAGGGCCTCTCCTCTCTCCCAGATCCTATTAAAAGAATCTTTTTTAATTACCAAGTTTTTTGCTGTAGAATAATAACATGAAACAAAACTAAGGAAAGGAGATGAGTGGATATATGTGAATAAGTTAACCATCTGTATCAATGAAACTATGCTAATTTCCATATTGTATTATCTCACAAATGACAATAATTCAGGTAATAATTAAGGGAAAAGGATGAAAAGGTAAACTCATTTAATTTACTAATATTTTTGGTAGTAACAATAATTTTAAACCATTTTTTCCTGTGTATGAAAAACAAAAGTAAACAATTATGCTACAGAAATAGTGTAAATTAATTGGGAGGAGGGGAGAAGAGGAGAAAATTAGGTCTGAAGTCATATTAAAAATTAAAGAAAAAACACAAGCTCAGTGGTCTGAATTTTTAAGACAGCTGCTAATTAGCTTATTACTTAGGATCTTAAGAAGGTACAGCCTCAAATTCCATTAGGAAAAAGCATTACAGAATAAATACATATATATAAATCAAAGTCTTCAAGGTGATAGACATTTTAGTGGTACACATTATACTAAGTACTGATAATATTGATAACTCACCTTTTTTACTAAGATCAATAGCAGCTTCTAAAAGAACTTCTAATTCCCCTTTTGGTAAAACTGGAACCACCCATCGGGGCCTAAGGATTACAATAAAAGTTTTTCATTCGTTAGTAGTAAAAAAGGCCTATAAAGAACTGACCAATTATAACATTCTCATTGTGATGTGCTGAGAATGTAGCTAAAAAATTTAGTAGTCCATTAAATCACACAGTATGGGGGCCAGGAAAACCTGCTGTAGTCAACTAGTTCTCTAAGCCATAGAGCAAAAATACATTGATAACAATGGAGGAAGAGAATATTAAATTCTGCTTTAACAAGCTTATTAACATGACATCCAAATGGTTTTGTAATCATAAAATATCAGTTAAATAACTTTCTGCTACAAAACACAAAGAGAACTTATTTACATGTTCAGTTGCAATATTCCTACTACTGAAAAAGATAGACATTAGAAATATCATTACCAGAAATAAGTGGTGTACAGATACTGAGTTGCATTCAAATACAGACTCTTCTGTTAAATATTCAGTAGGCACCACCTCTTTCCCAGGAAGACAAACTGTCACCTCTGCTGCTCAATAGTGGCACATTTTTACTTGTACCTGGGTACTCCATCCCAGACAGATATTACGGGATATAGTGGAGAGATTACTAGATTTCAAATCAGGGAGAAATAGACCTGGTATCACAAATCTTCCACTTGGTGGCTTCGAAGCAATTCAAATAACCACTCTGGGCTCTACTTTCTCCAACGGTAAACTGAATAATATCTACCATATCTCAAGGCGGGGAGTCAAAATCAAATAAATGTGTGGAAGCACATGATTAGCCATATATCACTAATGTCTTTGATACTATTTCTTCTCCCATCTGCTTTATTACTGTTTTGCTTCTCCACTCCCCTCAAAAGAGCTTGATCTCAATGTTACTTCTCTAAAGTAACTATTTAACATCTAAATGAAAGAAGAACAAGGTGGAATAAGATACCCACAAAAGAGGTGCTATAAATGAAGAGGCATGGGGGTTAGGGGTATGTACTGGGGTGGGGAAGGGCAGTGGTTCCTAAAAAAGAAGAGAATATATGTTGGGATTAACAACTCCCAGATGAGCATACTTTGTTAAATGCTCCCAGACTAAGAAATTCACGTTGGAAAACTCAAAAAATGGATCCACTCTATGGACCATTCAAACTTTGTTTTAGACAAGTACAATATTTAGGTCCAATCTTGCAGCAAGCCTGAGAATCTCAGGTATTATGAGCTCTCCATTGAATAGAGAGGCTTTTAAGTACTAGGCCTTGAACTCTTGTTCAATAGTAAGGGTTTGCAACAATCATTCATAGGCAAGTTTTCCTCCTTTTCTTGCTTAAGAAACAAAAAGCAAACAAACAAAATGCCTAGATGATTACATTAAAAACTCACAGATATAAGTACATGTAGGCAATGACCAAATTGACAAATATGTAGAGGAGGGAGACAGAACAATAGTGGAAAGACTTCTTGGGGAATCATAACTATAACAAAACACAATTCTCTATTTCTTGATTACTTTCTCCCATGTTCTTTTTAATATATGTATATGTATATATATATATATATAGAGAGAGAGAGAGAGAGAGAGAGAGAGAGAGACAGAGACAGAGACAGAGACAGAAAACTACTAGGAAAAAGGGAAGATTTAGGAGGAATATTTATAGCTATCTCATTTAATTTTTCTACCTTGAGTAAGTCATAGCACCATTATATTATTCCATTAACACTGGAACCAAGAGCTACTAGTTCTGGCTCAAGCATAAATGCCAAATGATAGTATGAAACAATGCCAATCTTCAAAATCCCGTATGTAGGTAAAAATAAAAAATAACCTGTTGATCATGTCATCCAACTTTGCCAGGTCAGTATGGGGAAATGCAGGTTCCTCATCTTCAAGCTGGGGTGGGGCATCACCTTGACCCTGTTCATCAGGGGGTGTTGCTGGGGAGTTCTCATTAGAAGAATCAGGCGATGAAGTCTTAATTTAAAATGAAAATTTCGAGATTTAGTTTATAGACCATAAACACAGAACGTCCAGTAAAAAAATATATATGTAATTACAAAGTTTATGAATTCCTTTTATCATCTTGTGTTATACTATTATACATATGTTAATACAAAAACATCACAAATTAGTTACTATAGTGCCAATAATATTGGTTTCCATATAGATTAATTTCCATATAAATTATAAGACACTATGAGTACACATTTTGTGTGAAAAATAAATTGGATGGTTAGTATAGTTAAGAATTTAATTGCATTTTCTGGAATTTAAAGTTCTCACTCTATTTTCAAATCTCTACCTACAATTTAACAAATGATATACAAATAAAAACTTCACTGTAATTTATTAAGGGCCATTTAATCTAATAACAAAGAGGGGGAATCTGAAATGTTCTGTCAGTTTTGTCAAAATGAGTTGTCACTCAATTACAACTAAAAGAAGTCCAAGAATGTTGCATGGAAATGACCTAGTAGAAGCACCTAGGTGGCAGAAGTGGATCTAAATTCAGGAAAACCTGAGTTCAGACATTTAACACTACTGTTGTCACTCTTTGTGCTTCTACTTTTAAGGAAATATACCATATGTGTTTAGTCCTGGTACATTAGAACTGCTCAGGGGGTAGGCGATGGTTAGATATTCCAACAGGGGGAAAAAAAATCAAACCAACCAAAGATGTTAAAATAAAAAAAACACCCAAGTATTTATCCCACTGTAACACCTGTATGAGGAAGGGACGCATGTCTTCACTTGATCCACTCAGAACAGTTAACAGGTTTGCCAGGGGTGTGGGAACCTTCAGCCTGGAGGCCACATGTGGCCCTTGAGGTCCAAGTGCAGCACTTTGACTGGATCCAAAAAGAACAAATTTCCCTCACTGGAGGGTCCAGCAGGAGTAGGAGCTTCAGGGAGACCTTCCTTCCCTTCCCCTTTCTGTTCCTGGGTAGATGCACCTTCTCTCCCACCTACCCCCCACACTATTCTGCCCTTGCAGGGCATCCACTCTCTCAAGTTTATTCCTGTCTTCCCAATGGTGGCAGCTCCTTCCAGGGCAATATTCTTCCCACCAGGCTCATTCCATTTGAATGAGAAAGGAGTTGCCAACTACAATTCTTCCAGTAAAGATGGAAGACTATACCATATACTTAAGACACTATACACTCCAGAACAACCCCCTCAATCCCCTGCCATCTGACTTTCTGATACTCCTAGGCTTTGCTATAATGCCTTGCTTGCTATACCTTTAGGACTACTGGGCCTTTCTATCCAGCCTGCAGCTCTAAACCCTTCTAGATATGTCATCTCCCAAAATTAGTACATTAATTCTTTAAGGAGAGAAAACAACCCAATTTTCTATATTTGTATTCCCAATACTTGGCAAAATGCCTTCTATAAAGTACTTAGTATCATTAATTATCATTTCTATGCTGATTATTCTCAAGTTTACTAGACCTTAACTCCAGACCCACATCTAACTAAATATTAGACATTTCATCTGGATGCTCTGTAGCCATCTTAAACTCAACCATGTCCCAAACTGTACTCATTATCTTTGTGCTACCACACATCTTGTCAAACTTCTTGAGTATCGTCAAGGGCACCACCATCCTCCCAGTTCCCTCAGGCTCACAATCTAGGCATCACCTTTGACTCCTTACTATCTCTCACTTTACTCCTACTCCGTCCATATCCAATCTGTTGCCAAGGTCTGTCGATTTTACCTGTGTAGTATCTCTTGAATATGCCCTCTTCTCTCCTCTGATGCTGCCAGCATCTTGATATAGGACCTACTATCCTAACACCTCGACTATTTCAACATCCTACTGGGAGGTCTACCAGACACAAATCTGTTTCTATTCCAGTCCATCCTCCACTCAGCCACCTAAGTGATTTTCTTAAAGCACACATCTGATCATGTTATATCCCTTCCCTTCCCACCTGCCCCACACTGCTCCCCCAATAAACTCTAATGGTTCCCTATCACCTCCAAGATAACAATCAAATAAAAATAACTGTTTGACAGTCAAACCCTCTTATTACTACCCCCTTCCCCTCACCTTTTCAGTCTTCTTTGATTTTTACAATGCCCATCCCCCTCTTCCCCCCGGTACTCTTCAGTCCAATGACACTATCCTTCCCTGAACATTTTCACTGGCTGTCCCTCACACATGGAACACTTTTCTATTCAATGCAACCTCCTGGCTTCCTGGCCTTCGAAGTCCCAGCTAAGACTGATCAATCAATCTATCATTTGAGACCTTAAAGGAAAATAGCTGTTACTTGGAGATACTAGGAAGATTAGTTTTTATCTATCTCGAAGTCTGGTCCTAGAGTCAGAAAACTGATTTCACGTCCTGTCTCTGACAAATGCTAACTGTGTAATCATAGCCATGTCACTTAATATCTCAATTAGCTCATAATGGATGGAGTTTCTATACCAGGAGTTTCCTGTACAGATGACATGTTTGAATGACATACTTCTCCTTGACTACCTCCCCCAATTTACTTGACAAAAATTTGCTTTAAAGCAACAGAAGATTGAAGGAGAATGGATTTTGAGCTGAAAGAGTGCAATAAAGCTGTCTATTCCAATTACTACATTTTAACATCAAGAAAACTGCAGGCCAAGGAGATGATGAATGCCACACAGGTAGCAAATGGTGGACAAAGATTTTGAAGCCTCTCTACCTCAAAAATCAATGCGGTCTTCTATTGCATCAAATCTCAACACTATGAATCATAATAAGCTCAAAACGGATATGCAATCTGAACAGAAAACATAAAAATTAGAAGAAAATAAAGTCAGGTACACGTGTTGTACCTACATGAAAAACCTTTACATCAAATATCTCTGCTATGGGTCTGATAACCAATATCCACAGAATTAACAAAAAATATTACTCATTGATAAATAATCAAAAGATAAACAGTTATAAAGTGCTAAATGCCTCAACCTCTTGTCCCACTGCAAGATCAACTAAACCTCAGTCCTACCCTCACATCCTCTATTCCCATTCACTTCTTGCTTAGGGTAGCCAAAAGGAAAACAAAAAAAAAATGTACTGAGTGTACTATAAAATTTTTTTAAAAACAAATTTTAATTTCATTTTATTCTGAACTTAAAATACCCCCCCAACTCCCCCTAAAAGCCTTTCCATACCTTTAAGAAAGTGGTCATGAGGACCTGAGTTCAAATCCGACCTCAGACACCTGATACTTACTAGTTGGGTGACCTTGGGCAAGTCACTCAACCCCAACTGTCTTGTCTTCCCCCCTCCAAAAAGAAAAAAAAAGTACCAAATCTATATTATGTAGAATTTTTAATAATTCAACACAATTTTGAAAACAGTACGACTATCTGCAATTCCTTCTAGCCTTTCTTTTGTTCTTTTATCTTTGGGAGAGGAAGGCGTAACAGATCTATCCTCTAACCCATTCCCCCTTCTCACAAACCCTCCAAATTGTAAAGAAAAATCCCAATAACAAATATGTCAAGTAAAATGACATACATTCTCACAATGGCCAAGTCCAAAAACAGTATCTCTCATTTCATATTTTGTACTTATCACATCTTAACCAAGACTGGGAAGCACATTTTATTATTGGTTATGTGGATTTGGGGTTGCTTGTTACATTGATCAAAGTTCTTAAGTCAAAGTTGTTTTTCATTACAATATTAGTATTTAATAAACGTTTCTACTGGTTCTGCTTATTTCACTCTAGTTCAATTCATACAAGTCTTTCTGGGTTGCTCTAAAACCATCCCTTGCCTCATTTCTTACAATGTATTCTATTAGATTATATTCACATACTCCCCAACTGATGGGCACCCATTAGTTTCTAATTCTTCTATACAAAAAAGTATTACTACAAATATAGATGGTAGATAGGTAGGTAGGTAGACAGACGGACAAACAAATAGATAGATGGACAGATAATACAAAAATTTCCATATCCTTTGACTCAATGATCCCACTTGCTTGTCATATAAACCAAAGACATCAAAGATAAAAACTAGAAAGGGAACATATACACCAAAGCATATATATAGCAAAAGGAAAAGATTTAGAAACACACTAAGTAGATGAATATCCACTGGAGATTGGCTAAACAAATGTAGTACAAGCATATATTTGAATCTTCCTGAGTCGTAATACATTTTAAATATGGAGACAAAAGAGCAGCAAGATAACTTTGTGAACTGATGCAAAGCAAGAAAAACCAGGAAAACAATAAACACAATGACTATAAAAACATAAATGTAAAGAACAGCAACAATAGATTCCAAAGTCCCTTCAATGGCGAAAGCAGTTACGAAAACGAACCTCCCCCCAAATCAAAACCAAGTATTATGTAATAATAAAAAACAAACCTTGGCCCGAAGGAATAAATATGACACTACCTCCCCCATCTCTTCTTTACAGAGTTAAGTACTAAGGGTGTGAGACAATGAATATATTGTCAGCCTTCAATGACGTGTAAGTTTTGTTGAATTACTGTTTTCTTCCTTATTTTAAAGGATGGGGAGGCGTGAATAAGTGCATATTGGAAATTACATAATGTAAATATATATATTGATGTATACATGTATATTTCCATCTTCCTGTAAATGAATCACAATGCACCACCTCTACTCCATGCAAATTTAAAACAAATTTTTAATCATAGCTTATAGACATAAGATTATAACGATACATCTATATCAAAAAAAAAAGAAAAAAAGAAAGCTCTAATTTTGGAACAAAATTAGACAAAACAACTAATGACCAACAAACTTGAAATTATGCAGGAAATGCATTGAAAATCATCCCCCAAATCTTCATGTACTTCCTCATCTACTTCTGATTAAACCATGTCTATCCATTAAGCACAGCAGGAGATAGCAACGAAAAGTTCTAGTCTAGTTTTTTTTTCCTACTTTACTTTGGAAGTGTTGTTTTCCCTTTTATGTTGCCAGGGTACCATATTTTAACAATATTATAATCAAACAGAATTCTGAAGACTAATCTAGTAACCTAAAAACTACTGATAAAATAATTTCTGTGAGAAAACAGACTGCAAGTTCCAAACAGATGACTCACAAAAAAATGTAACTGGGAAATAAACATTTAACAAAATAAAAATACAAGAGAATGTAGGTAATGATAATATGTGGTTTTCTAAGTCAAACACAAGGCTACAGGAAATCCTTATCTACAGTTTAGAGGTCTCTATTTGTATCTTAGTTTAATACTATTGTTATAAAACATTAGTAAACACTTTGTGATTTAAAGTTAACTTGGTTTTGAAAATTACAAGTACTTGAGATAAATTGAGAACAACATGTTAAGAAGAAGGTTGTGGAGAAAGGAGCAGTAGAAGAGAAAAGAATTTGCCCACATAAGAAGAAAACCTTGTATGTGACTTGAAGATGATGAAGTATCCTACATCAGAGTTAAATGGGGGAAAGAGAAACGAAAGAAAACCTAAAGGAAAACAATCTCTTGGCCTGGACATTGGTCCAGATTCCAATTCTGATTTATAGGAGAAAAAGAACATGGACAACTAAGGAAAATACATAGTAAGAATAAAGAGGAGGAGGAAGATAAAGGATGAAGCAGAACCTTAAGAGATACACTCAAGAAGGTAGTTAGCAGGACAAGAGAAGAGAAAATAAGAGGTCTAAGTCAGTGGTTCTCAACCTTCTTAATGCCATGACCCTTTAATAGTTTAAAAATCTGCCTGGAGACAGATAGAGGAGGTTCCTAAGACCATCAGAAATACGTGTTTTCCCATGCTCTGAGGCGACCTGTGACTCCAGTAAAAGCATCGTCTGACCCAAAGGGGTCGTGACCCACAGGTTGAGAACCACTGGTCTAAGTAAACTGACAACACAGATAAGTGGATGGGGCAAATTTGTTGTAACAAAATTTTTCACAACTAGTAATTAGATGCAAAAACTTTTAACTGAATACTGAGGGCTGAGATATAATAAACACCTTTCAAATAGTTTCCAGATAAAAAGCTAAAATCTCAACCATTATATATAAGAGAGGGAGCTGTAAAGTGTTTGTATTTCTCTCCCACTGGAGACCATTATCTGAGCTACAAGTATACACCAATTTGCCTGCTAGCAAAGGCGAAGAGACTAGACGAATGACTACAGGTTCTTAGATTAAGGAAAAGGAAGGGTTCCTTATGGAAACAGAAACAAAGCTTCAAAAGAGGGAAAAGGAGTTCTGAGGTGGAGAGTGTCAACAAACTTGATACTTATTAGAATGATAGAGAACAGAAGTGTTCTACAAAAGGGAAAAGGAAGGAAAAGTGAACAGGAAAAATTAGAACTTAAAAAAAAATAGTTTTGAGGGTCTTCTAAAGAGGAGAAAACTAGATGCTCAGGAGGAAAAAGTTGATTGTATTTTCAAGAATGACAGAATCTATTAAGCAGCAGTTCATCCAATTACAGGACGTAAGAAGAATAGTAAGACAGCTGGTAACTCTTTCCATCTTGTAATACTGAGGCTACATCTCTGGACATAACAGATAACTTCCTAAGACTTGTCCAAATGAGTGATAACCACCCATATCTGGAGATTCACGTGGGCACAAATGACACTTCCAGGAGGAACAAAAATCACCACCAACTATTATGAAGTCTTGGGGAAGAAAATTAAGACTATGGGCACTGGTCTATGTTATTAACTTTTGTTAACAGAAAGCAATGGATGTAAAATGGAAATAGTCATCTAGCAGTGTCATCTAAGAATGAGAATGGATACCTGGATCAGTTTACCATATGGGAATGACTTTCTGGGCCAGAGATGGAGTATACATAAAAAAAGGTTGCAAAGAATAAATTTTTGGGAAGGAAGCCAGGTGGCACAGTGGATAGAATACAGGGCCTAGAGGTCAGAAGATCTAAGTTAAAATCCAGCCTCAGACACTTACTTAGCTATGTGGCCCTGGGCAAGTCATTTAACCCTGTTTCCTCATCTGTAAGATGAGCTGGTAAAAGGAAATAATAAACTACTCCAGTATCTTTGCCAAGAAAACCCCAAATGGGTTCATGAAGAGTCAGACATAACTAAAATGACTAAACAAGAGAAACATTTGCCAAGCAGTCTTGCAAATCTAATAAAAAGGATTTTAAATTTAAAAGTATAGGAAAAGAAGAAAGCCACCTCTACACATTCCCCAAACTAGACACTGGTTCTTAATGTTTTTCCCTATCATGAACACCGTCTACAATTGGGTATATTCTATCTACCTTCTCATAAAGTTTTTCAATACATAAAATACTTAGGATTACCAAGGAAACAAATTATATTGAAATAGCTATCAAAATATCTAAAAAGTACAAGTTGGATGGATTATAAATTAAGATCCACTGCTACAGAGATTAACCATAAAGGAAAAAGAAGAATTAGAGTTACAATAACCTCAAATTCATAGGAGACAAAAATATAAGAAAGAAGCCAGGACTAAAACTCCTGCACTCAAGGATCTATATCCAAGTGTCAAGATTTTAGGCAACCAGCAAGAGGAACTAAAAGTTCTAGTGCAAGAGGTCAAATAATTTAAATGTATAGGTTATCACTGAGACTTGGAAGACTGAAACCCTTGACTGGACCAGGGCTTTGGGAGAATAAAACTCAGTCAAAAGAAACAGGGCAGGTAAATGGGGATAGAGACAGGGTATGAACATATATTATTAATGAAAAAGATCCAGGAATCACAAAGAAAAAGAATAACATGGTATTTAGATGAAAGTAAAGGAAGGGAAAATATGAATGCTTTTGTCACTGGAGTGTGTGTGTGTGTGTGTGTGTGTGTGTGTGTGTGTGCGCGCGCGCGTGTGTGTTATACATAAAACACACACAAACACACATACACACACTGCCTTGACATAATAAGGAATTTGAGAAAATTGCAAATAGAGGCATGACTAAGAAGTGATAAGGGACTTCAATTATTTAGACATCTGCTAGAGCTCTATCTCTGGCAAAAGCAAGTTAGCCAATAATTTCTTGATTTGTCTTAGTTGTCTTTCAAAAGGTAGGATAACCAAGAACAACTATTGAGGTAGAAATGATGGTAACTTTGGTGAGAACCAACCATTTCACCCTACAATTCCAAAGAAAAATGGACAATGAGAAATAATCCAAATAAGATGGAAAATGGGATTTATCTGAAGAGAACTATGTGGCTGCACAAAAAACTAAGAAACCAACTTAGACTTTTAAAAGACATGTACAGAAAATGAAAGCAAAGCCAAATAATAGTAAACTGTTGAGAAAGCTAGAGTTAGGATTCCTCTATCATTCCCCAGAAAAATCCTCCTCTAGGGCAGACTACTTTGGCCTTGAAATAATACCTTGGTGTATATACCCAAATATTCTGCTATACTTTCTTTCTGTGGTTCCTGGATTTCTTCATAAATACCTTAGCTCCTGTGGACCTTACCCCCTCTGACTGGATGGCTCCTCCTCAAACTTCTATTTAAGGAGGCCACTCAGGTCAGCCATCTCTTCAATTCTAACCAGGCTGCAAAACAGAATTCTCCGTAATGCCTCTTTGTAGGTACTTTCCTCTATCACCAGTCAGTTTTCTTTTATGGTCTTTTATTGTCTTCCTCCATTAGAATATAAGAGACAGCATGCTCATCAAATTTGCAAATGAAACAAGATTGGGAGGGATAACTAACAACTTGTATGATAGTAAGGATCCAAAAGGATACTAAGATAATATATGCAATCACAATAAGCAAAAGTCTTAGACAAGGGCTTAAAAAAATATCAACTTTACATTTAAGTACAGGATGAGGGAGAATGGTTAGACAGCAACTTACTAGAAAAATATCTGGGATGTTAAGAGAACTTCAAACTCAAAAAAGAACCAGCACCATTAGGAGGCAGCCAAAAAAGCTAATGCATATTTTGACTGCATTAAGATAGACATAGCTTGATGAAATAAGAAGTTAGTCTCACTGCAATTTGCTCTAATGAAATTACATCTGCAGCACCGTGGTCTTTAGTTCTGGGTACCACAGTTTAAGCAGAAGAATAACCATGATGATGAAGGATCTTGGTCTTGTCAATAACCAAAGTTCATTTATTACAAGGACTGAAGGAACTGGGTGCTTAACATGGAGAAGAGATACAATTATTACTCTCTTTAAGTATTTGAACAGCTGTCTTGTGAAAGAGATTCAATCTGTTGGTCTCTTAAGGCAGAAACAAAAGCAACGGGTTGAAAAAAAGTCAATTTAGTCTTAGTGTCATGAAAAACTTCCTACACAACCGATCTGTTTTAAGAAGCAGTGAGTTTTCCATCTTAAGAAGAGAAATTACAAACACACACACTTTTCAAGTAATGTTATAGCAAAGATTCCTTTAGGGAATGGGTCAGACTACATGATCACTGAGGTCCTTTCCAACTTTGAAATTCTATTACTGCATAATATGCATAATGATGTAAAACTGAACATGCCCAAGTTCCTTCCCTCAAGTGTAAAAGAAAACATAAATAACTATGTCTATAAGAAAGAACGGGATGTACTATAAAAGAAAACAAAATGAAATAAAAGTCAGCATAATACTTTGCGGTCTTCCATGTAATGGCTGCTCTTTACTAAATCAGCACAATAGGTAAATTTCAAATTATACATCAAGAAAGATGATGGGGGCTTTTCTCCCAAGCTGTGTGCCAGGTTCTGCTGCTTCAG
>CM053580.1:163576160-163597202 GCA_028627135.1 Pseudochirops cupreus
CCAATGTATCTGTTGTGGATCTGACCTGCCGCCTGGAGAAACCTGCCAAATATGATGATATCAAGAAAGTGGTGAAGCAAGCATCAGAGGGACCCTTGAAGGGCATCTTGGGCTACACAGAGGACCAGGTTGTATCCTGTGACTTCAACAGCAACACTCACTCTTCTACCTTTGATGCTGGTGCTGGTATTGCCCTCAACGACCACTTTGTCAAGCTCATTTCCTGGTATGACAATGAGTATGGTTATAGCAACCGTGTAGTAGACCTCATGGTCTACATGGCCTCGAAGGAGTAAAGTGGAAAGCCATGGATCTTCATAACCAGCCAAAAAGACCTGTTCCACCACTGGGGAGCCCATATTCCTAACATATGTTCCTATACTAGGGATCCCATGTTCCATCCACAACCTTGTTCCAGTGTACCCCTGTAGTAGGGGGAGAAGCCTAGAGTCCTGTATTGTGTACCATCAATAAAGTCACCATATTCAGTGCAAAAAAAAAAAAAGAAAGAAAGAAAGAAAGATGATGGGTAAAAATGGAAGAAGTCAGAAGAACTAAAATAATAAAATTTTTACAGAAAGACCAAAAATAAGATTCTAATGCAGAAAAATAGCAAAAATTTTATTTCAATGGTAAATAGTACACTTATAACGGCTTTATTTTCCTTCAATCATTTAACCTGTTTTAAAGGGTTTATATTCAACCTAGAGATCCCAATAAGAAGGTAATAAATGTGTGATTCTACTGTATTTTAAAAGAAATCAAATTTTTGTTATTCCTATTATCTAAAATAATCCTAGATTTGCTAAGTATTTTACATCCTGGATGTACATTAAGGACCAGTTCATTACTAACCTATTAAAAGTTACAGAAACTCTTTGCTCTCATAAACTTAAAAAATAAATGAACAATAAACCACTTAAAATAAAATATGGGAAAGTATTAAATTCAAGTAGAAACTAGATAAAATTAGAGAAGTGAAAATAAATTCTAAGATATTTTGAGACAAACATCATAAAATAATAACATGATTTTTATGATTACAAAACCACAGAAAGGTAAAAAAGAATTCAAACATTTTTACCACTATTAACTCCAGAGAAGTTGAATGGCTTACTCTAGGAGACACAAGTAGCAACAGACAAAATTCAAACGCATATGAATGCTCTTCTCACTAGACCATAGTAAATCTAAGACCAATCACTAGGAACATAGCCACTGTTACAGGTTAAATGATTTCAATAAATTAATCAATAAACATTTATTAAGCTCCTACCATTTGTGCCAGGAAAGGCACCAAATGCTGGGCATACAAAAAGAGGTAAAAGATAGTCTGCAACCTGGACAAGTTTATAATCTAATGGGGGAGAAAATATGAAAACAAATATATACAATGCAAGCTATATATAGAATATTTAGGAAATAATTAACAATAGGGAACACACTACAAGTAAGAGGTACTAGGGAAGGCTCCCTGTAGGAATAAGAATTTAAGGAAGCCAGGGAGTTGACTAGTCATAATAGAGGAGAGAGAGCATTCCAGGCATTGAAGAAGAGCCATGAGAACACCCAGAGCCAAAAAATGGAATGTCTTGTTCATGGAACAGCTTTGAGGCCACTGTCACTGGATTGAATAGTACATGTTGGGGAGTAAGGTGTGAGAAAACTGCAAAGGTAGGAGAAGGCTATGTTATAAAGGACTCTGAATGCCAAACAGAACATTTTATATTTGATCTTCAAAGCAATGGGAAGTCACTGGACTAAATAGGAGAGTGACATAGTTGGACCTGTGTTTTAGGAAAATCATACCAGTAGCTGACAGAGAATGGAGGAGGAGACTTACCAGCAGGATACTGCAACAGTTCAGAAAAGATGCTGCAGGCCTTGTTAAGAGCTTGTATATGGGAGGTGGTGGGGTTGAGTGGGAGGGGTAGTGGTGGTCTGAGAGATAATGAGGAATCCAGGATAACTTTTAGGTTGTGAAGGAAGAAGAATGGTGTTGCCCTCTACAGTAATGGGGGGAGGGGGGGGGGGGGAAGAAGGTTTAGGATAGGGACGGGGAACCTGTGGCCTTGAGGACAAGTGGTCCTTTAGGACAAGTGCAGTCCTTTGGCTGAAATGGTTCCCCACTTCTGGTTTAGGAAAAATGATAAGTTCTGTTTTGGACATGCTGAATTTAAGATGTCTACTGAACATTCATCTTGAGATATGTAAAAGGCTGAGACGCAAGACTGAGTTTGGGGCAGGATAGGTAGGTAGATCTGAGTAACTTCAGTATAATTAATACATGAGAACTGATGAGATCACCAAGCGAAGCACTTAAGAACAAATTAGGACAGAACCCTGAGGAACACTTATGGTTAAGAGGGCATGATCTGGAAAAGGATGCTACAAAGGATTCAGAGGAGTGAAGTTAGAATGGTAAGAGGAAAACCAGTAAATAGTGACCAACAGTGTCAAAGGCTATGGAAATAAAGGAGAACGAGGAGCAAGAAAGGCCACTAGATTTGGCAACTAAGAGATCATAAGTAACTTTGCAGAAAAGAATTTTGGTGAAATAATAAGATTAAAAGTCAGATTATTAGGGATTAAGAATGAGAGGAGAGGCAGAGCCAAGATGGTGGCATAGAAGCAAGAAAACTCCGTGGCTCCAAACATAACCACCTCAAATACCTAGAAATTATGACGCTAAACAAATTTTAGAGCTCCAGAACACACAAAGTGACAGAGAACCCACAAAGTGATGGAGAAAAACAAATCTCCCGCTGAAGGAAGTCTGGCAGGCTGGCAGGAAGGGTTCATCGCAGCACACTGGGAGCTGAGCCCAGCCCCACATGAGCTGGTGTTTTACCCCCAGGGTGGCCTCAACAGCAGAGAGTGGATCAGCAACAGCAGTGGCAGTTTCCAGAATCATTAGCCCATAGAGGCCAAAGAAAAAGTGAGAGGGATGGAGTGCAGTCCAGCTTCTGCCCCTGGAGCAGAAGCAGCAGCCTTGCAGATTGCAGGGGGGGCCAAGCGCTCTTGCTTTAAATTGCCTGGATCTGGATCGCAGTCTTGGGTGGTGGTCCTGAGGTGCATGACCAGTGAGCCAAACCTGGTGGATGCTATAGACAGACGGCGCCCTCCTAATAGCTCCAAGCAGCTGCAAAAACCCCAGTGATTTGAGACAAAGCTCTCACCTCTGGAAGCACAGTTCTACTGCAGCAAAGAGCTCAAAAGTCAAGTAACTGACTGGCAACATGAGCAAGCAAAGGAAGCAAAGCAAGCACAGCCCGCCAACTTTAGATTCCTTTTTTGGGGACAAAAAGGACCAAAGCATGGAGCAGGAGGTAGACAACACAGTAAGAACTCCTGCACCAAAAGATTCCAAGAAAAATATGAACTGCTTACTGGCCATAGAGGAGCTTAAGAAGGATTTTGAAAACCAAAACCAAACGAGAGAAGTGGAGGAAAAATTGGGAAGAGAAATAAGAATGATGCAAGAACATCATGAAAACAGAGCCAACAACCTGACTGAAGAAAGTAACACCTTAAAAAACAGACTAACTCCAATGGCAAAAGAGGCCCAAAAAGCCAATGAGGAGAAGAATGCCTTCAAAAGCCGAATTTGCCAAATGGTAAAGGAATTTCAAAAAGTCATTGAAGAGGAAGCTAATGACTTTATGAGAAATCAAGATACTATTAAACAGATCCGAACAAATGAAAAAATAGAAGGCAATGTGAAATATCTCACTGAAAAAACCACTGACCTGGAAAATAGATCCAGGAGAGACAATTTAAAAATTATTGGACTACCTGAAAGCTGTGATCAAAAAAAGTACCTAGACATCATCCTTCAAGAAATTCCCAAGGAAAATTACCCTGATATTTTAGAACCAGAGGGCAAAACAGAAATTGAAAGAATTCACTGATCACCTCTTGAAAAAGATCCCAAAAGGAAAACCCCTAGGAATATTATAGCCAGGTTCCAGAGTTCCCAGATCAAGGAGAAAATATTACAAGCAGCCAAGAAGAAACAATTTGAATATTGTGGAAACACAATCAGGATAACACAGGATCTGGCAGCTTCTACATTAAGGGATTGAAGGGCTTCGAATATGATATTCTGGAGGTCAAAGGAGCTAGGATTAAAACCAAGAATCACCTACACAGTAAAACTGAGTATAATGTTTCCGGGGAAAATATGGTCATTCAATAAGGTGAGGGACTATCAAGCTTTCTTGATGAAAAAAAGAGTTGAATAGAAAATTTGACATTCAAATACAAGAAGCAAGAGAAGCATGAGAAGGTAAACAGGAAACCATAAGGAAATTATCAAAGTTGAACTATTTACATGTCTACGTGGAAAACAGTAATTGTAACCTATGAAACTTTTCTCAGAATGAGGATAGTTGAAGGGAATAAATATACACACACACACACACAGACATAGATACATATAAAGTACGCATATATATGTCTATATAAGAGGGCATACATGTGTATGAATACATATGTGAGTGTGTGTATATATGTTTACAGGTATACATAGACAGAGGGCACAGGATCAATTGAATAGGAAGGGATGATATTTAAAAGGTGAAATTGAGAGGTGAGAGGAATATAATTAGAGGAGATAGGGAGAGACAGAATGGGGTAAATTATCTCATATAGAAAAGGTAAGGGATAACTGTTACAACGGAGGGGAAGAACAGGAAGGCAAAAGGGAATGGGTCAACCTTACCCTCACTGAATGTGGCTTAGGAGCGACATACACACTAAATTGGGTATTTTGCCCTACAGGAGAGTAAGAGGGAAGGGATGAGAGGGGGGATGATGGAGGAGAGGGGGGATGATGGAGGGGAGGGGAGATTGGGAAGAGGGTAGTTAAAAGCACACACTTTTGTAATGGGACAGGGTCAAAGTAGAGAATAGAACAAGTAAGGGGTGGGACAGGATGGAGGGAAATATAATCAGTCTTTCACAATATATCCACTACGGAAATGTTTCGCGTAACTACACATGTATAACCCATATTGAATTGCTTATTTTCCCAGTAAGGGTGGGTGATGAGGGAGGAAGGGAAACAATCTGGAACTCAAAGTTTTAAAATCAAATGTTTAAAATAAATAAATAAGTAAATAAATTAATTAATAAATCAGAGAAAAAAATTTTTACATGCAACTGGGAAATAAGATATACAGGCACTGGGATATGGAGATCCATCTTGCCCTGCCAGAAAGTTGGAAGGGGAATGAGGGAAGATACAGGAGAGAGCAGACTGAGGGAGGGGATATACAGTGGGATCACTGTCTTGGGTTGGTGAGTAGGGGAAAGACGGGGAGAAAATTTGTAACTCAAAATCTTGTGGAAATGAATGATGTAAACTAAAAATAAACGTTAAATTTAATTTAAAAGAATGAGTGAGAACAGAGAAAGTAAAAGAACCTATTTTAGATGGCCTTTTTGAAAAGTTTAGCACAGAAGGGCAGAAAAGATATAAGGAATAGTCAGCAGAGATGGAAGGATCAAATGAAGGATTTTTGAGGATAGGAGAGACAATCATGTTTGTAGGCTGTAGGGAAGGAACAAATAGGCAATACAAGATTGAAAATTAATTAAAGAGTGGGGGGAGATGAGGGAAGGAACAATATTAGAGGAGACAAGAGAATGAGACTGCTTGAACAAGGAGAGGTGGTTAGCCTTGGTAAGGAGAAAGGCCACTTCAACATGTGAGAAAGAGGTGAAGCAAGGAGGCAAAATGCATCTGATGCACTTGAGTAATAGGAAATCAGGAAGAGGGTAGAAAAACGAATGGCATCAATTTTTTTCTGTAAAATACGAGGCAAAGTTTCCAGAGAGTGGGAGATGAGGGAGCCATGGAAAGTTTTAAGAAGGGTGAAAAGGTTTTTAAGAGCCATTGAGAGAGTAGCATAGTAAAAGTTGATAAGGGAAGTATACCAGGACTGCCTAGCAACAGTGAGGACCCACTTAAAGTTGTGTAACATAAATTTGCAGTGGACCAAGTCAGAAGTTGAAATATTTTCTTCATCTCTGTTCAGCAACATGTGTATAGGAGCAAAAGTGTGGGTGGGAGTGATCTAAAGCTAAGTGTTGGATATATGTAATAAATGATAAGCTATGGGGAATCAAGAGAGATCAGTATAGATTTGTGAAGAATAGAGTTCTTTAAGAGGTTAAAATGGGGACGAGGAGAAAATGATCAGTTAAGAGGAGATGTCCTGGGAAAGAAATGAGGGGTCAAAGGATAGGAGGTTGCAATATAGATGACAAAAAGGATTTTGTTAGGGAGGGCAGAAGGAGAGGTTAAAAAAAGCAACAGAATATGACTGGATAAGAGGATTTCAGAAGTCTTCAACAAAGAGGTGGTGAACTTGTGAGTCTTGGCAAGAACATCGGTATGACTCTCTTTGTCTGTGGCTGAGATAGGGTGAAGGAGCAGCTCATGGGAAATGAGTAGGCTTCGATACCAAATGGAGGAGTTCATAGTTGATAGTAAGCCACCGGAGTTTATTTGGGGAGGGAGATGGAGTAAGATATGGTGAGATCTATGTGTCAGGAAAATAATTTTGGCAACTGTGTGAAGAACGTATTGAAA
The DNA here is from genome assembly GCA_028627135.1 of Pseudochirops cupreus. Classification (NCBI taxonomy): domain Eukaryota; kingdom Metazoa; phylum Chordata; class Mammalia; order Diprotodontia; family Pseudocheiridae; genus Pseudochirops; species Pseudochirops cupreus. The sequence continues at coordinate 163,582,759 of CM053580.1, forward strand.
TGGGGAGACACTAAAGGCAGGGAGTCAGGTAAGAGATGATGTGTATCTGAACTACAGAGATGACTTTTTAAGTAGAGAGAACGGGGGCACATAGGGCATGTAGTTTTTGTGAAGTTATTATAAAATTTGACAACTGATTAAATGTGTGGGGTGAGTAAGAGAAAGAACAGGTTAAGGCCTTGAACATAACAGGCATTTAACAAATGCTTGTCAACTGAATCTTTATATTCTTCACTGCCTTAAATTAACCTGTTCTTGCCATAAGACTTCTAGCATCTTTAGAAACTTCCTTCAATGATATTGGTTCCTTCTCCCACACTCTACCCCATCCCTTAAAAAAAGGGAAGCAACACAATCTTTGTTTCCCATTACCACTTGGTGTAACGGGAATGGGAATTTGAAGATCTTCCCTGCCCCTTAATAGACATAGAGGGGAGTCTGAAGACCTCCTCTGCTTTGAAAGTAAACTCTGCCCCCTAATAGGCTGATGGTAGTCACATGGAGCCTGTGGTGGGAGTAGTTTGTGGAAGGGAAGCAGAGCCCACAGGATGCTGGTGGTTAGAGTCAGAGAGACGGTGGGAGAGGTGCTTAGACAAGGAGAGAGGTTTGTGAGTAAATATTGATCTTGTATTGGTTTGTGAGATGGCTAAAGGATGGCATGACTCTTAGCCTTATTATGGCTTTTGAATATCTTTGGTATTATGAGGGAATCAGCTTACTGGTTTTGGGATTCAGTTTTCTGGTGGCTAAATAAATGCTTCAGTTCTGTTCTCTACTGGGAGACTCTGGTATATTTTGAGATTGAACATCATGCAATACTTATAGTCATGGTCTTTATCATGATCATGGGCACTGTAAATATTGCATTGGCACTACACTTTGATATCGATATTCGATAATACCTCCACCTGGGAAATTCATGTCATAATATTCTATCATCCTCTATGGTTCCTTGTGGTTATCTCCTGGATATTATTCCACTTTTATCTGATGATGCCAGAATTTAACTTTCAGTTTTCCCTTTCAAACCTACTTCAATATCCATATGATATCTCTTCGAATACCCCAAGCGAGGTGGAAGAGACCTAATCACCTCAATTCTACTATCTTCATTTACGGTAGCTTTTGTCCATTTCTGAACCAGGAGATTCTAAGAGTTGCCAAGTATCTCACATATCGGGTTAGGACCTCCACTTTTTTGTAAAGGTTGGGGACCATGCGTGTCAAACACTGCACATAATATCAAACATTTCTACTATATGGGTTAATTTTGTAGAATTTTTTCCCTTGTTTGTGTTTTTTTAGAAAATTCTTGAAAATAAGGGATGAGTCCCTAGAATGGGTAAGAGAAGGCTATAGTAGGTAATACGTGTAATGTAAAAATCAATAGATTTTAATAAAAATTTATTTTAAAAAGTTACCAGACAGCTATGCAAACTGTAATATGACCAGAGAAATATAGGATCATAAATTTAGATCTGGGAATTACCTTGGACATCACCTAATACAATCCCCTCACTTTACAGACAAGAAATTGATGTCCAAGTTGGGTTAAATGACTTGCCAAAGGTCAAACAAGTAGCAAAAACCACGACCAGGATCCCAACCCAGGTTTTCTGACTTAAATCCAGTCCACTATTTCAATAAAGTATTCCCACTCTTTCTAGAAAAAATAATGACTATTCCAAAAACAACTAGGGTATCTTATCACAAGATTCCTAAGGTGGAAAGACCACAATTAATGAAGCACATTCTAAAATAGTATTTTCCCTATTTGGGTACAATGTATACCTCTGAGGGTTCCTTAAAATTTAAGATAAAAAAAATTTAAATACTTTTAATGGTTTTAATCTGTCCATCACACTACTATGTAATACTATATTCTTACATAATGTGTCCTACATTTTCTACTTCATACCTGATTCTGTTGGAGGGGGGGCTGGGACTGTCCATCAGGAGCCTGGCCCTGGCTGTCATTCCCTCCTACTGGAGAGCCACGGGTCGTGGCTGTCATACTCGACACAGGGCAGATCTTTGCAATTTTGTCTGCTTATGTAGTTGTTGTGAGAGAAGAAATTATAGTCCGCTTATAGAAGATGAAGTACCAGCATATGTCAGTCTTAAAAAGCTCCAAATTAAGGACAAACCATCTTGCAGAGACCATTGCATAACCTAAAATGGAAAGAAAAGATACATTTATTTTAGACATATTGAATCAAAGAATAAGAGCTTTGATTTTATATACATGGCAAAACCACCAGTGACGAATTCGAAGTAACTTCTGCTAAGGTTCATTAACAACTACTGTATGTTGATCCATACTCAGTCCTAATGAGAGGCTGAGGGAGAGGAGGAGGGGAAAGAGAGAGAGGATCAGAGAGGATGATTACGAATTAAGGGGGGAAAAGTTCTGTCTTCTAAATCAATGGTGTCAAAACAACAGAAAGACTATGGACCACATACCACACATTAACAATATCTCTGTGGTCTTATTTTTTTAATTTTGTTTTGGTAAACATTTTCCAATTATATTTTAATCTAGCTTGGCACTTTTGCTCTAAATGTTAAAGGTTCAATTCACTAAATTTAAAATAAAGGATGTTATCAACTAACATGACAAAAAAATTATCTTTTTATCACTTTCTTAAAGATACTGTGGCCTGAGCACTAGATGTGCTACAGAACACTAATTCTGCTGAAATTAAACCCCAGGAAAATATGTTGATATGTTTATGTCTCCAAATTCTTGCTCCCGTATCTAAAATGGATTCTTTTCCTACCCTCACTCCCACTTATTGAAATTTCTTCCTTCAAGGCCCAAAATATATTTACAAAAGTACAATTATAACCAGTTTAAATTTCAACACATTTCTGAAAATTATTTTTGAGCAAGTTAAAAATTATTTCCTCTTTCTCCACCAGATTTTATCTTCTTAGCCTTCCTGAGATGAGTTAAGCCAAAGTTTTTTATGGCAAGCACATATACAATGTATTTACTTGCAGAATCACAGTGTGATGTTAGGCCATGTACACAAACACATATATATTCTTGGCAGCAGGACAAATGGAATAGTACAGGAAAAGCTACAAAAACTTCTGTCCCGTATTCACTGATCTGGCCAAAGCCTATGGAATTTAGCTTAAATCTCTGAATTAGAAGGGAAGTGTCCGTGAAAGCATAGATTTGGGGAGGAGAGGCAGAAAAAGGCAACTTTTAATTTCGAAATTAACAAATAAAGTAGAACTTTATGAATTTTTTCCCTAGAAGTTCAGAATCTGAATTTATATCATAGCCCTGGCCAAGGCTGAACTCTGGCAACCAAAAAACTCCCAATAAACCCACCCATTAGTATATACGATGTCACTGCTATTTCATGATGACAGTTCTGTGACATGCCAGGTAGCATGGTAGACAATGATAAGACCTGAATTCAAATACAGCTTTAGACACAGGTGAGTCACGTTTCTCAGTCTCAGTGTCCTCATCTGTAAAATGAGGGTTATAAAAGTACCTACTCCCCAGATTCCTGTGAAGATAAAATACCTGCAAAACTCTTTGTCATCCTTAAAGAAGTATACTAATGTTAGTTGTCATCATCATTATGATTATCCTCATCATCAATTATTTGTGGCACTCTTTCATATTGTCAAGAAATAATTCAAAAGAAACATTTAACCAGTACCTGGTATGTGCAAATTCTTGAGCCAAGTGCTAAAAGAAAAGCAACTGTACAGAATAGGCTGTGTTTTGTTAGTAATACTTCAGAATCTAACAGAGATATTCAAACCTTCAACAAAGTTTTCAATTCCTCCAAGCAAGCTTCAAGTCTACATGGGGAGGATAGAGGCCAACTTTAATTATAGCACAAGGGCTTGAAAGTCATAAAAATAGCCTTATATCGGTTTCAAAAGCATTAACTACAAACATTTTTTTAAAAAAGAGGGGAAGGATGCTGAATTACATACAACAAAAGACTTAGAAATGACAACTACTATAATATAACTTTACTAGACAGGCTATAAAGGAAAAGTGATAATAGGATCTTAAAAGCAAGTGCTACAAAATCAACTGAAATAGGAAATGAAAGAAAAAGCAATAAAAGTTGTAAAAGAACTGAAACAATGTAGCGGAAAACTTTGGATGCTGAAAAAAACTATTGTTGAAATAATTGTAAAATAACTATGATTTCCAAAATTCCTTTCAGCATTAATGATCTATAATTCTGACTTCCCAAAGCAATGCTGAACTTTCTGTTTATACCCTAAATTTTTTAACCCAAGTGGTTTGCCACTATTTTATAGTCAAAGTTTAAAAGATTATCCATATGCACGTGTGTATATCTACACACACATACATACAAACATATATACATACATATACTTGTACAGCTATGTATTTGAAAAAGATAAAGAAAATTATCCCAAAAAAATTATCCAAACAAAAGACCATATAGAGAAGGAAATTTCTGAAAAGGAAATTTGACCAGCTATGAAGAAATGACCAAATTAAAAAATTCCTTTTTACAAGAATTAACACTACACAAATTATCTTCAAAAATTGAGAAAAGAAAGCATTCTAATAAGCTCCTTTTATGAGACAAATGAGACAAAACTCTAAAACCAAAACCAGGGAAAGATGAAGCAAAGAAGTATTAGAAACCAATATCATTAACAAACAAACAAACATAAATTTTTTTAAAAAAATAAAATCTTGTTAAACTATGTCAATTCATCCAAGAAATCATTCATTCTAACCAAATGTGATTTATACCAAGGATAAAAGAATAGTTCAATATTGGGGAAACAATAAGCAACATAAACAATCATATTAAAAACAAAAACAGTCAAAAGTATGATTATCTCAATAAATACAGAAAATGCCTTTGACAAAGAACATTCATGAATTCTGAAAATACTATGACGTACAGTCATAGAGCGACATTTTAAAAATAATATATTAAGTATCTATCTAAAACCAAAAGCAAAAAACAAAAACAAAAGGCAATTATCACATGCAATGCAGATTCATTAGAAGCTTTCCCCAACAAATAAGTAAAGCAAGGATGTTCGCTCTCCTGATTTACTTCTAAAAATGCTAGCAGCATCAATTAAGATGAGACGAAGAAATTAAATGTGTAAAGTCAAGCAAATCCCCAAGAAATAAACAATGGCAGTAACTGAGATAATTAATAGCCTAAGCAAAGCTGCAAGTTACAAAATAAGCTCTCAAAAATCAACATTTGAGCACTAACAAAATCTAAGAGGCAAAGATATAGAGAGAAACCCAATTCAAAAATAATTACAAAATACATTCTTCAAGTCACCACACCTCAGTCTTCCTTCTATTTAGCTCTCACAGTGATCTTCCTACAAAGAACAGGTTTGACTGTGCGCCTCCACTACTCAGTCATGAACAACACCTCCCTATCACCTTCATGATCTATTAGAAAAGCTCCTGTTTGCCTTTTAAAATCCTTTACAGCCTGACTCCACACTATAAACTTTTTTATACTCTACTCTTCTGCTTCCAGTGACATTGACCTTCTTGCTGTTTCATCCACAAGATATCTCCTGGCTCGAGAAATTTTCATTGGCAATCTCCTAATGTTTAAATACTCTTCCCTCTCTGCCTCTTTGTATCTTTTAATCTCAGTTAAATCCTGCTCTTTGAGAGAGGGCTTTCTCAGTCCTCCTCAATGCTAGAGTCCCTTTTGTGGGAGATTATCTCCAGTTTATCCTGGGTATCTTGACCTACAGGAGAGTAGGGGGGATGGGGACTACAGGGGGGATGATGGAGGGTAGGGCAGGTTGAGGTGGGGAGGGTTGTTAGAAGCACACACTTCTGCAAAGGGACAGGGACAAAGTAGAGAATAGAACAAAGGGTGGGGGTGGGATAGGAAGGAGGGAGATATAGTCAGTCTTTCTCAATATGTCCATTGTGGAGATGTTCTGCCTAACTACACATGTATGGCCTGTATTGACTTGCTTGTCTTTCCAGTGGGGGTGGGTGATAAGGGAGGAAGAGAAATAATTTAGAATTTAAAGTTCTAAACTCAAATGTTAAAATAAATATATGTGTGTATATATACATATATATTTATCATTATTATTAGTAGTAGTAGTAGTATTTACATGCAACTGGGAATTAAGATATACAGGCACTGGGGTGGGGAGATCCATCTTGCCCTACCAGAAAGTCAGAGGAGTGATGGGGGAGGATATAGGAGAGAGCAGATTGGGGGAGAGGGTAAACATGGGATTGCTGTTTTGGGGTGGTGGGGAGGGGAAAGATGGGGAAAAAATTTGTAACTCAAAATCTCATGGAAACGAATGATACAAACTAAAAATAAACAAAAGTTAATTTTTTAAAAAAAGAGAAAACAGGATGGAAAGGGATCAAAGATATATAAAGAGGGAATTGCCTTAGAAAAAAAGAGCCTCTTCTTCATGGGAAATCGGGTGGAGAACATAGCAGGAAAAGACAGGTGAATGATGTGAGATGAGGAACATAGCAAACAGCCTCAATTTTTCAGTGAGGTATGGGGCTAGCTGAAAGGGTGTGGGAAAGATATACCATGACAGGTAAGAGGGATAAAAAGGTTTGGAATAGCTGCTGTAGTGAGATAATTAATTCATTATGAAGTGGAAAAAAAGGATTACCTTGGTGTGGGGATGCCCCAGTTGAGATAACAGAGCATATATTTTTGATGTACTTAGTACAGTTTCACAATTTTCTCCAGCTCCCTTTACCAACATGTGAATAAGAACAAAGGCAGCAAATGGTAAGAATTCATTCTAGGTTGGGATTTTTAAAATGTTAGTGATAGGACTTGGGTCAAGAGGATAGTACATAGCTGGACTGCTACACCAACAGGGTAAAGACAGAGAAGGCAGCTGGTCAGTTCGGGGGTAATGATTTGGTCAAGAACTGAGGGGTACAAGGACTAGAGATAACAATGAGGAGGAAGAAAGTGTTAAGCATTGTAGGAAAGATGGAATGAGAAAAGATCATGGTTGGATAAAAGAATTTCAGAGTTTATGAACATAAAATTTAAATGCTTGTGGGTCATGGCAAGATCAAGAGTATCACATTTCTGTATGTTTGTGAGGTGGAGTGCTAGAGCAGATCTTGGAGAGGCAGAGTCAAAGGAAGCACTGAAGCCTAGCTTGTCTCCCAAACACCACCTGCACAAAAATCTAGAGAATACACCAGACTGCACACTGACAGGGAAAGCAAGAAATAAGTGAGAGTGAGGCAATTTTCCAATTGCAGTTGGCTTAGGTAGACAGGTCTGTGGGCACTGAGGAAGGGGTCTGGCCAAGAGTTTGTACACTAGCATCAGCAAGAGTAGGCACCATGCCACTGGGTGATAATAAAATTGAAAAACAGATACTGAGTATCTATCTGAGTCTGATTTGGTTGCATCTGGACGATCTCAAAAGAATAATAAAATGGATGGGAAAGAAAACTACACGAGAAGAGTACAGAAAAAAGGAAAATAAGAATGGGGAAAATTATGTCACATAAATGAGGCACATAAAAAGGAGTTTATACACTAAGAAGGGAGTAGTAGGGGCTGCGGGAACTGAAGAAATATTTGCTAATGAACTGGTAAAAGGAAGAAAGACTACACACCCAAAAGCACCTCAGTATAGAAATACATATTGCCCCAACAGGTACACAGGAAGGAAATTGTAAAGGAAATAAGGATGACAGCAGATTAAGGAAAATGGTTAAAGAATGAGAGAAAAAGAGAAAAAAAGAGAGAGCACAAGAGAAAAAGATGGAGAGAAATACAGTTACAAATTATCTATGAATGGAATGAACCCATAAGATGGAAAAGGATAGTAGAATTTCAATAACATGCTGTTTATAAGAAACATTTAAAATAGAATGATACACACACAGCATTGAAATAAAGGGCTGAAGTAGAATCTTACACTCTGCTAAAGTAAAAACAAAAAAAAATGCAGTGGTATTAGATCAAGTGAAAGTAAAAATAGACGTAGCTAAAACAGATAAGTAGGGAAACCTATATTTTGCTATTAATATCAATACAAAACATATATGCACCAAATGGAAAAGCATCTACATTCTTAAAGTAAAAGTTAAATGAATTACAAAAAGAAATAGATGATGAAACTATAATCATGGAGGGACCTCAATTTACTCCTTTCATACCTAGATAAATTACAACAAAAAATGAACAAAAAGTTAAAAATCTGAATTGGATTTTAGAAAAGTTAGCTATGCAAGAGCTCTGGAAACTAATGAATGGGAATTAAAAGGAATGTGTATGTGTGTATACACATACAAGTATATATTCTCAGCTGTGCATAGCACATTCAAAAAAATGACCATGAATTCAGGCATAAAAGCCTCATAAATTCAAAAGGCAAAAAATATTAAATATATCTTTTACTAATCATAATGAAATACAAGTTACATTCCACAAAAGGTCTTTCAAGGAAAGATCAAAAATTAATTGGAATCTAAATAACTTAAAGTATGGGTGGGTCCAAAAACAAATTTAAAATAACAAAAAATTTTTATTAAAGATAATGGCAACAAATGAAACATGAAAATTTATGAGATGCAGTCAACAGAGTTCTCATGGAAACACGTATATCTCAATTCTTTGATCAAATAAAAGAAAGAACAGATCAACAAACTGGGCTTCCATCCAAAAAACGAACAAACCCAGAAAAGCAATAAATTTTAAAAATCTCAATTAAACACCAAAACAGGAATCCTCAAAAACAGACTAACAAAATTAAAAGTAAAACAAAAATAAATAAGCCATTAGTTAATTTAAGGAAAAGAAAAACAAATTACTACTATCAAAAATGAAAAAGGTGAATTTACAAACACTGAAAACAGAAACAAAAGTAATTATTAGTTGACATTTTGCCCAGCCTATGTCCAATAAAACTGAAAATTGAAACAAAATGGATGAATATCTTAAAAAATATAAACTTCCCAAATTAACAAAACAGTAAATAGAATACATATTCTTCTATAATTAGAATACTTAAATAAACTTATCTTTAAAAAAGAAATCGAATAAGCCATAAATGAATTTCCAAAGAGGGAAACCACCTCAAGATCAGAAGAATTTACATGAGAATTTTACAAAACATTTAAAGAATAATTTCAATACTTCATGAATTGTTTAAAAATTTTTATAGGGGACAGGTAGGTAGCACAGTGAATAGAGCCCTGGCCCTGGAGTCAGGAAGACTTCAGTTCAAATCCGGTCTCAGACACTTAACACTTGCTAGTTGTATGGCCTTGGGCAAGTCACTTAACCCCAATTGCTCAGCCTTCCCCCCTCCAAAGAGCAAAAAATAAAATTAAAAATTTTGTAAAGGATTCTATCAAATTCTTTCTATGAAACAAACATGGAATTAATTGATACCCAAACCAAGGAGTGTCAAAACAGAAAAAGAAAACCACAGACCAGTTTTCCTAATGAATATCGATGCAAAAATTTTACATAAAATATTAACAAGGAGACTATGGCAAAATTTTTTTTGGAAGGCAACTGGGGTTAAGTGACTTGTCCAAAGTCACACAGCTAGCAAGTGTGTCAACTGTCTGAGGCCGGATTTGAACTCAGGTCCTCCTGACTCTAGGGCCGGTGCTCTACTCACTGCGCTACATAGCCGCCCCGACTATGGCAATTTATTACAATGATCATATACTATAACCAGCCTGGATTAATACCAGGAATGCAGAGCTGGCTTGATATGAGGAAAACAATAAACTATACTGATTGTGTTAATAACAAAAACAAAAATCATTATTTCAATAAATGCAGAAAGAGCTATTAACAATATACAACACCCATTGTTATAACTAACATAGAAAGCACAAGAACAAATAGAGTTTTCCTTAAAACAATACAAAGTATATATATATAAAATCAAGAGCAAGCATTATCTCTGATGAAAATAAACTACAAGACTTTCTAATAAGATCAGGGTAGATGAAAGCAAGGTTGCTCATTATCAGTATTCCTATTCAATACTGTACTAGAAATTCTAGCTGAGGGGGAAAGGAAAGGAGGGAGAAGCAACTGCAAAGAAGAAACAAAAATAGTATTTTTTGATGATGATAAGATGATTTACTTACGGAATCCTACAGAGTTAAATGAAAAACTAATCAAAATGGTAAACTTCGAGGCAGAGATGCAGAATATAATTCGTGCAAATCATCAGCACGTCTATACGTTATCCAACAAAACCTAGCAGGAGGAAAACAGAAAAGGAAATTCCATTTAAAATAACTACAAATTGTATAAAAGCTTGGGAGTCTACCTGCCAACACATACACACAACAACTATCTGAACACATACAAAACACTCCTCACACAAATAAATACATCAAAAAAAATGGAAAAATACGAATAGCTCATAAGTAGGTCAAGGCAATATAATAAAAATCATCATACTACCTAAAAAATTTACTTATTCAAAAGCATTCATATCAAACTACTAAAGAATTACTAGAGTAGATCAAAAGGTCAAAAATACCAAGAGAAAATGAGAATGAGAAAAAAAAATCAGAAGAAAAGGTTTCTAGCAGAGCCAGATCTCAAACTATAATTGTAAAAATATTAGCAAAGCTATAATTGTAAATAAGCAATCTGGTATTGAGTAAGAAATGGATATCGTAACCTACTGTCTGACAAATCCAAAGATCCCAGATACTGGGGCAAGAACTCACTATTCAACATAAAAACTACTGGGAAAACTGGAAAGTAATCCGGCAGAAAATATATACAGTCTAATATCTCTTATAAGCAAATAAGAGAAACATGGGAGAAATTGCCAGTCGAATCTATAGGTAGGGGAAGAATTTGTGACCAAACAAGAGAAAGAGGAGTTCACATGAAGTAAAATGGATTAATTTTGATTACATGATATCACAAAGATTCTGGAGGGGCAGAGCCAATATAGCAGAGTAAAAGGCAAGGACTCCCCTGAGCTTTCCCAAATTCCCCTCCAAAAAACTTTTAAAGTGAAGCCTCAGAAACGAATTCTGGAGTAGCAAAACCAATAAAAACATGGGGTAAAACAATTTTCCGAAGACAACCTAGAAAGTCAACGATAAAGGTCTATTTCATTGGGGTTAGAGTAGAGTGTAGTCCAATGTAGGCTGCAACCTAGCAAGCAGCAAATCTTGGGAACGACTGAACTGACAGCAGTGGGTGGTGGAACTCTCAGCCCAGAGATCGTAGAGGGTTGAATAACTGGTCAGAAGGCAAGTGCATGGCACCCTATGCCGGCACTGGGTAAAGGACTCTGTCACATTGTCCATACGTGGCTACAGGTCACGGTACCAAGGAAAGGGGGAACCAAATGGAAAAAGATGTACAAACATTCACTGAAAAAAAACTCCTTAAAAAAAAGAACTTACCAAATGGAAAATGAGGTACAAAAGCTCACTGAAGAAAACAACTCCTTAAAACTAAAAACGGGTCAAGTGGAATATAATGACTCTATGACACATCAAGAAACAGTAAAGCAAAATCAAAAGAAAGAAAAAGGAAAAGAAAATGTGAACTAACTCATTGCACTGAATTACTCATTTACCTGAAAGCCATGATAAAGAGTGGGGAGAAGGGGAGCACCTAGACAAACTATTTCAAGAAATTACCAAGGAAAACTGCCCCAATATCCTCAAACCAGACGGTAAAATAAAAACTAAAAAAAAAAAGGAAAAACCAAAACCTTATAAAAGATTCCAAAATGAAAACCCCCAGGAATATTAATGCCAAATTCCAGGAGTTACCAGGTCAAGGCCAGGAAGAAATAATTCCAATATAATGGAGCCACAACTGGGATTATATAGGATTTAGCAGCTTCTACATTAAAGGATCAGAGGGTTTACAATATGGTACTCTGGGAAGGCAAAAGAGCCAGAATTACTACCAAAAATCACCTACCCAGCAAAACTAAGTATAATTCTTCAGGGGGATAAATGGCCATTTAGTGACATAAAGGACTTTCAAGCATCCTAATGAAAACACCAAAGCTGAACAGAAAATATGACTTTCAAATGTAAGACCCAAGAGAAGCATAAAAAGGTAAACAGGAAAGAGAAATCATCAGAAATTCAATTAGGCTAAACTATTTAACTTTCTCATTATTAGGGCAGTTAAAGGAGTATACACAGACAGATGGTGTATGTTGATTATGTTGGGATGTTACCTTAAAAAAAAAAAACTAAGGGGAGAGAGAGAGGGATGCAGTGGGAGGAAGTGGAAGGGAAAAGTGGAATGCGATAAATTATCTCACATATAAGCAAAATAAGAGTTTTTACAGTGGAGGGGAAGGAGACAGATGTTTAAACCTTAATCTCATCACTGGATACATAAATCTATTTTTAGTAGGGGAAGAGGACAAGAGAGAAGAGGCTGAAAGAAAGGAGGGTGGATTGGGAAAGGTGATGGTCAGAAGCAAAATACTTGAGGAGAAACAGAGTGAAAGGAGAAGGAAAGAGAGAGGGGGAGGAGTAGAATGAGTACAAATGATCATAAATTCTTCACGTCGATTATAATCATACTGGAACACACCCACCCACCCCTTATGTTACTTGCCATACATACATATAAAAGATGTCTGTGTGTTGTTTTCTGTGTAGCGTATATGTTCTAGCTCATTCAAAGAAGAATTTATGAGAGATACAGTAGGGACACTACTGGAGACATTTTTTGTGTTTCCAGGTAAGATGGATCCAAATACATAGAACATAAGATGATACACATAAAAGATGTCGTGGACGTAGGGGAAGGGATAAAGAAATGGGTTCAAGAATGTCCCTGTCCCTTTTCTAGTGATTTTACAGATCTTACCCATATTCACCTAAATGAGGAAGGAAAGTCATAGTGACAGGGGTGGTAGCATTAACATAAACTATAGTCTTCTGATTTAGGAGTAAAAATATTTTACATGAGTTGAGGGAAAGAAAATCCCCAATGGCCTCCAGAAGAACTAAATAAGAACTTGGTTTTACAACGGGTCAGGGAAATCATTTAGCCAGAAGACACAGGGCTGTTTGGTAACATCTGTCCCTGAGACTCAATAATCTGAAGCTTGTAATATTTCCAGAGACCGGTAAACTGCAGTCCAGAATGGCTGCATACTAACTCCTGGCAAGAATGTACAGGGACCATCAGCCTGTATGTAAGAAGAAATGCAATGAGCCAGATGTTAAAATAAATGACTACCAGGGTACATAAGAAGGAGAGAAAAAACATGGAACAGAAGTTCAAAAGAAGAAACAAAATGAATTAATCCTTCCCTAGGATTATAAAGATACTGTTAGTCTATAGTAATATTGATGAGAGCTGAAAGATGAGGTTGGGAAAGTGATAGTGATACTTCAAACAGTTAATGCTTTATTTTTCAAGGCCAAATGATCAATAATCTTTTTATTACTAAAAAATCCTCACGATTCTTGTATTGTTGCTTTCCAATGTCTGGTGCTTTGTATATATCATTTTGGATTACCAGTGAGCCTAGTCATTAACTTTCAGTATTAGAAACCTAAAATTTCTATTTATTGGGTGATCTTAGGGAAATCCTTTAACATCTACAAGACTATTTCCTCATCTATAAAATTAAGACATTAGTCTACATCAGTGGTTCTCAACCTTCCTAATGCCGCAACCCTTTAATACAGTCCCCCATGTTGTGGTGATAAAATTATTTTCGTTGCTATTTCATAACTGTAATTTTGCTACTGTTATGAATCGTAATGTAAATATTTGATATGCAGGATGTATTTTCATTGTTACAAACTGAACATAAACCACAGGTTGAAAACCTCTGGTCTAGGGGGGCAGAGCCAAGATGGCGGCGTAGCAGCAGCAACATATCGCAGCTCTCACACAGCCACCCCAAAATACCCATAAAACAGGACTCTAAACCAATCCTAGAACTCCAAAACGCACACAAAGATACTTCCCACTAAAGTCAGCTCAGCTATGAGGAACCATATCAGCACTGCAAACGGAAACCAGCCTGCCCTGAAGCCGCGGCTGTGCCCCGGGGGCAGCTGGACGAGGAGGAGCCTCTCAGGTGAGCAGATTAGCAGCAGCTGCGAGTAGAGATTGCAAAAGGGGGAGATAAGCAGTCCGGCGAAAGGCCTCCAGAGCGGAAAAGCGAAAGGCAGAGGTTTTGCACCCGCCTCCATGTTGTATCTTCCCGCCCGCGGCCTGCAGACAGCAGGGTGACTTAGCGATTGTTTTCAGGCCAGTGCTCTCGTGTTGAGCAGCCTGGATCCGGATCGCCATCTTGGGCCTCGGTCTTGGAGTCTTCATTATCCAGTGAGCCCGAAGTATTTAGGAAGAGTCCCAGCATCTTCCTAAGAGCTATAGCAGCCGGGAGGACCCCAGCGATTTGAGACAGAGCTTTCCCTTCTGGAAGCAGAGCCC
>CM053580.1:163597702-163617492 GCA_028627135.1 Pseudochirops cupreus
AGGAAACAATAACTATGAAACCCATTATCAGGAAATTAATCCCTAAATTTACCTATTCCTATAAAGGAAATCAAATTTGTTTAAAATCATTTGACTAAGTTAAGATAATATTTTCTAGCAACATTACACACTCTAACTCCAAGGGCTGCCTGTACAAAGTTCTAGATTACAATAATAATAGTTCAAGTTTGGACTTCCTACTCATCCTACTGCAGTTTCACCTTTATTGTGTGACACATAAACTTTTTAAATGTCATAAACTGTGAATACCTAGAGCATAGGATGATTTAAGTACTTCCCTTTGGTTCAGCAGTTCTTTGGAACAAGGAAAAAAAGCAGTCAACCGTACCCAACCTCTACTGTCACTCTCTACCATCACTTCTTATAAATTGAGTACAAGAGACAAGGGGCTTCACTGGACCATTCTGTTGTGTGAATTTTAATTATACCTACATTTAAAACTATTACTACCCACATTCCCCTAAGATCTCTAAAATATAATATTACTTCTTAATTGACTCTCCCAAGGCAATGAATGAATGAGAGAGAACTGCCATGATCATTAAGAGTAAGTAAAAGCAATGTGGACAAGCGAGAAAACAAAGGAAAATAATAGTCAAACAGGAAGTGATGTTAAATGAAGTTTTAACAAATATTTCAACAAAATTGTCACCCTAGTCCTGTAGCTGACCTAACAACAATTAAACAGAATCAAGAATCATTCTAATTAAAACAAAATGAAAATCTAGGAAAACTACTTAAGTGATATTTTAATGTATTTTAACCCCATTATTAGTAATTTCTGTTAACATAAAATCATGTAATTGGACAACCCAAATGAATTTTTGCAATAGATGGAAGTATGCTGGAAGGGACTTGAGATATCATCTTGTTATAGTACAATCTCCATCTTAAAAGATGAAGACAGTGAAGCTTGCAAAGATTAAATAACTTGCCAAATGTCACACATGATGGCAGTGTATTATTATATAGACTAAAATTTGTACTTCCTGCTAATAGTGATCTATTGGGCAACACGCCATTCATATTCCTTCATAAAACTTTCTCACCCTTTAATATTTCTCATTCTTCTCATTGTTCTCAAACTTTCTCATCCTCTAAATTCTTTAAGTTTTTCTTAGTAAAGATGAGAAATGTAACATTTTAATCTATCATCTGTTTTGTGCAATTTTATAGATTCTCAATAGATATTTGGAGAAATTACAATACACATTTGCTTGATATAGCAGGAAAAGCACTGGATTTGATGCCACAAGACACAGATTCAAAACCAATCTGGATACTTATTACCTGCATGACCTTGAGCAAGTAATTCAACTTTTCTTGGTCACAGTTTCATCATCTACAAAGTAAATCAGTTAGACTAGATGACTTCTTAACATTCCTTCAAAGCTTGAAATGTGCTTAACAATTTACTTGTTTACCAAAAAGTACATCTTTTATATATAATAAGCCTGTAATACTTGTAATTGAGTAATTTTCTTTTTTTAAAACCTGGAAAGATCTCAAGAATGAAAATTTCCATAAAGCAAGACAGTGTGAAACTGAATCGTTATTTGAACAATTTTTTTAAAGTATTGTTAAATTTATCACAGTATTTCCAACATAGCTCTACATGTTTCTGTTTCCTTCTGAAGATCCTTCTGCTCTCTTCTGTGTATTATTTAATGTTTCACTGACATGCTTTTCTGTTTTTATATTGCTATAATTACTCCCATATACTCCCTCTAATATAGAAGAGTCCTCTTGTAGCATGTACAGTCAAACAAAACAAATCTACACATGGTCATGCCTAAAACTCTGTCTCATTCTACACCAGTAGTCCATAACGTGTGAAGAAGCAGGAAGCACAAATTATTGTTAGTCTCTATGGTAGTAGTTGGTCATCACCTTCATTATAGTTTTAAGGCTTTCACGGTTTTCTTTTACAGTGTTGTAGTCACTGTATAAGACATCTTTCTCTTAGTTCTGCTTACTTCGCTCTGCCCAAGTTCATGCAAGTTAATCAAGGTTTCCATGAATCCCTTTCTTTCATCCTTTTTAAAATAGCACAGTAACATTCATATACTGAAATTTGTTTGGCCATTACCAATTCATGTTTCCAGTCCTTTGCTACTAAAAAAAAAAAAAGTACTCCTAATATTATAGATGATTTTCTACATACAGATCACATCCTTCTTTCTTTTTGTTCTTTGGGATATGTTTGATTCCTTTTATTTAGATCCATCATGTCTGGCACATAAAGGCGCTTCATATATGCTGACTAACTGATATGCCTAGTGTGGTATTATAAGTTCAAAAGACATATATACTTCAGGGACTTTGGAGGACAATCTGAAAGTGTTTTCCAGATTTGTTGGATCAATGCACAGCCCTACCAACAGTGCATTAGTGGACTTGTCTATACACATCCCCTCAATTGGCATATTGCTTTTTGGTTATCTTTCAACCAGTCAGCTAAGATTTATTAAATGCCTATTATGTCCCAGGTATTGTGCTAGGGACTGAGTGTATAAAACAATTCCTACATCTAATGGGAGAGAGAGCAAGTAAATATCTAGGTAATCAAAGTGTGAACTACGCTGGTAGCTATGTGAGAGAATAGGTTGATGGAGACAGAAATGGCAAGATTTGACAAGTTATTACATGTTTAGGATGAGGGAGAGTGAAGAGTCTAGTATAATACAAATGTTATGAACCTGAGAGTCCAGAAGAATGATGATGCCTTTGATACAAATAGGATTGTCTGGGGCTGCTACGTGGCACAGTGGACAGAGCACTGGTCCTGGAATCAGGAGGACCTGAGTTCATTATCAGGCCTCAGATACTTGATACTTATTAGCCGTGTGACCCTGGGCAAGTCACTTAAAAAAGAAAGAAAAAAGAAACAAGAAAGGCTGAAAGATAGGAGTGTTTGTCAAACATAATGAGCTCTTTTAGGGGCCTGCTGAATTTCAGATTTCACTGAACATGCAGTTTGAAACGTCAGATACACAATTGGTTATTACAGGACTAAAGTTCAGAAGATAAAACTGGGGGGCTGGATATGTAAATCTGAGTCATGTACATAAAAATGTTAATTAAGCCCATGAGAGTAAATGGAGGAGAGAGACAGGAGAAATAGGAATAGAAAGGGGTAAGGAGAAGAACATTCACATTCAGAGAGTTCAGACAGTGTATATAATCCAGAACTGAGGTTTGGCAAGAGATGAGAGGCAAGAGGACATGAAAGCAAGGGATTTAAGCACAGAGGACAGTGCAGAGTTGAAATGGCTAACTACAGAATCAAAGTGAAAGGGAAGAAACTGAAGTCTGAGTCGAGGCAATGGTCTGAAAGAAGTACTGAGGGGCAGAAGGACCAAAGATCTGAAGACAGCAAAAATTAAGTTTAGGAGGGGTAAGGCATAGGGACAGAGAATGACAGAAAAGGGGTTCTCAACCCTTTTTTGTGTCATGGAGCAACAATTCACCCCCCCCCCCCAAACTGCTTTGGAAGTTTGGTAAAATCTATCAACTTCTCAGAATAATATTTGCAAATGCACAAAAGAAACTAATTATATTGAAATACAGTTATCAAAATACTTTTTATAAAAAAGTTTTGAGATTTCAGGTTAAAAACGTCTGAGATAGAGGAAAGCTAGTGTTTTAAATTAAGGAAGAACA
Source organism: Pseudochirops cupreus (assembly GCA_028627135.1). NCBI lineage: Eukaryota > Metazoa > Chordata > Mammalia > Diprotodontia > Pseudocheiridae > Pseudochirops > Pseudochirops cupreus. The sequence goes on from CM053580.1 coordinate 163,601,387, forward strand.
CCACTTATGGAGGACGGTGATGTCTAGAGTGTGACCATTCCTACATGTGGCTAAAGTAGAGAGAAAGAGTAGTAGAAGGTCAAGGGCTTTAAATGTGTTAAGGAATTGGGAAATTAGGAAATGAGAAGGAACATTAATGTAAACGTTGAAATTCCCTGGCATTAAGGGCAAGAGTTAGAGGAGAAAGGAAGATATTAAGACTCGGCTAAAATAATTGAAGGAAAAAAAGGAAAATTTCATGAGGGGCCAAGATGCAATAGCCAACATGATCTAGATTAGGGCTGCACAACCTGCTGCCCCTCCCCATGAAAAATATAGAGGAAAACATATAGAGAAAAATCTTCTGGTATGCCTCAAATGGCCACAGGATGTAAGTGCAGGTTGTGCAGGTCTGATCTAGATGCAGTGTTCTATAAACGTCATCCTCAAATATTCACAAACAGCTAAAAGTGTCATAAGAAAGAGGTATGAGTAAAGACAAAAAGTTATGATTTCAAGAACAGAGAAAAAATTATATACATTTGAGCCATTTCCTTAGTATAACTCTGAACGGTTTTCCAGAAGTGTAGGAACAATTACAAGTTTCACCAATGTCTTGGTACAGCGCCCATTTTTTGCAGGGAGTTCCAACACCACTAGTCATCTTTAGTCACGTGTTCCCATTTCCTATATGTGAGGTAATCCACCAAAGTTGTTTTAATTTGCCTTTTATTTGCATTTATGATTTTAGAGTAATCCTTTACAAGGTTATTAATAGTTTCCAATTCTTTTGAAACTATTTGTTTTTCTTTTGTATCATATGCAAGGGATTGACTTTTATTCTTACATATCTTCAAGACTCTATGCAGTCATACATATTAATTTCACAGACACACATACACATCATATCCTTATCAGATGCAAACTTTTTTCTGCACTGACATTCCTTCTCCAAGTTGCATTTATAAGTGAAAAGCTTTTCAATTTCATGTAATCCTAATTATCAACTGATTATTTATTAATCAAGAGATTCTATTACCAAAAGCATATACTCTATAGAGATCAATGATTAAAAAGAGAAGTCCCATAGACACCAAAATATTTATAGCATAACTTCTTGCATTAGAAAAAATGGAAACAAAATAGAAGCCTAACAACTGGGAGGATGGCTAAAAAAAAAAACTATGCTACATGAATATACTGGAATATTTCTGTACTGTAAGAAACAATAAAAAGACTACCAAGAAGCAAAGGAAGATTTATATAAAGTGAAATAAGCAGAACTAAAAAAATTACAGCATGCCTATAGCCTTGTAAATGGAAAGATAAAGATCCCAAATTAAATGGCAGAGAACAGAACAAACTATGCCACTGGCACCCTTAACGCTGCACAGATCCCATAGGATCCTTCTTACTGCCTTTCTTTTTTATCAAAGCCCTGCTTTCCCCTTATCCCCTCAAAAATGCACATTGGCACCATCCCCCTCCATCATTCTCACTCCTGAGGGAAGGAGTTTGGGAGTATAACTCCGTAAAAACTTTAGGGAAGCTACTCAATACTCCCTTTCCAATTGCTGTGCTAGGGCCCTCCCCCCCACTATAATAGTGTAAATAGGGCCATTCCCATGGCTACTCCTACTACTTGGATGATCAAGGATTCACCAACCATAATTGTGCCAGCAAGACAGAAGACCACCAGACTTTACCACTTACCCTCAAGCTAAACCCTATTGATTCCTAGGCTTTACCACTAACTCTACTACTCAACCCTAATAACCACTTTGTATCAGCACTGCAAGTGACCCCTCCTTTATATACTGTCTCCCCCAAGTAGAATGTGAGCTCTATGAGAGCAGAAATTGTCTGTATTTTCTATATATTTCTTCAATGATTGACATAAACAGTAAGTGCATAATAAATTCTTTTTCATTTATTCAACAATTAAAAAACCTCACTAAATAAAATGATAAAATTATAATAAAGAAGTCGAGGCCTATGTAAATATGAAAATGAGCTTCTTTAATGTCTTTCAGGTATTGGAGAACAATGGATATGAGCAATACATATACCTCTGGCCTTGGCTGATGTACTGGTCACTTCTGGGGAGCTGTCTTGTTCTTCTCTTTTTTACAGAGGAAGACTCTGAGAAGGGTAAAGATTTATCTCTATATATCAATAAATAGTACCAATAGAAAACATTTTTAAAATGTGATTACTTGGTTCACTGAACAGAAGAAGTTCTTGCATTGGTTGGTGAGAAGACAAGTTAAGTACTGTCAGCATCCAACAAATTACACTGCTATGTTTCCAAAATGAATAAACCTAGTGGGCACAGAAGTAAAAGAAGAGGATATGAAAAAAGTAGAAAATGGATAGAAAAAAAGCAGCAAATAAGTTAAAATGGAAGAGACAAACAAACAGAGGAAGGAGACAGCAGAGCTCAGCTAAAAGAAACTAACAGAGGAGGTAAGAATTCAAACTCAAGAGTAAGAGATATCCCCTAGTGGAGAGAAGATACATTAACTGAAGTAGTACAGTATACATAAGTATTCAATAGAGGAGCAAGCAACTGAGGGTTCTCACAGCAAAAGGATCTATAAGAACATTTAATGCGAGGTTAGGATAATCCTTATTTATTTTTGTATTCTTTCAGAGCATCAATAATATAACACTATAATAATATCTTAAGCTGAGCTAGAAGAGGTCATCTAATCCACTATTAATTCTCCTAAAAATGTAATCTTATCTTGACATGCATCTACTAAAGTTTAAGCTAACAATTTTGAGTGCATATGTACAATAGCCTTAGCTTACTAAGACAGGGAAATTATATTAAATTAAAAAGTAGTAATGATCAAAATTATTTGAGACTATATTAAAATTAAAAATAGAGCAGTGGCACAGATTAGGTAAGGAACAAACAGAAACAAACTTGTTAACAACCACGGACTTTATAACCCTAGAACACAAATTACTTGAAACAAAAACTCTCTGACATCAATTACAAGGAAAATGGGAACGTAATTTGGCAAAAATTAGGTTTCGACAAATTTCTAAAACTATGAATCACAAAAACTCAAAACAGATATACACTCTGAATATTTAAGGTCATTCTATCAAAATAAATAAATAAGTAAATAGGACCAGATCAGGCACCTTTCACAGTGATGGAAAATTATTAACAAAAGAAGAGGAAATTGCAAAAGATGAAACAGTGATTTAGATTGCATAAAACTGAAAAGCTTTTGCACTAACAAAACAAAAACAACTAATAGAAGAAAAGCTGTGGAACAAGGGGAAAAAATGCATCAAAGAACTCCTAATGTGAGGAGGCAAATTTGACTATATAGGCTGCCACTGAGACTTGGAAGTATTATATATTAAGAATATGTACTCATATAAGTATATATGTATATATTGTGCATATTCACACAAGAATATGAGTGAAGTTCAAAGGAGGAAGAAATAGGAATGATTTTGTCACTGGAATATACTACAAACTCATTGGGACAGAAAAAAGAAATAGATGAGGAGTCTGGGAAAACGTTACAAGACTGGCACAGAGGAACAGCAGAGTAGTGATGGGGTATTTCAACTCAAATATCTCTTGGAGCACTATGACTGCCAAAAACATAATAGTAATTTCTTGTCTTCCCTTAGTGATAGACAATCTCACTGTCCAAAAGTGGAAGAACCTTCAAATACGGCCTCATTCCCTTAACAAAAAAAACTAGGCACATGACCTTGGGCAAGGCACTTAACGCCAACTGCCCTGCCTTCTCCCTCCAAAAAAGACCCAAAAAAGTGGAAGAACCAACTAGGTGAAATTTTACTTCAGAGGTGATTCTCACTAAAAGGGGTTTTATTGATTGCTGGGGTCAAAACAATGGGAACCCTATGGGGAAATGACCACTCCTATCCTAAAACGGATGACAGCAAAAGACAGTGAAATATGGGCAAAGTCTGATATACACCCAAAATTTGGGGAAGGCAAATTTCAAAAGTTTCTGAAGTGTTAGGATTCTATGGGCTAAATATCTTGGGGAATGTTAGTCCAGGAAGAACTGGAAGATGCTCAGGAATGAAATGTTGAAAAAACAGGGAAACAATTACAAGAAGCAAGAACAATGAAATTCATCTGAAGTGATCTATGTAAATAGGGAATTAACTCACCAACTTAGAATTTTAAATGAAGTTACAAAAAACGGAAGGCCAAAAGTAAACAGATCAACAGTTACCAGTGTGACAGTTACTCCTATGATGGTCTTGTAAGACCTATAACAACTGGGAGAAATGCTGAAGTTCAGAATGAGAAACTTAGAAAATGAAACTACAGATGACAAAAAGATTTTAGTTACATTAGGAAGAAAGAGAATCAAAGAGAGAGAACCTTTGATTGTCTGGGATGAAACAAGGATAACTGACAGAAGACAAAGGTGTTCAATTCCCATTTTTTTGTTTTCTCTGCAAAAGAGAATGATCTTTATACTGCAAATGACAGAACAAAAATACTAAGAGGAATTTATATATAAATTAAAAGATAATGTGCAATCACCCAGCTGCCCCTGATGAATTCAAATCATACGGTCAAAACAAAACTACATGCTTTTAGGTCTTGGAGCCACTGTCAATGATATTTGAAAGATTCTGGGGATGTGAACAAAAAAGAGGACTAGACATTTTCTCTGATTCTCATGACCTCTCAAAAACAGAAATTATGCACCAAAGATAAAGTAACAGCAGCTGTTTCTGTGGTCCAGAACACCCAGAATCCAAAAGGTTAAAACACACACACACACACACCCATGAAACTGGCACTCACTGACCATGCCCTCACTGAGGCTGAGACACTCTGACATCCAGCCTTAAAGGAAACACTACACTTAGACATATGTATACTCCCTTACGTTTATCTTGTCTAATAAGACACTGATGGGTGGCAGCCTGGGTATTTCTCAGTCATCATCAAAGGGAACAGGACTAGAAAGTGAACTGGGGAAAATCAAGGGAAAAAATATTGAAATTACTGAATTTCTCAGGAAGAAAAAACTCTAAAGACCTTGAACATAAAACAGATAAAACAACAAGAAAAACATTAACAGAAAGAATTATGTTCTCTAGATCTGGTAAACAAGTTCAGGCCTCTATAAATCAATACTGCAAAACAAAGGAAAATGATCCAACACCTGATGAGACAGAAGATCCTATGAAAAGTGAGAAGAATTTGAAGCACAATATGACATTCCCAAGTGGTTCCAAAAAGAACTGAGAATTAATTAGAGCAGAATTTATGGCCTACACAGCAAAAAATATCTGGGGGTTGAGCTATCAAAACACAAAAGACTTGTAGAGATTCAATTACAAAATGGATGGCAGAAATGCCAAAAATGAATGAATAGGAAAAAAAAAAACAGAAATACTACCAAAGTTCTTACATTTTTAATGCTGTAACAATTAAAGTGCTAAAGGAATACTTTATAGAACTTGGTAAAAAAAAATTTTTTTAATTCATTTGGAAAAACAAAAGATCTAGAATATCAAGGGAAATGATGAAACAAGTAGGGATGAAGGAGAAATAGCACTTTTAAACTTCAAACCATATTATAAATCATTAGTCACCAACACCATCTAGCATTGGTTAAAGAATCAATGGAAAAGACTAGATAGGGGAGAATTGGAAACAAACCATAATATAACCTAGTGTTTGATGAAAAAAACATGAATTATCTAGGAAAAAAATCTGTTTGATAAAAACTACTGAGAAAACTATAAAAGCAGTCTGGCAGAAACCAGGTTTAGAATAACACCTTGCACCACAATAATGGATATTACAGATCATACTGTGTAGGATGAAGTATGGTCTCTCAAATAGACTATCCATAGACTATCTGCTCAAGTACATAACGCCTTAGGCCTTAGTTTCGATCTACTGGAAATCAGGTGATTTTGGGAAAAACGAAACTGTGGAAATCTGCTTGAGCTTCCTTGTTCTTTGTCACCCCACCTGCCAAATAAGAGAAAGTAACCGCAAGTGCCAATCAAAAATAAGAGCTTTGCATGGGAAGGGGGATAGGGAGTACTCAATATGATTTTGTAGTTATTCCATGATCTAAGAGAAAGTTAACATTTGTAACTGAGTGTATATGTAAAAGATTCAATTTCCGAAGTATCTCTTTCTTCCAAAGTGAATATAATTAGAGGACAGACAACCTTTGTGATGTATGTCTACTATTCAGTTGTGAGGTTTAAGTCAGGAGCCTCTTTTGTTTAAGGTCTACAATTATGTTAGTGAAGAATATTTTATGAGGTACCTAGTCTATGTAGCATGTAGTAATATAAAGGACAGTTAAATAATCTGAGTAATGGATTATACCAGCCCATACTCACTCCTACTTCTTTTGGCTCTTGTCTGTTTAATCTCTTTGCTAGATTTGTGTCTCTTCTAGACTCAGTGCCTTCCACTTGCAGATGACGGCTCAGGCTGATACCAACCACTGCCCGAAGTCATTACCCAACACCCACTAGATCCGGTGTCTGCTAAATTCCGGATATTGGCCACAGACCCCCATCCCCTTGACTGATGGACCCCTGTGAGGCCGGGACAGCTCTATGACCTTGCTCAGGCTGAAGCAGCTTGGGAAGCTGAGACCTTCATCCCTTGTCCCCAAATGAATTTGCGTCCCATTTGTAAAAGGGGGGAATGATAGGGTCTGGGATGCTTTTGTCTGTAACCTCAGTTTGTAAAAATCTCACTTGTGTTCGGGTACCTATGTATGTAACATCAATCTGTAACAAGCTTGTTCAATTAAGTTGTAAAAGTCACACTTTCCCCCAGCCATAAAGGCATTAACTCTGCCTCTCCTCTACCTCCAGCTAAAAGCCTTTTTTCCCTGAGCTAGCAGTCTGCCTAGATACAGTTACCTAAGAGTACATCACCCAAGCATTTCACAAACAAATCCTTAGTTTAGAGACCTCTTTTGTTCCAAGTGGCCACCTGCACCCAAAAACCTTGAACAACATTATCAGATAACTTACTCCCAATATGGTACCTCCTAAATCCCCAATCAGTCTAGCTTCCAGACTTGGCACCTCCTGAAACAATCAAACCAATCCTCCCAAACAACCATCCTATCTCATTCATCCTTGACCAAAAGTAACCTAGGGCCATGTCGAGGCAAAAACCACATGTCCTCGTAGCACCCCCCCCCCAGAGGGATGTCACAGTGAATTATAGGCAATACGCCTGCGCAGTTGATGTAAAAAGTGCATGTCCCTTTAAGCAATGACCACTCCTAAACTATTCCCAAACTCCTCCCTAACTCTACCCTTGCCCACCTAGCTACTAGCATAATTAACTTTTCTGTTTTTGCACAGTAGCCTCCTCCCTCTGGGTGTTCCAGTGGTCGGACTGCCTGCTTCTCCTGAGATTCTAATGAAGAAACCTTTCTACTTTCACCTTGAGACTTCTCCAAGTAGTCAATTTGGGGTAGGGTCTTTGTATCTCACACAATACTATAAAAAAAACATTAAGTGAGAAACAGATCACATCCCTCTCATAGCTATGGGTAGAAGTTCTATCCATAAGAGCTAGTGATAATCACAATAAAATAGGAATCCTCATTACTTGAAACTGAAAAGCTTCCGCGCAGACAAAATTAATGCACCTAGGGTAAGAAGGGACATGGTCAAATGGTGAAAAAAAAATCTGTGTATTATATTTCACTGATAAGGTTTTAGAATCCAAGACATATAAAATAAAATATATAAAATTTACAAGGTGTAAGATAATTTGTATTTTATGAGTGATTTGGAGCATTCTTTCATGTGGTTGTGAATACTTTCATAGGAAACACACACACACCCCTTAATAGCCACTCCCCAATAAATAAGTGGTCAAAGGCTATGAACAGAGAGATCTCAAAGGAAATGCAAAGTACTGAAAACCACATTAAAAACTACTCCAAATCACTATGATAGGGTGCTTCAGTGCCTGTGCTTGAAATCCAGGTCCAAAATCACATCTCTCCCTAGCCTCAAAACACTATTCCTAGCATTTTCTCTCTAGCAAAACAGGATAGCATGCCCTAGAGCAAAACACTTATCTCTCTTCCTGATACAACAGCCAGCTGCACCTATAGAACTGATTAGTTTGAACCAGCTGTGTACTGGGTCATAAAGATATTTACTACTCATTGACCTACCATTTGTACCCTACACTTAGACATATGTATAATCCCTTACATTTATCTTGTCTAATAAGACACTGATGGGTGGCAGCTTGGGGTATTTCTCAGTCAGCCCTGACCACTAGTTAACTTAGTGACATTTCAGGCCTAAAACCACACCTTGGGCAATTTCTCAGTGAACTCTGGGTAAAATGTCTCCACAGTAGATACTAAAAGTGCATATTCCTTTAAAAACTGACCACTCCTTTAACCATTTCCTAATTCCACCACAAATCACGTAGCTAGCATATTTGGCACATGTTTTACTATAGTTTATCCTATATAAATTTTAACTGTATCCCCTCTAAAGTTGCAGTTCCCCTAAGAACTCTTGCCCACTGAAAAGCTCAACAATATATTTTTGCCACCTAGATTTAAGAATGTTTGAGTCCATGAACTCATTCTAGAAAGCCCGACCCTGTCTAGAAACTTCAGTTTTGGGGTCCCTGGACTTCGTCCAACCCTCATCAGTAAGACAAATGCAAATCAAAATAACCAAGGCTTCACTTTACCCCCTATAAACTGGCAAAAATGACTAAAAAAATTGTAACAGCCAAAGCTGGAAGAGCGTGGAATGATGGGTACACTAGTACACTGCTGGTGAAAACGTTACGACATTTTGGAAAGCAATCTGAAATTATACAAATAAAGTGACTAAAATGTCTACATATTTTGAACTACAGCCTCCATTGCTGGGCTTATATCCCAAGGAAGCCACCAATAAGAAAAAAGTCCCAATATCATACAAAATATTTATAGTAGCACTTTTTGTGATAACTAAGAATTAGAAACAAAGTAGATGTCCATCATGGGAAATGTCTAAAAAAATGGATTATTACTGTGCAATAAGAGATATGTGTGAATACAGAGAAGCATGGAATGACAGACAGACAGACACACACACACACTCTGAACTATAGCAAAGTGAAGCAGAGAGCCAAAAAGTTATATACATAGCACAACAAGGTAAAAGTAAAGAACTACACACTAAAATCAAAAGTAAATAAAACAAAATTATAAAGATCAAGCAGAACCCAATGAAGATATATGGGAACAGCGCCAACCCACCCCCCCTTCCTTCACGGAGGTGAAAAGTCTGCTGGTATTACACACTGTCCATGTTTTCAGACTTTTTCACTTTGTCTATAAGTTATGCTGATTTCCCTTCCTCTCTAAACATACTATTTATGATGTGGGATGGCTCTTTGGGAGAGGATACTTGGGATAATATATTACAAGAAACAGAACATATCAACAAAAAAAATTTTTTTAAAGAGCATAAGCATTTTTAATAGTCTTCACTACAGACCAGGAACTGTGCTAAGCATGGGGGACAGAAAGAAGGGCAAGGAACTCATAATCTAATGGGGGAGACAAGCAAACAAATATGTATAAACTACATATAGGAAAACTAAGAAATAATTAAAGATAAGGCTAGAATTAAAGGGGATTGAGAAAGCTTCCTGTAGAAGGTGGGAATTTAGCTGCAAAGTGAAGGCAGGCAAGCCAATAGTTAGAGATGAGGAGCAAGAATATTTCAGTGGCATGGGGGCAACTAGTGAAAATGCTCAGAATTGGAAAATGGAGGGTTCCATTTAAGGAACAGCAAAGAGGCCAATGCCATTGGATCAAAAAGTAGTTAAGAAGTATCCCAAAACCCTAGAGAGAACAGAGTATCAAGGAGAAGAAAGTTTCAAAGACTGCAGAGTGGTCAAGAGTGCAGATTAAGAGACAAGTGGATTTGCCAATTAAGAGATCATTGGTAACTTTGGAGAGAGAAGTTTTGCTAAATTGATGAGGTTGGAAGCCAGAACAGAGAGTTAAGAGGAGACTGAGAGTAAACAAAATGGAAACATCTGTAGTTCTAGTCCCTAAAAAAGGCATGGGTGGAATGCTCTTCAAATACAGAGATGATATCAATCTGAGAGGAACAGCTAACACAGTAAGATCAAAAACAATTTCAACAGGCATAGAGCACTGTGCTGAATGACCCAATCACTTGTTAGGTATGTTATGGCAGGGGTTCCTTTTCAGTATGATTTAAACTAGACAGTAGCTGAGGTCCCTTCCAACTCTCAAATGATTCTAACTCTGTGATCTTTGATAAGGATCTGAGAACCAAGACATATTTAAGGAACTAACTGAAAGAAGACCAAAATCCACTGCTCAAAGGATAAGAACAAACAATTCTTAAAAGAATCACAAACTATCAAAAACTTCATGGAGAAAAAAAATGAAACTTATCAATAGATTTAAAAAATCTATGCAATGTTCTCTTATTTTACTTTTCTAAAAAGAAAAATATTATTTGTTATAAAAGATCACTTTCTGGGAAGGAGAGCAGCAGGGGATCCTAGTACTAGCTTAAGTACTTAACTGACAAGGTTGTAGTGAGAATCAAATGAGACAACTATACATCAGTTGTTATTAATAAATGAGTGAAAAAGCACACCAAGTAGAGATTCAAGGTAGGAAAAACAAGAGTGTTTAATGTTTTTGAATACTGAAATATCAGGCTCAGTTTGTTTCAGTAATAGATATGATTATAAAAATGTTTATCAATAAAATTTCTACTAGGTCATTTTAACTTCACCGATTTAATTTCCTGGATGAAGCAAATGATTAGAGAACTGATCCATTTTGTGTATCTACATCTGACATACACTACTTTATTAGTACTAGCTAGAAGTGGAACTACTCACAAGAAAATGTTTAGTATCCTTCAATCCTAAAATGTATACACAAATTTTAAATCCCAATCCAAGATGAAATGGTACAACAGAAGCAAGAATTTTTAACCAAATCAGGACAAAAACAAGACATTTTTCATGTCTCCCGATGAGTATAATGGTTCCTTACCATATTTTGTGAACCTTGGCAATGCACTCCTCTTACTTCAATCCAATAAGCTTTTATTAAGCACTTATGATGTGCTTAGCTAGGTGAGTGTTTGGGATGTTCTGAAGTAAAGCATGGGAGAGAAGTAGTATTAAGCTACTTTACCAAAATGAAAATCTATCGAGCCTTGTACTGACTTCATGGTTGTATACTTGTAAAACTTGGAACAGTATGTCAGTGCCAAGCTAGGAAACGCAATTGCTTCCATTTGAATTATTTTAGGAAGATTCTGAAGATCACCTGGCAGGATAAGGTACAGGACACTGAGGTCCTTTCTCAAGCTGGACTCTCAAGCACTCAAATTCTACTTCACAGGGCGCAACTCCAATAGCCTGGTCATGTTGTTCAAATATCAAATATACATTTGCCTAAAAGACTATTTTATGGAGAACTTACACAAGGCAAGTCTTCACATGGAGGTCAGAAGCAGAAATACAAGGATACTCTCAAGAACTCTGGAATCAATTGTGAGACATGGGAGACAGTGGCACAGGACTGTCCAGCATGGTGTGCCCACATCAAAGAGAGCACTGTGCTCTATGATCAAAGCAGAACTGCAGTAACTCAGAAGAAACATGAGACTTGGAAATTTGGAGGCATCTCTATCCCAAATGTTCATATAGACTATTTGTGCCTAAGATGTTGGCAGAGCCTTTTGAGCTCGTAATGGTGTGATTGACCAGTCAGACACACTGTACCTTGACCCCTACCATGGTGATGTCATTTTGGTCATCTTGGAGCACAAGGACAATGAACTAGCCAGGTGGCGCAATGGACAGATTGCCAGGAATCACAAACACTTATCTTTTTGAGTTCAAAACTGGCTTAAGATCCTTACTAGTATCTTTGCCAAGAAAACCCCAAATGGGGTTATATGACATAAATGAAAAGATTGAATAACAACAATGTGCTGGCAAAACAAATGTAAAGAAATAAAATGGCACTCTGTATTTAAGAATATAAAACATACTTTTTGGAAGGATGATCTATTAGACAAAGAATACTGGGAATACTGTGAAAATATGCATTAAATATATATTATATACAAAATACAAATAAATTTAAACAAGCATATTAACATGTACCACAAGTTCCAAATAAATATAAGACCTAAGCATAGTCACAGCATTAAAAATAAAAGGACATGCCAAAACTGGAGAAAGTTTCCTAACTAAACAGGCAAAGAATATGACATAAAAGATAAAACAGATCATTTTAACTCTGTGAAACTAAAAACGATTTTGCAATAAAAATCAATGCACCTAGGATAAGAAGGAAATGTGTCGTTTATAGGGAACAAACACGCTTATTTATCTTTGATGGGCATCTCATATTAAGCTACATAAGGAATTAGCACAAATAGGTAAGACCAGAAGACATTCCCCAAGACATAAGTAGTCAAGAAAAATGAACAAAGTTCTCGAAAGAGATGCAAAGCATTTACATTCATATGAAAGACTGATTCAAATCACTAAGAGAAATATAAGGCAAACAACTCAACATTTTACCTACCAGCAAAATGGCAAAAACGTCAAAGATGTAAACAGTGAATGCTGGAGAGGGCTGTAGGAAGACAAATACACTAATAAACTTCTGGTGCAGCTATAAATTAGCCCAAACACTTGGAAAAAACAATTTGGAATTATACTAAAACAGTGATGAAAATGTTCATACACTTTGGCCCAGAAATCCCAGTTAGGCATAATACCCCAAGGAGGTCAAGGCCAAAAAGAACAGTCCCATATATCAAAATTCATTGCCTAGCACTTCTTCTGGTGGCGAGGAATTGGAAGCAAAGTGTGGCCAACCAGGAAATGGCTAAACACACTAGGGTCTGTTAATGTACTGATGTGTCATTAAACATTAAACCATAAGAAGCAAGGGATATGAGAAACTCAGAAAAATATGGGAAGACTTAAAACCTGACACAGGGTAAAAGAGCCAAGAAAAGAATTAAAATAGTGGCTACAATAATGTAAACAAGGGGAAAAAGCACAATAAAATGAAACAACGCTATTAAAATGACCAAGCTTACATGATGACAAAAAATCAGGAATGTCTCCCCCATTTCATTGAAAGATATAAATTTTCTTTCTTACTAGGGAAGAATCACTAGATAGAGGAGAGGTTCCTTTGAAAATACTGAGGAAATTAACAAAAGGCATTGATAAAACAATTTGCACATTGGAATCAATCTTTTTCTCAAATTCCTCTGTGTATTTTTCAACCAACATTCTTCTTACCTACTCTTTTATTTCAACTGGCTCCTCACTGTTTTTTGCAGCCTCAATGAAGGGGTTTGCAACCTTTATGTAGTGTCCTCTCCTCCACCTTAACAGAAAACCTACTTCTTAACTCATATTTTACTGAAATAAAAGAATATTACAAGTTTTCCAGAAAAATACAAATCTTCAACATAAAACAAAATAATGTGTAGGTACTTATTGATCAAATCCTTACATTTTTTATATTTATAATTTATAAAAATATTACACTTATTCTGCAAAACAGCTTCCTAAACTGTGGTATCACTGATATTTGCAATTCTATTTGCACCACTGATTTTTTATTTCATTTTTATAATAGCTACACCCAAAAAATCCCTTTCACACAATCAAAATGTTTTAATTGGTAATACTTATGTGTCGCTGATTGACAAATTAAAGGGTTCTTTATTCAATCCAGAGCCAAAACACACTAAAATTTTCAGGCTCAAATGCCTGTTTCATCGTACTAGCTTATTCAAATAAAGTGAGATTAAATATATCACATTTGTCCAAGGTACCTTTACTATATTTAGAAATATCTTGGTTTTTAAAAATAGAATTGCTTCTGTAGACCAAACAAATGATAACAAGATCAGATCTTCACTTTCTCTCTCCTTTGTAAGGTAAGTATGTTTTAAATTTGGGAAACATAAAAATATTGGTTTGTAAGCATATTAACAACAGGTCTAAAGTTTTTTGACAAATGCTGTCCTTTTTGTATCAAAGTATGCATAAGGACTTTGCACTGCATTTTGTATTCAATGCTTTAAAAATATACATCACAAATACTCCAGTTTCATCAGGAAATTCTTGTTATAAATGAATTATTTCTAATTTTAAAAAGGCCATTTCTTTGTTCACATTAAGTACTCTTTTAACGGCTTCATCATGAAAAAATCAATGTGTTTCACAATAAGATAGAACTGTCCTATGCTCTTCTTTAATACCATCACACCTACTTTACAAAGAGTCTTTTGTTTTAATGAATTTTTAAAATAAAATTATCTTGAAAAACTTACTTCTCAATTAAAATTGAATGCTTAGGAATGTCTCCAAACTGCACAAGGAGACACATTTTAAACTAAAGTTTGAAGATCTGGATTTTTTTCTGACAATGATTGACCTCCCCAACATCAGTGCCGAGTAAAAAATCGTATTTGATCTTGTTCATTTAAAGTTCAACAATAATAGTTTCTCTTGAGAAGTCATTGCCATTAATCAAAGCTTTGTAAAGTAATAACAAATCTTTTATTTCAACAATATATCATAAGTATGTGATTCAATGAGCATCATTAACTGTATCTGTGGCTTCACCTACCAGCAATACAAAAAAGGGAAGATTTGCATCTCAATGACAGCAGTGGTCTTCAGATACACATACATTATCATTGCAACAGCTTCCTAATTGGTCTCCCTGCCTGAAGTCTCTCACCACTCCAATCCATCCTATCTACACTACTGCTAAAATAATCTTCCTTAAATGCACACCAGAACTAACAAATAATTCTATCTTCTACATTACCTACAAAGAGAACCATTCAAACTGTTTTGTATATGCATGGTCTAGAATCACTTTGACAATATCAATAACTTCAGATAGCAATTTTTTTTAAACAAAATTTAATTCTTCTGACTTCAATGATATAGTTTTATGAAATTGTTCATTTTAATTATGAAATCATCTTAATTCTCTTTTGAAAATTCATCTTGTGGGGCAGCTAGACAGTGGAGCTAAAAGAGCACCCAGTCCTGGAGTCAGGAAGACCTGGGTTCAAATCCGGCCTCAGACACTTAACACTTATTAGCTGTTCGACTGTGAGCAAGACATTTAACCCCAATTGCCCTGCCTTTCCTGCTGCAAAAAGTTAAAAAAAAAGAAAAAGAAAAGAAAACTCACCTTGCCAATATACTTTGCCTGTATTTTTCAGTATGTTGTGCAAATTCATTAAGTTTCATGCCACTTGCAGTTAAGGAAAACAATACAAAACAACATAGCTATCATTCCTCTGTACAAATAATAGTACTTGGAAATCCCAATGATAAACGTTGTTGCTGCTCAGCTGTGTCCTAATCTTCATGACCCTGTGAACAATAGCAAACCAGTACTGTTCATGGAGTTTTCTCGGCAAAGATACTGGAGCGGTTCGCCATTTCCTTCTCCAGGGGATTAAGGCAAACAACTATTTGCCCAGAGTCAAACAGCTAATAAGAGTCTGGGAGTGGATTTGAACTCAGATCTTCCTGACTCCACATCCAGTGCTCTACCCGACTGAACCACCTAGATGCCGCCATCATTGTGAAATTGTGTGGTGTGTGCATTCAGTTGTTTCAGTCACATCCAATTCTTCATTACCCCCATCTGTTATTTTTTTAATTTTAAATTTATTTTCTTGTTTATATCACTCATTTCCACGAGATTTTGAGTTACTAATTTTCTCCCCATCTATCCCCTACCCACCACCCCAAAACAGCAATTCCACTGTATAGCCCCTCCCCCAATCTGTTCTCTCCTATGTCCTCCCCCATCACCCCTCTGACTTTCCAGTAGGGCAGGATGGGTCTCCCTACCCCAGTGCTTATATATCTTAATTCCAACTTGCATGTAGTTAATAATAACAATTATAATTTTATATATATATATATATATATATAGAGAGAGAGAGAGAGAGAGAGAGAGAGAGAGAGAGAGACACACACACACACACACATATATGTATTTTTAACATTTGATTACAGA
>CM053580.1:163617992-163684058 GCA_028627135.1 Pseudochirops cupreus
CCTGTCCTACCAAAAAGTGACATAGGAGAGAATAGACTGGGGGAGGGGGGAAATACTGGGATGGCTGTTTTGGGGTGGTGGGTGGGGGAAAGACGGGGAGAAAAGATGTAACTCAAAAAAATTTAATAAAGAATCTCATATTAAGTCTAAAAAAAAAAGAATAGAAATGTAAAAATTAAATTTAAATTAATAGTTGAACATTTCAAAATATTACTTATAACTTGAGAGGTTTTGTTTTTAGAGAGAAGCTATTGCTTTTATTGAAAGCAACAGGCCCTTTTATTTGGTGTGAATAACAGAAATATTAAGTGGAGATATATATGCAAGGGGAGAGGGCAAGAGTAACAATGGTTCTAGGGCAACATCCCAGCATAACAACCATGCACACTGGGATATGGACATACAGACACCTATAAAGTAGTCCAGTGTAAGGATACAACCAGGGATGTTGTCAGACCTGATGGCCAACTCAGTAAGAGAAAGCCAATAACTAAGTGTCTCATAAGAAGCATTCTTAGTTTTACTTTGGCCAGCAGTTGTGAAAGTTGGACTCTTGGGTCTCCCACTTCAAAGAGGAGAGCAGCTCTGGTCTGAAGCTACTTCAATTTCTTAAAAGTTGCAGTATATATTGTGCGCCCCTCCACACACACAAATCAATAATAATTAAAAACCTAAGAGATCATGCTACTATAATTCATATATTAATTCATATATTTTAGTTCAAATGCGGCAAGCAGTGCTACACCTTATGAAGTATATCATATTAAATAACCCCTGCCCTGTTTTCAATGTCAGTTGGAGAGAATTTGACATTTTAAAATGTTTTTTCCTCTAATTAGAACTTTGTTTTCACTGAAAAAAAGTGGATTGTTTATATGGAAGATGTCCCTCAAAATAACCACTAATTAATGGCCATCCCTCTGGAAGGGAGGCAGGTAGGGAATCACACCACAGTTTGAAACACTCTCAAGTTTTTTCTTTGGCCATCTCTTCTCACATTATGCTCTCTCCCTGGACAAGCTCATTCAACTCTCACTTCAACTACCAATCTCTTTATCCACTACTCAGATACAGCTCTATCCCTGAGTTCTCTTCTGAGAGCTTAGAAACTTATCTTCCGATGTCTAAAAGATCTTTCCCTCTGGATGCTTCACAAGCACCTCAAATTCAACATGTCTATAACTAAACTTCTCTTTACCTTATAACAGGAGTGGGCAACCTTCGGCCTCAGGTTCCCTACCTTTGTCCTAAAACATTCTCCACTGGTTCACCTCATTATTTCTGTTTGTGACACTCCATATATTTTGTTTCCTAAATTCAAACCCTTAAAATTATCTTTAACTCACCTTTTCTTTCTCTCGCATATCAATCTATCAGTGAACAAACATGCACCAAGTATTATGGTAGAGTTTAAGAAAACCAAGACAAAAGTGAAGCAATGTCTTCCTTTAAGGAATTTGCTAATGTGAATTTACTATGAGCGTATCCATAGTGCATCTAAATACATCTAATCTGTTACAAAGTCTTGCATCCCCTCTTCCAACCGCTAAGACAACCACTTACACAGAAACTCATTTTGCTGCCTGCTTGAGTTATTCCAAATACTTTCTAACCAGTTCTTCCTGACTCTAACCTGTCTCTCTATCACTTATTATTTACCTTTATGACCTTAAACAACTCACCACCTTTGGGCCTCAGTCTCCTCATCTACACATTAAGGGAGAGTAGAGTCTTTATTCAAAGACCTCTACAACCCATTCCCATTCTTAATTTATGACACTATTTTTCTCCACCCTCTGAACTTCTCCTTTATAATGCCACTAAAATAAACTCCTGTATTCATGGGCCATACCACACTTCTGCTAAGAAAACTTAAGTTTCTGTTTATTGACAAGCAAATAAAATCTAAATTATTTTGCCTGGAATTTTCATATTGCTCTCTGTGCCTAGAAAATTATCCCTCACCCTCAACTGTATAATTCCTAGTGATTTTCTAAAATAGATCTCCAATATCATCACCTCTCCTCCATAAAGTATTCCTTGATTGCACCCAATGATCCCACAGCCTTATGAGAATTTATTTAAAGAGGATGTTCTCTCAAAATTTTCCTTTTTAAGCAGTTCACAATTTTAAATTAACTCTACACTTACCTAAAATTGCATATTCATTTTATGTTGCATCAATGACAGATAAGCAAACTCTAGGTGCTAAAAGTGACATGATTTTAAAATTCCTATTTCTGTATGTTCTAACTTTAAAAACTTGTGATCTCTTGTTTTTTATCACCTACTTTTTACCAAAGTAACCCTCTCCCCAAAGAACCATCCTTTATGGGGAATTTAAAAAGAAGACAATTAAGAAAAAATATATATATTAAAAAAGTCTAACATCCATATCATTCTAACCTATTGTCTCCAACTTTACTAATGAAAGAAGGTGCCTTCTCATTGTTTTACTTTAGGACAAAACTTGGTCACATTTATCATTTTACAGTTCTAAAATTTCTACCTTGTCTTGTTGTTTTTCATGTTAACTATTGCATTTTTTTTTCATAGTTCTGCTTACTTCACTGTGCAAAGTTTAGAAATATCTGAAGTTGCTTTCCAGAATGATTGGACCAATTCACAACTCTAACAACAGTACAGCATGCTCCTCCATTCAACTATTTCATTCTTTTGTCACCTTTGCCAATTTGCTAGGTGTGAGAAGAAACCTCAAAATAGTTCTGATTTGCATTTCTCCTAATATTAATGATTTAAGGCATTCATATGGTTCCTAATAGTTTGCAACTATTTTGAATGTTTTGTTTATTATATCCTTTGCCCAATTATCTATTAAGAAATCGCTTCTGTTGTTACATATTTCTGTTGAGTGCCCACAAATCTTGGAGATCAGTTTACAAAGTTATGTGATGAGAAGGTTTTTTTCTCACTTGACCACTCCCCTTCATACTACATAAATACATGTTGGTACAAAATGTTTTTCAGTATCATTAAATCAAAATAATGTGATCATCTTTATCCATTTTTTGGTCAAGAATTCATTCCCTAGCCAGATTTATGAAGAGAACTTTTTAACGGTTACCTTTAATATTCATATCAGGTCACATATCCATTTTCAATTTATTGTAGTATATTATGTAGATGTTTATCTAAGTCTAGTTGCTGGTAGACTGTTTTCTATTTTTCCCAGAGTTTCTTAAATTCTGAGAGGGAGGATTTTTAAAAATTTTTCCCAGGATTACCAATGAAAGAAGAAATTCTTTCATTGGTAATTTGTTATGGTGTTTATCATACACTGATTTACCAAGGTTAGCTATAATTAGTTCTTTCCTGCTTCATCTGCTCCATTCATCCATTTGGCTATTACCAAGCAGCAAAAAACTGATGACTACGGATTGTAACAGTTTGAGCTTTAAAAAAGCTATTCTTTTATTCCTTGTTTTTCTCGTTTCTGTTGATGATATAGATCATTTCCTTCCTCCAAATGACTTATTTTGTCTAACTCTACAAAGTATTCCCCTGGTAGTTAGATCGTTAACTTCTATTTTTCTACCATAAAGAGTCTAAATTTTCACAAGTCTACCATGGGCTACAACTATCTCCTTTTCTCCTCTGAGGCTGCCACCACTTTGGTGTAGTTATTTGGAACTTTAGTGCCTCCCCAGGATCAAATATACAATTCTCTTTTTAAAGCTATCCTACTCTGGCACCTTCTTACAGTATTTTTATACCTTATTCTCTTCCATGTGATCCTGGGATATTGCCTTCCTTGATGTTTCTTGGATTAAGATACTCCATCTCCCAACTCTAAGCATTTTCATTGGCTATCCCCAATCCTGGAACTCTCTCTTTCATCTCTTATCTCCAGAGTTTCCTCGATTTCCTTTAAATCTCAGGAAAAATTCCATCTTCTATAAGAAGACTTTCCCTAGTCTTCCTTAATGCTGAGATTTAACTTCAATTTATAATGTTATATATATATATATATATATATATATATATATATATATATATATATATATATATGTCATTTGTATATAGCGGTTTATATATTTATATTTATGTATCACATGGAGGAGAATGTGAGAAAATGGGTAAGGCTGGAAGGAGTCAGGTTAGAAAGAACCATTAAAAGTCACATGGGGATTTTTACACTTAGTCCTGGCAGGGACAGGGAGCTACTAGAGTTTAATGACTAGGCAGAGAGGAGAAGATGGATTCTATGATCAGATGTATACTTCAGGAAGATTATTTTGACAGCTGACTGAAAGATGATGGACTAACATGGCTATCATAATAGTCCAGATGTAAGGTGATGAGGACCTGCACCAGGTTGGTGACAATGTCAGAGGAGAGAAAGGGGCATATTTGAGAGATGTTATAAAGGTTCAAATTAACAGGACTTGGCAATTTAGAAATCATTAATTACTCTATTGGAGGTTAAGAGATTGAGGAATTCAGGATGACACCTAGGTGACCAAAAGGATATTAGTGCCCTCAATAGTAACAGGGGAAGGATGAAAGATAATGAGTTCAATTTTGGACATGCTGATTTTAAGAAGTCTATGGTACATCCAGTTCAAGATGTCTAACAGGCAGCTAGAGATGTGAATCTGGAGATTAAGAGAGAAGTTACAGTTTTTACAGTAGATGTGACAATCATCAGCAAAGAAATGATAATTGAGTCTACGGAAATTGATGAGATAACCAAGTAAAATAGCATAGATGGAGAAGAGAGCCCAAGACAGAGATACTCCTTTAAAAGGCAGGACCTGGATGAAGACCTAACAAAGGAGACTAAGAAAGAGTGGTCAAATACGTAGCAGAAACAGGACGGAGTAACCCAGTGTGAAGAGAGCAACTGACAGTGTCAAAGGCAACAGAGAATTCAATAACAATAAGGACTGGAAAAAGGTCATTAAATTTGGCAATTCAGAGATAACTGAAGAGAGTAGTTTTAGGTGAAAGACAAGGTCAGAAGTTTAACTGGAGAGGGTTTGAGAAACAAGTGCCAGGAGATCAAATGGAGAGATCCTAGTGTAAATAACTTTCTAGAGCAGTTTAATACCAAAAGGTAGAACAGAAATAAACAACAGCTAGTGTGGATAGACAAATCAAGTGAAGGTTTTGAGATACAGGAGATGTGGGCATATTTGTAGACAGTAGAAAAGCAGTTAGTAGGCAAGGCAATTTCTGTTATTCAAGTTAAGACAAACAGTGAAAATGATGGAAGGAACAATATTTTGGAGAAGACAGGATGGAATGGGATCACATAATAAATACTCTCTGCCTCTCATTTCATGTTTATAATATATTATATGGAAATGGATAGAAAGCTTGCTTTCAGGGTCAAGAAGATCTAGGTTAAAGTCCCACTTGATCCATCCCCTCTGTGCAACCCTGATCAAGTCACAATCTCTCAAGTATCCCCTACGCAACTAAGACTTTAGGTTGCAAAGTAGGTTCTGATCAGCATTAGACGATCAATTTTCTTCACTGGGAGTTTCCTATCATAAATGAAATCAAAGTCCCAGGTTTAACAAAAAAAGAAAAGAAAAGAAAGACTCTTTTACAATGTAAAAATCAAATTCTACCAACTTTTTATAATTCAATTAGGATATAAAAGGGTTTATTACAACTCACTTTTTACATCAGGAATGAAAAGATTTTCCATGAAATTTTGCAGTATTAAAAAGCATTACTGAGCTTGTATCTAACCTACTTAAGAGAACAAACTCCTTGCTTCAAGACTCTCTCCTCCCCAAGCCACCCTCCACAAATTTTTCTATACAATTTCCCTAAAACACAAGACTGCCCATATAACTCTACTACTCAGTAAATTCCAATGGCTCCCTGGTTAAGTCTATCCACTATGGTTTCATCTTTATCTCATCTTTTTAAAATTTCCATTTTGGGGGGTAGTATAATACACATAATTATTAGTATATAATTGTATGTATGGCAGAATAATTACATGTATATAATTTATAAATAAGTTTACGTGCACATATTGAAGAGTATCCTCAAAATTTTTTTTGACATGATGGTTGCATGACCACGAGTTTGGAGACCACTGCAGTGCCCTACAATAAATTTAGTCCTACAAGATGATCTATTCTTGGGGAATCCATGTAAAAGCCTCTTTATCATTATATCATCTCTACAAGTTCAACAGCCATTCTTGAAATATATTTTTACACAAAGACTTCTGGTTAAGACGGCAATGTGAAAGGTCATAAAGAATCACAGCTCAACCACAGAACTCCAATACATATCTGAGAAAAAAGCCCAGAAAAACGTGATAAATAAAAATAATGAAAAGGAAGCTCTTCCACCTTGTCCAGAACTGTACAAAATGATGGTCAGCAGGAAAAATGCAGAACCAGCTCAGATATATGAAGATTCAGAAGAAGCAAGGAAAGGAATTAAATAAGGAAAACTATCAGAGATGAAGACAAAAGAGCCAGAATGAATTGTTGAAAAAGGGCCTGAACAAAGGGTGTCACAAGCCAACATGGCTCCAACAACGGGGTATGTAAAGAGACTGAAAAAAACAGGAGTTGGAAGAAAAAAAAACCAACCTAGGATAGATAGGTTAGCATTCCACGAGACAGAGCCAAACTCAGCAACTCAACCCCAAAGGCTATGAAAGCCAGTTTATTTGCAATAAACTTAGGTCAATCATAGACAGAGAAGGGAAAGAAACTCATTTCCAATGAGAATCATGAAAAGAAGAGAAAGACCCCAACTAAAAAGATAAGCTCCAAATGGATTTTATTATTTATATATAAAAGGTCACAAACATAAACATATTAGAACAAGGAAGAAAATATATTTTACAACTCTGGCAACAGGAAGAGTTCCTGGAGTCAGGAAGCTCTGATTCAAAGCTCACTTCAAACATTCCATTAGTTATGTGACCCTAATCAAGTCATTAAACCCAAGTCAGTTTCCTCATCTGTAAAATGAGGATGAAAATAAATTGAAGTATAATAGGATGTTGTGAGGATCAAATGAGATAATATATGGAAAGTGTTTTGCAAATCTTTAAGCTACTCAATAGTTCATGACCACACAAGAGGCAGAGGATAACAGAAGATAAAATGGATATTTATTACAAAAACTGTATAAGTGACTTTTTTCCCCAACAAAATCAACGCAGTTAAAAACAGAAGTTATACATTTAATGTGGTGTAGAGAATGCCAAGTTTCTCTGATAAAGGTCTTATATCCAACATATATAAGAAACTGATTAAAATTTATGAGAAAAATTCATTCCTCAATATACAAATGGTCAAAGGCTACAAAATAAAAACCACAAAAATATACTCAAAATCGCTCATAATTAGAGAAACGAACATTAAAACAGCTGTGAAGTTCTGCCTTACACCCATTAGATTGGCAAAAATATCAGAGAACGTAAAATGACAAATGTTGGAGGGGTTACAGTAAAGACGACAAATCAATGCACTGTTGCTAGAGCTATTAAACTGATCTCGAATTCTGGAAAGGAATTTGGAACTGTGCCCCAAAAGTCAGTCTACTATGCCACTAATCCTTTGACCCATCAATACCAATACTAGGTCTACGCCCTGAAGAAATCAAACAAAGAGGAAGAAAATCCATATATCTTCTTGCTCTTTTGGTTACAGCAAAGAATTATAAACTAAGGGAATACCCATCAAAAAGGTAATTATAGAACAAGCTGTGGTGTATCAATACAAGAGATTATTATGTGACATGAAACAGGTAGTTTCAGAGAAACCCAGAAAGACCTGAATGAACTGAGGCAGAATTGAGTGAGCAGAAGTAGGGAAACAATCTATATAATAACAACACTGCCAAGACAATTTTTTTTCTTTTTTTTTTGGAGGTGGGAGGTAGGGCAATTGGGGTTCAGTGACTTGCTCAAGGTCACATGGCTAGTTTTTTGTGTGTGTGATAAGTGTCTGAGGCGGATTTGAACACAGGTCTTCCTAACTTCAGGGCTGGTGCTCTATTCGCTGCACTACCTAGCTGCCCCCCAAGACAATTTTAAAAGACTTAAAAACTACGATCAATATGACTACCCAATCACAATTCAAAAATACCACTGATGCAGGTATACTATCCACCTCCTGAAAAGACAAGTGATGGAAGCAGGTTGCAGAATGATATACATTTCTGGACTTCGCCAATTTGGCCATTTGTTTTAATTGACTATGCATGTGTTGCATTGGTCTTGTTTTTAATGGGAGAAAGTGGGAGAATAACAAGGGCTAGGGGGCTAGGAACAGGGTTGTGGAAAGAAAAAGAAAGTCTCTGAAGTAGTTTTTGAAAATAAACAGAAGAGAACAGAAAGAATCACAGATAAGGACAACTTTGAAAGTTACACACTAAATTGATTATAAATACTTTAAAAGAAAAGCAAGCTTTAAATAAGTTTCATGTGTATGCGCGCGCACACGCGCACACACACACGCACGCGCACACACACACACACACACACACACACACACACACACACACACACAAAAGAAAAGGACTGACGGAAAAGGTAGGCCTAATACCAGTCACTGTTCAAATTAATAGGAGCAGAAGCATCCATACTACATTAAAGACAAGATAAAACAAGTCCTACCCAACTCATCAAAGAGGGTGACAAAGAACTGGCCCAATTCAAAATTCCAACCTAAGCTCCAAAGCTAAAAATGAGTAAACATAAGAAGGCATCATCTATGATAGAGAAATACTTTGAAATAAGAGACACTGAAGACATAAACCTAGAAGAAGAAAGTTACAATGAGAGGATGAAGCATAACAATTTATGCTTCAGGTAAATTAACAAAGTAGTTAAGCAGCTAAAATAGCTATTAAAATAAATATAATATAAATATAACAAAACTATTTTAAAACAATATAAAATAAATATTTAAAAACAGACAAGGCAACAGTAAAAACAAACATGATGAAAAGATATAAACAAGGAGACTACATTATTCTTAAATTTCCACAGTGAAATATCAGTAATATATAATGTACTAAATGATACAGTTCACCTAAGTACTTGAAGGAAAAGCTAATATAAGCATAGAGAAAAATGGACCACAAAATTATAATAGGGACAACAGGTCTTTTCAGAACTAGACAAATTTAATAAAAGATAATTAACAAACAATTATCTGAATAGTTTTAGTAAATGAGAAAAGAAATATACCTAATTTGCATCGGACCTTCATTAAACTGATCATGTGGCTAACACATAAAAACCTCAAAAGTGCAGAAATATTTAACACATCCTTTACTGACCAAAATTCAATAAAAATTATAATAAAAGGCATTTAAGGAAATGATTGAAACATAAATGGAATAACTTAATTCTAATGAACTGATGGGTTAAAAAAACAAAAGAAACAATATATAATTTAATTGAACAAAACAAAAAGATACTCCACCAGAACTTTTGGGATCTAGCCAAAGCAGTCCTTAGAGGAAAATGTAGTGTCTAAACACTTTCAACAGCAAGAGAAAAAAACATATTAAAATTAGGCATCTGACTAAAACAAATAAGAAAACTGTAACTAATTAAAAAAACAGAAATTCTGAAAAATCAGACATAAAAGTAATAAAAAAAAAACCCCACAATTATACTAGGAGCCTGGTTTTCTGGGGCGAAAAAATTAACAGAATAAACCATTATTAGCTAATCTGTTTTAAAGAGATTAAAAGGTTAAATTGCCAATATCCTAAACAAAAAATAATTCTCAACAAATAAATAAAATTAGTAGGAACTAGTTTGTCTTTTATGTTAATAAAATCAGTAACTTAAGAAATGAATATTCACAAAAATAAAAACATTTAGATTATAAAAGGAAAAGAATTGAGAATAGAAAAAAGAGTAAATATGAAATGCCAGATTCTCCTACCTAGAGCTAATCTCAGAAAAAAAAAACAAACAACTGAATGAGTCAAAGAAATGTCCAAAGAAAAAACACCCAAGACCAGATGGATTTTATAAGTAAATATTATCAAAAATTCAACAAAACAATTCCAATATTAAATAAATTGCAAAAAAAGAAAGGGATCCTATCCAACTCCCCTACAAGATAAATAGTCCTGATACTTAGACCTACAGGGAAAAAAAAAGCACAAAAAGAAAACTATGGAGCAATGTAACAAACACTGATACAAAATTATATAAACAAGTCTGACACATAAAAAATTATCCATTAGCATGGCAGAGTGGATAGAGTCACTCTGGTGCCACCTCTAACATTAGATATAAGGTCAAGTCACTTCATGTCACTACTCTAGACAACTCCCAAAAACTATAAATCACAAAAACGGGGAAGAGGGAAAGTAGGAGGTAAAGTTTCCTCATTCTAGGAGTTCCTTACTATATCAATAAAATCACAAACAACTAATCTTTATCCCCTAACCCTTAAGAAAGCTATAAACTAAATGTAGCATATTAATACTGAAAACCATAAAAAATAACTTGTTAATATATGAAGAAAGCTTTTTTTGACAAACTACATAATATTCCTTTATGTTAAAAACATTAAGAAGCTTAGAAATACATAAACTATTATATTACGTGGTAAACAGTATCTATATAAAACAAAAAGTTAACATTACCTGTAATGGAGAAACTCTACAAGCCTTTTCAATACTGTCAGAGTCAGTCAATTAGGCAATAATCATTTATTAAGTGCCTACTATGTGCCAGAAGATGTTAGGTGTATCAGTAATAAGAAATCGAATTTGAAGAGTTGTGCATTGGCAAAGAGAAAACCAAATTCTGGTTTTGTAAAAAAACAACATGATGGTTTACTTAGGAAGCAGGATATAGAATAAATTGACAAAATTCATGTGGAATCTACCTATCAAGACACACAGGAATTATACGAATACATTACAAAACACTTTACAGAAATAAAGATAAACAGAAAATAGGTTCAACATCAACGTACATCAAATTACACACCATATTGGGGTAGGGGGAGAGGATCGAAAGGGAGATAAAATTTGGATCTCAAAATCTTCCATAAGTGAATGTGGAAAACTAAAAATATTTTTTTTAAAAAGACAAAGATAAATAATTGGAAAGATAGCAAATGTTCATTTTTAAGCCATGTAAATTTATTATTATTTTTTTAAAAGACAGTATTACCTAAATTATAGATCAGAACAAATGGTCAAGAATCTCAAGGGAAATATTTTTTATAAAATGGAATGAAGAGGGCCCAGCCGCGCTAGGCTTAACACTGCGCCACCAAACATTAATCATTAGAACTACCCGGAATTGGCTAAAATTTTAAAAGCTGGTCCGTGAAATAGAAGACAAAATGCAGAAGGAACTGACCAGTTAAATTCTAACACACTATGTTCAATAAATCCAAGGACTAGAGTAAGGGAAAGCAGGAACGCAATCTGACAATTAAAGTTTAGATCCACATCTCACATTATATACCACATATTTCAAATAGACTTAGACATAAAAGGTCAGATAACCAAATCAGAGGGAGAGAGGAGAATCACCTTTCTGAACTAAGAAGAAGGGAAGTTTTTGAAAAAAGGACAGAGAGTATCATAGATGGTAATGGGCAATTTGATTACATATAACTTAAAAGGTTTTGCACACAGTAAGTCAACTGAGAAATAGAAAAGAAACAGTTAACTTAGGGGGAAAAACTTTGCAGCCAATTTCTCTGATACATCTATATATAAGGAATCAGTACAGATATAGAACAAGAGCCAACTGAGAAGTAGTCAAGACATGAACAAATAGTTCTTAAGGAAAGAAATCTAGGCTATCAACCACATGAATAAATGCTCCAAATTACTAAGAAGAGAAATGTCAATTAAATCACCTTGTACCTCACATCCAGAAAATTTGATGGGAAAAATTTAAGTTATCACAGTGACAGTGGGAAAACAGAACATTCATTAAGTTCATCAAGAACTATTTATGGAGTTGTGAAGTGGTCCAAGTCATTCTAGAAAGCAATTTGGAACTGCGCTCAAAAAGTAAACCACCCCTCCACCTCCCAATCACCAACCCTTATCAACAGAACCACTACTAGGCAGAGATTATTTCCCTTCCCTTCCCTTCCCTTCCCCGGGCAAATTCAAACACAGAGGTAAAAACTTATCTGTAAACAAATATCTTAGCAGTTCCTTTTGTAGTAAAAATGAGCTAGAAACAAGATGAAGACCCAGCAAAGGAAGAATAGCTGAATAAATTATGATATGTGAAATATAATGGAATATTACCGCGTTATAGTAAATGACCAAAAGTACAGATTCTGAGAAACCTGACAACTTGTGTAAATTGACAGTGGACAAAGCCAGAAGAATAATTTATACAATGACTACAACATTATAAAGGAGTGGTTGTCAACCTTACTAATGCCGTGACCCTTTAATACAGTTCCTTATGTTGTGGTGACCTCCAACCACAAAATTATTTTCGCTGCTACTTCATAACTGTAATTTTGCTACTGTTATGAATCTATCTGATATGTAGGATGTATTTTCATTGTTACAAATTGAACGTAACCCACAGGTTGAGAACCCCTGTTATAAAGGATAGCAACTGTGAAAGATGAGAGCGATGATCAATGCAGTGATTACCCATAACCCAAGAAAACTAAGTTTGAATCAAATTTCCCAATTCTTTTTTTTTTTTTACCTTTTTGGAGGGGGGGAAAGGGGAAGGCAGGGCAATTGGGGTTAAGTGACTTGCCCAAGGTCACACAACAAGTAAGTGTTAAGTGTCTGAGGCCACATTTGAACTCGGGTCCTCCTGACTCCAGGGCCGGTGCTCTATTCACTGCACCACCTAGTCGGCCAAGTTTCCCAATTCTTGGCAGCAAAGTGAAGAATTTAGAGGTACAAAATGAAACATACATTTTTCTGATGTGACCATTATATGGATTTGTTTTGTGTGACTACACAAGTTTGTTACAAGGCCTTTTTTTTCTTTTGGAGGACAATAAGGGGAAAATAATGATGATACGTTTGAAAAGAAATATTATAAACAAACAGAATCAGATTTATAGCTGAAGGGACCTTAGAGGTTATATATTCCAACCCCATCAATAAGTAGCTGAATAGCTGACGTCCAGAAGAAATTAGTTAAGTAGCAGCAACAGGATTTGAATCTAGTTCCTTTGACCCCAAATTCAGTGATTTTTCATAGCACCAAACTGCCTCCCCCCAAAAGTGTAAATGAATCATTTAAAACAGAGGGCATTAGGAAGTTCAGAAGAGGACAGAGAAAAGCAGGGCAGTGCTGAACTGACATATTAAATTCAAAATATACCTCCTCCTCCTGTAAAAAAATCAAGCTGTATGTCATGGTTTCACAGGATCTTTTTCTGCCCTTTCTATGAGGAAATAAGATTGTTTCTTGATATGGACTTGACAACAAGTCCATGGTAATAAAAAGGACTTTAAAAAAATGAAATAGCTATAAAATCTGTCTGGTACTAGGAAAAAAATTTGAAAAAGATAAACAGAATCCAAGAAGAGAATCCAACATACATAAATGATTAATTTTAACAAACTTCATGCCTCTGAAAACACTGAGAATTCAATCATTCAATAAAAATTGTTAGAAGTGGGGAGCAGTGGGGCAGTGAATAGAGCACAGGCCCACAAGTCAGGACTTGAGTTCAAATCCAGCCTCAGACACTTAACACTTACTAGCCCTGTAACATTGGGCAAGTCATTTTACCCCAACTGCTCTGCCTTCCCCATCCAAAAAACAAAAGAAAAAAAAATTTTTAAAAAGAAGTGGGGAGTAGTAAGGTAAGAAATAAATTTCCATCTATATTCTATACCACATATATAAACTAAACCAGATCTCAATTTTTAAAAAAACAACATAAATTTAATTGGAAAAAATCTGGAAGAAAAATAATCTGTCATCTCTGGAGAAAAAGAATCTTTAAATAGAAGAAATTATCAGAAATATAATTTCATGACAAAAGCAATTCAAAAATTAAAACACTTAAAAATTTGCTATTAATTTATTAATAAAAATTGATCTGACATCCAGAATCAATAAGGAAGTGGTACCTGTAAGTGTACCAATACATTTTCCAATGGAGGTCAAAGGGTACACATGACAACGTTCAAAGAAGGAAATGCAAATTAATAAAACAATGAAAAGATGCTCAAATTCTCCAACTTAAATCAAGGTGTCTTTGAGGTCCCTTCCAGCTCTACACATCTATAATCTTTCAATTAAAAGATTTTAAATTACCACTTTACATCTACAAAATTCATCAAAATAGTAATTAATAATAAAATCCAATGCTAGCAAAATCACCAGGAAGACATTCTATTTTGCTATTGCTAGGACTGTAGACTATTAAAAAAATTTTTTTTTTGGAGAAAAATTCTGTTATTGTTCAGTTGTTTGAGTAACATCTGACTTCGTGAACTCATCTAGTGTTTTCACTTATTAGCTGTGTGACACTGGGCAAGTCACTTAATCCCAATTGCCCTGCCTTCCACCCTCCAAAAACAAAAAAAATAAAAAATAACAAAAATTGCAAACCACTAATAATTAGAGAAACACAAATGAAAACAACTCTGAGGTTTTATCTCACATCCAGAAGACTGGTTTATCTGACAAAAGGAAAATGACAAGTGAAGAGGGCCTATGGGAAAACAGGCAAATTGACAGAACTGTTAGTGGAACTGTGAACAGGTATAGCCATTCTGGAAAGTAGTTTTGCAATTATGCCTCAAAAATTAATTGGGCATTCAATTGATTTAGTGACAATACTACTAGGTCTATATACCCCGAAGCCATCAAAAAAGAAAAGGTGCTATATGTACAAAAATATTTCTACAAGCTCTTTTATTAGTAGTAAAGAATTGGAAACCAAGTGGGTGCCCATCAAATGGGGTCTGGCTTAACAAATTATAGTCTATGAATGTAGTAGTGTTAAACTACTGTGGTAAAAGAAACAAAAAGAGACTTTTTAAGAGATCTTAGACGACTTCTATCAATCAATATAAAGTGAAGTAAGGAGAATCAAGAGAAAAATTTACCACTGTAAATACAAGCTACCTTGAAAAGACTTAAGATCTCTGATTAAACAGGCACTGGGGTAGGGAGACCCATCCTGCCCTACCGGAAAGTCAGAGGGGCGATGGGTGAGGACATAGGAGAGAGCAGATTGGGGGAGGGGCTATACAGTGGGATGGCTGTTTTGAGGTGGTGGGTAGGGGAAAGATGGGGAGAAAATTTGTAACTCAAAATCTTGTGGAAATAAGTGTTGTAAACAAGAAAATAAATTAATTAATTAAAATTTTTTAAAAAGATCTCTAACACAAAGAGCAACTATGATTCTTAAGGAGATTAATTATGAAGAATGTTACCCACATCCTGAAGAGGTAATGGACTAACACAAAGATTAAGACACATAGCCAATACAGGGCATTTGTTTTGCTAGACTATCATCATTTGTTACAAGAATTTTGGAGGGGAGGAGAGAGGGGGTAGGGGATGAAGGCGGACAGTACTTTCACTTAACCCCATGACATTAGAAATTTACACATCCAATTATAATAGTCCTTGATTTACAGTCATTCATTCAGTCCAATACTCCACCTACTTTGGTGCAAACGAACTTTGGATCAGTATTCTAAAGCTTTCCCACCTCACCCCCTACCCCAATCAGACCTCACATGTCCTTTCCCCCCTCTACTCCACTCAGCACTGAGGATTCACAAATTATGGTTTCCAAATACCTACAACAGTGAAAGCAGGAACAGGGCCAACTAGGTTAAAAAAGAGGTTAAAAAAAATGACCACTGAACTAATAATCTAATCCATGTCTTACCCTCTACCATCTGGTTCCCTTTCCATACTTATTGTGTATGACGGCCTGCCACTTCCCACCCACTAACTTTTAGTCAACGTGGCGATAACTAGCTGTTAGGACATTAACTTATCCATTTCTTGCTGCTGCACCTTTATATCCTGTCCCTCAAATCTATAGAACATATTCACTACTCACTACAACATCTTGGAAGTCATTGATTAATACCTTTGAGACTCAGTCCAAATGTCACTTCTGAGTAGGAAATCTTTCCTGATTCCTCTACACTAGGCATCTACATTATACTGTACATTTTTTTTACATTAAGATCTCCCCAATACATTCCTCTCCCACTAAGTGTCCCTTCCCTCCTCAAATTATCTTTTATTTATTTTTCCTGTTTACTAGGTGTTCCAGGATAGTTTCAGGTCCTTCAGGAAAGGCAATGTTTCTTTTTTTTCTTTGTATTTCCAGGCTTAAGCATATCGGTTTTCAAAAGGTAGTTTCTAAAAATGCTTTGCGTAAGGTACCTTCTTAAAAGACAACACTCAGAATAAATTACAGAAGGCTTTTAAGAATAATTTTTTTTAAAGCACTGGAATCAAACTTCAGTCAACTCTTAAAGGTGACTAATGAAAGGAAAATTGCACAGCTCTATTGAGTTGTAACCCATTATAAAACAAGGTGCAACATTAGTGTCTTCAGGTGTAAAGATGTTATTTGATTAAAGAGTTGAAAGAGGCCTTAGAAATCATTCAATCCAAAGATTCTTAACTTGGGTAGCTGTAACCTCTCAAAAAAATTTTTTTTGTAACTGCATTTCAATGTAATTGGTTTCCTTTGTAATCTTATGTATTTTATTTTATGCTTTTAAAAACGTCATTCTGATAAGGGAACCATAGACCTTCAGACTACCAAAGCAGTCCATGACACAAAAAAAAAGGTTAAGAACCACTGATTTAGTCTAACTCCCTCATTTGTAAAAATGACTTTCACAAGGAAGGACAGAAATTAATAATGGAACCAGGCTAAAATCAATATATTAAGTCTTGATCTTTCCACAGATTAGGATTCAGAAGCAAAGATCATAATATTTAACCACCATGGAGCAAGGATCAGAGGCAAAAACTATGAAGGATAAAATGGAAGGGAGATTTAAGAATAGAAAATTTAGTTCAGGTGAAGGTTATTTTGTGCATTTTAAAGCCTGATATGCCTTGAATATCATTAACAGAAGCTTGTTCATTAGGTAATGGACATTTTTGGCCAAAGAAATTTATGGGGGAAAAATCCACTAAGGCACTGTAATGTAATCAGTAGGTGGAATAGCAATGAAATCAAGCTTTTAAGTACAGTTGCATTAATAGCAAGATAACAAAATAAAAAAGCTAAGACCTCATGAGATTACAGTTCAACATTAGAGAAAGACTCCCAACCTCAAGAAGACCAAGAGTTTGATTTTTAAAGCTCTTTGAAAAAATCAGTGAAAGATAACTGAATCAACTTTTCAAAAAGGTATTTATTAGGTGGTTCTAAGTTTCTCCAAAAGAATTTCCAAGATATTTGTCAAGATGTACCCAAAAAACCTTTCTCAAGTCCATGACACATACGCAAGTATTTCTTGCCCTTCTGTTGCAAAAAAAAAAAATAACATAAAATAAAGTGGGGAATGGCAAACTAAGAGACTTCATATAGAAGACTATGATACTGTATCATAGTAAATACAATTTTATTCAATCAGTTGCTGTATGGCCCTGTATAATTTATTTATATACACATTAGAAAGATTAATACAGTATACTGTCCAAGTGTATCATTTACAGCTGATTACGGTGTATGCAATTATTCCAATAAAAAATTGGGCATCAGCAACCCCTAAGAATGTAAGATATACAACTGAATAGGAAGGGATAATATTCTAAATGGTGAAATTCTCAGGAGAGGATTAGATTGGGAGGAGACAGGGAGAGTCAGAATGGGGTTGAGCATGGAAGAGGCAAGAGAGAATTGTTACAATAGAGGGGGAAAAGAGGAAGGCAAAAGGGAAAGAGTCAACCTTACTCTCACTCAATCTGGCTTAGGGAAGGAATGACATAAACTCTAAACTGGGCATCTCGCCACACAGAAGAGTAGGGGATACGGGGATGGGAGGTGGGGTGATGGAGGGGAGGGCTGATGAAAGTTCACACTTCTGTAGGGACGGGGACAGGGTGGATAGTGGTTGGGGGGCAGGATAGGAAGAAGGGACATGTAATCAGACTCTCTCAGTGTGCTCACTGTGGAGAGATTCTTCGTAATTTCACATGTTCAGCCTGTATTTGATTGCTTCCAGTGGGGGTGGGTGACGAGGGAGGAAGAGAAAGAATCTAGAATCTAAAGTTATATAATCAAATGTTAAAAATACATATGTATGTATATATATACTATTATTATTATTGTTATTATTAATTACATCCAACGGGAACTTGAGATACACAGGCACTGTGGTTGGGAGATCCATCCTGCCCTACCGAAAAGTCAGAGAGGTGAGGGGAGAAGACACAGGAGAGAATAGATTGGGGGAGGGGAGATACACTGGGATGGCTGTTTTGGGGCGGGAGGTAGGGGAAAGATGCGGAGAAAATATGTAACTCAAAACTTCGTGGAAATGAATGATGTAAACTAAACTAAAATAAAAAAATTTAATTGAAAAAAAAAGAATGTAAGATATAAATCACTTCTACTTGAAAATCACATTTTACCTCCATCTTCCCGATTTGCAATCCTTTTTCTAGAATTATAACCAATATGAGGTGGCTGCCTACACTTTAAAAAGTTACATTACATAGAAGTAGGTTAAATGTTGAGTGAACTATTAAGTTTTTCTTTGTAATATAATGGTATTTGGGGGAATAGCCCCAGAAAGAGGCACAGGAAAAAAAGTTAGGGACATATGTGGAAGGAACCCCTGTATAATGTATTTAAACATCAACTGAGTCAAAACCAACAAATGAAAGGCAATGCAGCATTCAGGCAAGGAGTTTGTATCCCATCTCAGAGAACCCTAAGATGTGTGAATATGGACAAATTACTTAACCTCTTAAAAAGCCTCAGTTTCCTCATCTGTGAAACAGGGATAACAATACAATAACAAGTCTGTTTGTGAAGAAAATGTTTTCTGAAACTTAAAAGCATCACATTATTGATAATTCTCAAGTGATAACAGTCCTTTGCATGTAGCACTAATTTCCTTAGCTCTGGTAATTAAAAGAACATCTCAAATATGTAGAGGTTGTATACCAAGCAAGTCTCTGGGCAAGTCGCCCAACTTCAATACACAGTACCACAGGCAACTCCCAAAAATAAGTGACAACAAAGATTTGAATTAGTTGAGGAAGTATTTCTCACCATAAGTTACCTATAACAATTAAATCATAGGTGTGGATCAATGATTATTTAAACTACAACTGAGAATCAAGAAGCAAATAGGCTCTGAAAAACCAAAACAGATGCCACAAAGTGTGTATCAATAGAAAATGTGCTTTGTGTCTATTTATGCAAATTTATTTAGCATACAATTCTAACTTTAAGTCTAGTTTCCTAAAGCAGAAAAGCTAGAAATTTCATATTACAAGGGAAGAAAAGGGAGTAGCAGCAGAGTGCTAATGGAGGAAAAACTGCAAAAGTAATCAGCTATCAATTAATAAAAGAGAACCAAAAAAAAATAAATCAAACTCAAAAAACGTAACAGTCTGAAGTTATTTTACTAGGTAATAAACAGCCCGGCATACCTAAAAGGCACAGCAAACCCCACCCTTGACAAGTTTCCTTCCAAATAACCC
Organism: Pseudochirops cupreus; assembly: GCA_028627135.1. NCBI lineage: Eukaryota > Metazoa > Chordata > Mammalia > Diprotodontia > Pseudocheiridae > Pseudochirops > Pseudochirops cupreus. The sequence goes on from CM053580.1 coordinate 163,637,638, forward strand.
AGTTTGGTAATTATGTGACTCTTGCTTCTCATTTATTTCCTTCCCTCCCTCCCCTATTCAATCAGCTGCCAAATCCTGCCACAATCACACTCTCAACCCTTACTGAAATACTCTAGTTCAGGCTTTCATTTTTTTTCTCTGAAATTCCAGAAACAGCCTTATGGTGTCCTAGAAAGGGTGCTGGATTTATAGCTGGAAGATCTGAGTTGAAATTCCCGTTCTACTCTTTAATATATATGATTTGGAGTAAATTTATTTAACCTTCCCATGCCTCAATTTTCTCATCTGTAAAATGAGAGACTGACTTCTAAGGTCTCTTTCAGTTCTAGATATATGTTCCTATGTTACTGGATTCTTCTTCCTACCATCTTCAGTCTCTCTTCTCCAGTGTTCAAAGTGAAGACCAAATAAGCTTTCTACTCTTTATCATCAAAAACCTTCATGGGGCTCCCCATTACCTCAAGTAAATAATTGAGGAATAGTCATTATACTCTCTTCCTAACCCCACCCCCCATACTTTCCCTTCCTCTTCAAGGACTAACCCAATCCCAAGCATGACCTGCTCAATGAAACCCTTCCCTGATATGTCTTTGACCCCTGTGCACTGTGCCACTCACTCATTCCCTGGCCCCCTGGTGAAAGTCCATCTCTCTTCCTCCTCAAAATTTCACAACTTTGCCTAGGTCTTCCCTTTGCCCTCATACATTTATATGGAGGTCTAATCCTAATGAAGCCCTTTCCTTACAACAGCCCTTTGAAGCACGGGGTATAAATTTTGCTGATTTTACTGAGAGGATGTGGATGGGGATATGAGGGTGGGGGCAGGGGTAGGGGGGGGTAACAGTATAGTAGAAAGAACACTAGACTCGGAGTCTTAAGATCTGAATGAGAATCCTGCCATCCTGCCTCTTCATCAGCTCAACCAGGAAACAATACAACAGTGTAACGACAAGCATTTTGAAAGACTTAACAACTTTGATCAACACAATGACCACCCAATATATACACATATACACACACAGATATATTATACACGTGTATGTCTGTATATTTTGGGCATGGTCAATGAGGGAATTTGTTTTACTTGTCTATGCACATTTGTTACAACAGGAGGAGGGGGAAAGGGATAGAGATAAGAGGCAAAGAAAATACATTCTTGTTAATTGATAAAAACATGAAATTAGAAAAAAAAAAGAATCCTACTTCCCATACTTATTGTGCAACCCTGGACAAGTCACTGAACATCTCAGTTTTAGTTACTTCAGCAATGCGTTACTGTATGTACCTGAGATTGTTTTTAAAGTGATTTGCCCAAGGTCACAAACAGCATCTTGGGTTTGGATTTTCATTCTCCCATACACCTTTTTTCTTTTCTTTGGCAAGGTCTGCGTTACAGTAGGTACTTAGTAAATGTTGGTTCAAACGGAGGGGTATTATACTTCATGTTCCTGAGGATGTTACTGGATGACATTATGATAAAGAATAGTAATAATGACCCTGAAGTCATTTTTTAAAAAGATAAATACACTTCAGTAAACTCTTTTTAAGGAGGTATATCAAACACTGGGGGGAAAATTCCCATCTAAAAAGGTTAAAATAAACAAGATTAAAATGCTTGAGGGAAAACAAGCTTGTTATCTATAACATAAAGCCAAAAAAAATGAAGTACTGCTATATTAAGGACATGTATATTCCCCAGCCATTCTAAACTTCTTCCCTTTCTTTCCATGACCCCCTCTCCCTCACTCTTTTAACAATTTTGTTGTTGATCAGGCATGTCTGGCTCTTCATGACTCCTTTTGGGGTTTTCTTGGCAAATATACTGGAACGGTTTGCCATTTCCTTTTCCAGCTCATTTTACAGATGAGAAAACTAAGGCAAAGAAGGTTAAGTCACACAGCTCAGTGTCTGAGGCTGGATTTGAACTCATGTCTTCCTGACTCCAGGTCAGGAGCCTGGACTCTGTACACTGAATCCTCATAGCTTGTAATCTACCAGAGACAAGCAAGGTAATCATTACTTAGAAGAAAAGCAAATATTTTAAACTGATCAAGAGGGAGGAAAACCAGCATGTGTGGATACATAATAAGCATGTAAATAAAACTTGGTTTCAAACACAATTCACAAAAGGACTTCCCCTAACTGGCAAAGAATGCTCATGACTCAGATACTCAATCAGTAAGTATTTACTGAGCACCTATTTATGTATAAATTTGTACACTCCAAATCATTTTAAGTATAATACTTAGTCTTCACCCCAAGGAGTTTACAGGCTAACTGGAGAAATTTTACATGGCAAAAATAATTAGAGAATAAGGCTCATGAAAAGGTAGCACTTGATTTATGCCTTAAAAATTATCATTTGGAAAATCAAAACAAAGGAGGGATGGTATGTCAGGCAAGAGGAAAAACAAAGGAGGAAGATAAGCAAACAGAGGATGAATATAGCAGTATGGTCTGATTAACCCCAAGACTGGATTCTGCAAATTTTAAGCCACTGAGAAATAATATTTTGATGGATATGGTTTAGAATTCAAAGCCACCTTGACAAAACTGAAAAACAAAAAAGTAAAACAAGAGGGGACAGCTAGGTGGCGCAGTGAATAGAGCACCCGCCTTCGCCTTGAAATTAGGAGGACCTGAGTTCAAATCCAACCTCAGACACTTAACACTCCAATTGCCCTACCTTCTCCCCCTCTCACCCTTCCCACCCTGCTAAAAAGCAAAAAAAAAAAAAGTAAAACTAAGTTTTACTTTTCTTCGTTTAAGGTATTCAGATAATAATTAAATTAATTTTAATTAATTAAAATAAAATAAAAATTAATTTAAGACTACTGTTCCTAAAATGAGACAGAAATGGTATTATGGAAAGACAGCTAGCCTAGAAGCCAGGGAGACCTAGGTTCAAATACATCCTCCAACAACAGTATATTGTGGCCTTGGGCAAATCACAGTAAAACTGCAAAGAAAGCAGTGACTTTCACTGGTAAGAGTTTTCTTCACCAAGGAGGAAACCAGTAAAATCACAGGTCCAGTTTCTTATCCCTTTCCTATTCCTAAATTCAAAGTGTACCAACAGTAAAATAATTCTACCATACTTGACACTTTTTTAGAATTCTCCAATGAAACCCCATTAGACAAGTCATATAAAGAAACTAAAGAGATTCAGACAAAAAAAATAAATACAGATAAAAAATCCCATTAGAGATAATATCATTACATACAAAAAAAATTCAAGTAATTAAAGCGCTGCTATATCCCTGAAAATAGAACCCCTCCTCTGTTGCATTCCCTTTATTCATCTTATAACATTCCCTATAACCTACTTTTTTCTAGTCTCTGTCCACCTAACAAAATAACAGCCTTTCTATTTATATGTTATCTCTACTGTCAATGGCGCAAGTCAGAGGAGAATCAAAGTCAATCCAATCTGGAAGAATACCTAGAGCAAAACTTCTTCGTTACCTTTATGTTCTGAATGCCTCGACCCCCACCCCTGGGTCAAGGAGACACTTAATAAATTACTTGATTACTGATAAGTTGTGAAGGCTTTTAGAAACTTCCACGAAGTCCATTTTGTACTTCAATATTGATCTTTCAAATGACTACACTAAAATTTCCACTGGAATCCTTTCTGAGAATTTACCAAAAAAATCTTTCAAACTCCTGACATTCATATTAAGAGACCTGAATTTTTCCAAATAGTCCCTATATCTAATCAAAAAATTTAGCACAATAAACATTGAAGAAAAAGACAGACCATCAAAATCTACCTACTCTATAACTTCATTTCCATTCATTTCACAAGAATAATTATCGGCACTGGCCAAAAGGCCTAATATAAAATTAAAATTTTTGTAGAAAAGTGATTGTACATACTCAATTAAACTTAACATTTCAGAGCATGATATTTAACCCAATTTCACATAATTCAAAAATGCTAAATATATACTCTGTTGAAAAGTCTATAGGATCAGTACCTGGATTTCGTAATTTTTTTTGAAACTTCAGGCTGACCCAAAAAATATTTTAGGAACAAATAAACTCATCATGTAATTCAACAAAATCTGTCTCTCTGCATGACCAAAGACACATCCCCTGAATGAGAACTATAAATGCTACAAAGCTTTGTTAATATGCCCAGTGATACCATTTCCCCAAATTACACAAAATTTATATTCACCAAATGACAACTCCAAATTTATAAAGAATTCCTAAAACATATATTTATACCAAGATCTTTTCATCATTTAAAAGAAAAATTTCCTGCAGAATAAGTGGCACAAAGCCTCACAACACTGAAATAGCGACAAATACCACCACACACAAAAACTGATAACCTCCCCAATCATATTTCCAATTAAACTGTAACAACTTCAAACACGTTAAAGAGATACACATTTCAAAAGCTATTTTTAACATTTCAAGATTAAGTCCTGTTGCAGTGAATAGAAGACCAGCCCTGGAGTCAGGAACACCTGAGTTCAAATCCGGCCTAAGACACTTAATACTTACTAGCTGTGTGACCTAGCAAGTCACTTAACTCCAATTGCCCTGCCTTCCACCCTCCAAAAAAAAAAATTAAGTCCTATGCTCAAAAAAGGACAAAAGGGACGGAACGTAAGGTGTTTTTTTCAAGGAAGGCACTTTCAAGAACTCAAGCACAAAAAAAAGAGACTACAAAAACCTTCATTTTTAAAGCAATACAACAGAAAGATCACGGAACTTAGTGTAAATGAAGGTTAGCACAGAAACATTATATTATATTCAACACTATCAGTCAACAGCAAAAAAAAAATTCACATTTAATTCTTCAACTAAAATGCTTGAAACATAACTGATCAGTTCTATACAATCTCTCTCAAGCCTCCTCTCAAGAAGCAATTATAAGAGGATTAAACAGGTATCTAAACCAACCCAAATTTACACACAATCACTTCAATATCAAAATGCTGAGTAGTAATGAAATAGAAAAAGTGTACAAGTCTCAAAAAAAGATTCAAAAGAGAGAAATTAAAAGAAAAACAAGCATTTCTACAATCTAAGAATTGGAGACTTGACTTTGGAATTACTCGAATAGAGCAACTAAAATGCTTATACTCTTTGATGCAGAGATTCTATTACTGGACATGTAACCCAAAGAGCACAAATGACAAACAGTAACATACCCACCTCCCACCCCACTGTCATCAAAACATTTATAGTAGTATTTTTTGTGGCAGCAAAGAACTGGAAACAAAGATGCCCATCCACTGGGTAATGGTTGAACAAAGTGTAGCACATGGATATATAATGAAGCATACTGTTAAGGAAACTATGAAAACAATGACTAGAAAAGCGTGGAGAGACTTTTATGAACTGACGAAAAGAGATTTAAGCAGAACCAGGCAAACAATATACATGATGACAATGTAAATGAGAACAAAACGACTGGAACTGAATGCTATGAAATTATAATCAAGTTTGGCCCCAAAGAAGAGATATGAGACTAGATTCTCTCTAGTATATAACACATAACTTCTTTTTTTACGTTAGTTTCGCAAAACTTTTTATATCTTTATTCTTTATAAGAGATGGCCAAAAGACTTAAAATATCCTTTTATAAGTGATGCAAAATCAAAAGGTATCAATGAAAAAAGGCTTGAGGAACACAGGTGTAAGTCACTTGTTTTCAAAAGCTAAAATGAAATTGATTATACAGTGTTAATTTCCTTGAAATATCAGCAAAATGTATTTGGACATATCAAAAGAAAAAAAGGATCCAAAGAAAATTCTTATTACTTGCTTATTTTCACCATGCTTAGTTATCTAACTAACACTAATAGAGTTCTCAGGTATAGGCCAAAAAAAGGAGGGGAGGAGGAAGAGAATTTGAAAGAGTTCACATTACTCAAAGACCTAGAATATAAAAGTTCAGGTTTTTGGCTGTTATTTAGCATATGGTCTCCCAGGAAATTGTCCCTTGTGTCAGCTGTAGTTGTACCTTCACTAAAAGTAAGGTTAACAAACAAAAAGAAGCAGTAATCTAAAAACAGCTAAAAGACTGAAAGCAGATACTTTGTTTAAAAAGGCAGAAAAGTCCTTGTTAAAAGTGCAAAAGTCTCTGGAGAACAAGTAAGCATAAAGAAAAAATCCTCAGTAGAGGAAAAAGTGACAGAGGGAACTTATTGGAAATCTAGGGGGCAGGAATGTGGTTTTTTTTTCCTGAAGGATTTTTACATTTATACCTTTCAAGAATTTAACACAACATTGACCTACCAAATACCTTTACACTCTGACTTCACTTTAGACACAACTATACTTCTATCTACCTTAGGCTCTCTCTGTTCCCAAACAAAGTAATAAAGAAATTTAAAGCACCAAAAGTTTAAAGAAATCATGACCAAATACACAGACATGATTTCCCAACTAAGAAAACAAACCACTGCCACCTTTACCAGAGCAAAGATGTACTTTAACTTAGAAGGCTTTAAAACTAACAGCATTTATTGTATGAAGCCAAGATGGCAGCCTTCTGAATTCTTGACCTGCAACACAAAAAGGGTTTTTAAGCATCTTTTTTAAGGTTAAAAGATGAGGGTAGTTTGTAACCAGCACAGTTAGCCATAACACTTCATAGTACTGAATCAAAACGACAGTCAGTATTTTCAAGCACTACTCCAAGAAAGTTAAGGATGACATATTAAAAAGTCCTAAGTATGCCTGATAAATGTTAGTTGATTAACCAGACGTAGATAATAAAATACTCTGGTAGGAAGCTTTTTAAACACATCATTACAATTCGCATAAATCCAATAATTTCTCCCCAAAAACAGACCTTTCATTAACACAACTGAGTTTAGTGAACTCACACAAATGCTACTTAAGCTTTATCTGCAAGTCAACCGTGGTGAAATTCAAGTAGCTTATCAATTAAGAACATCCTATATAGTTATATCCTAAGTTACTGCTACCAATCTTAACCTTTTCCGGTGCTTTTTTCAGCTAACACATGAACCTGAACAAATATGCATATACAACCCTATATATACACCTGCTCCATACTGTTTAGTCTATGGGCACTGGCAATAAGGAAATACAAATAATATCCCAAACTTTCGGCTCTCACCACACGGGTACTAGGTTTTAATGTTAATAACTTGTGCACGTGAACGTTAACTCTGCATGTAGAGGAATACATGGGAAGCTGAAGCAGGGTGAAGGCCGCTTTATGCACTCAAAGATTCTTTTCAGTTAACAAATTAAGGGGCAGTGAAGGACGGGGACGTGGACAGAAAGCCTCGTTCAGACGTCCAGCAGGATGAGGGCTCCAGAGAAATTGCAGGTTATCTGAAGAGGAGGAGGAACTGAGGAAGGAAGGAAGGAGAGAGGGAGAAAGGGAGGGAAGGAGAGAGGGAGAAAGGGAGGGAAGGAGGGAGGGGGTGGACGAGGACTCGGGCCTGATATCCAGGCGTAGCTGGGGCCTAGTTCCATTGCTCCAAATCACTCCACCTCAGTAATGGCGTTTGGTGTCAAGTGAAACGAGCCTGGAGAGGGGGACGCGGGAGCGGGTCGGCGACGAGCCCGATTCTCGGGCAGGCAGGGCGGCTGACAAGGCTGCCAGGGCAGTGTCAGCGAGCACACGCCGCCGCTCAAGCCTCCTCCATCCTCTTCCTCGGGCCCAGACAGGACGGGAAGGGGGAGGAGGGGGAGGGACGAAGCCGTCAGCCATTTTCCCTTACAGTCCAAAACACACACAAACACACATAGACACACGCGAGCAGACGCACAGGCGGCCCGGGCCAGACTCCGAAATACCCAGAGAGGAGGCACCCCGGATCCCGCGGACCCCAGCCCCGAGCCCCGTCTCCCCGCACGCAACCTCCCACCCCACCCTGCCCAGGAGCAGAAGCACGGAGCGGAGCAGGAGAAAAGCCCGAGTCCTCGCGGAAAGAGAGGGGTGTAGACCCGGCGCCGCGCTCACACACGCACACCCCCCCAGCCCCCGATCCTGCAGTTTCATGCCGGGAGGCGCAGGGCCGGGGAGGGGTCGGTACTCACCGCACAACACAGGCGCCTTCTCCCTACACCGAGAACACAACGAGGAGGCGGCAGCGGCCTAGGACTGGAGAGCGGCTGCGAACGAGGGAGGGAGGGCTCAGCCCCGGTCACAGGCCGAGCGAAGGGGCATCGCCGCCCCCCCGGGCCGGGGGCCGCGGACTGCGGAGAAGGCAGCTGGGAAGCCGGGGCTCCAAGGAGACGCGGCTCGGGGGTGTGAGCGCGGGGAGAGGAACAGCGAAGGGGGAGGGCGGGAGGGACGGACACACCGAGGCAGCAGCTCCGAGGGCTCCCGAGGGTGCACGGCTCTCCGCACTGGCCCAGCAGCCGCTGCCACCGCCTCCGGCTCCGTTAGCAGCGGCTCCTCCTGGCGCCGGGGCTCTAGCCGGGCTCGGACGGACGGACGGGCGGGCACCGGGAGGTGCGTTTCTCCTGCGTCACCTCCTCCTGCTCCTCCTCCTCCCCGCAGCGGCGGCTTCTCCTCCCGGTGGCGGCGGTTGCTGCTGCCCCCGCTCCGGGCCTGCGTCCGCTCCTCCCGCCCCGCTCCTTCCCTCACTCGCTCTTCGCCAGGGCTCCGACAACAGCACCCGGCGCGGGCACGGCCCCGCTTCCCAGTGGGAAAGGCGGCGGGCTGACGGGCGGGAGGGCCGGCTGACGGGTTCAGGTTCCGGCGTGGGGCAGGGAGGGGCTAGGCGGCGGCTGAGGCCTGTGAGACTGGCAGACGGTGAGGATGCGGTTTCTGACGGACAGCGGCTAAGAGTCCAGTTAGTTACCGCTTAGTCCCGTCTTCGTCAATATGGCGGACCAAAAAAAAAAACGCTCGGGCGGCGACGGCGGCGGCAGCGGCGGCGGCGCAGACTCCCACCAGCCCCAGCGCCACCCTAAGCCCCGTGTCTCCCCGCCCCCGCCTAGCCCCTCCCCCTTTGCCCTCCCCTTCCTCCCTCCCGTAGGCCCCCCCTTCCCACATGCACTTCCCCTCTCCTCTCCTTCCTCTTCCCCCCCTCCTCCGCCCCAGCTGGTGCTCGTGGTCTTGAGGTAGCTCGCACACCGCCAGGGTCTCGCGTCTCTAGGAAGCGCGTGTAACGGAGCGCTAAATGGTCGATCCCAGGAGAAAAGAAAAACCATCCCTCACCTCCCCCTTCCTCTTCCAGAGGGGCTGCGACCGAGGGTCCGTAAGGCGGGAAAGGAAGCCCGCTGGAGGGACTTGCTGCTCTTTTTGCTATCCTGGTTCTGAACCCACCCAGCCCCGAGTCACGCAGCGGCCAGTGCCCGTAATTTCCCCCTCCTCTCTGGGTACCAAACGGCGGGAGGGCGGAGGTAGTTCCGAAGATACGCCCCGAGGGCTACCCGGAAAGGGGAATTGGGGGAGAGAGGGAATCCGTGGAAGGGAGAGGTTGGGCAATGGCGCGTGGAAAAAAAAGTGTCCAAAACCTGGAGGTAGGTGTAAGAAAAGAGTGAGTGGAAGGATGGTATCGGGCTTGGGTGGCGCCCGTGGAGCTACAGGGGTCGAGGCGTCGGGCTGGGGCCATGGACTAGACGGGGTTAATCGCGCAGGCCCCAGCTGCGTTCCGACAGTTTCACTTCTGCCGCTTGTTTTTGTTCCATTGTGAACCGGGCCGTCGCCGGCTAGTGCCCGGATGATGACGTCAAGCAGCCACCCCCTTTTTCCCGGCTTGGGGGAGGGAGAAGACTCACGCGACTCCCAAGCGGAACTTGGGGCGAGAAGGCCGCGCTGATTGGGTGTTTCCTCTTCCCCCCTACCCCGCCCGGGTCATGTGGCTTATTGCTGAGGCCAGAGGCTGGGGGGAGGGGGGTTGGGTATGATGTATCCTATCGGACGGGACAGGTCTGTGCGGAGCTGATAGGGAGACGCGCGGCTGGCAGGTACAGCCTAGTTAGCGCGCCCTTGGCTCCGGGCTGGGAGCGTGCTCTGCCGGCAGCGTGAGGAGGAGGAGCCCGTGGAGGCTTGGCTTCAGCTTATCCGATTAGACCTCTGACTTGTCCTGTCTGCGCTCTGGCGCTTGTACTCCCCGCAGCAGCCCAGCAGAGTTTCTAAACCCCCTCCTCAAATGAGAAAAAGCAAGCTTGTAAAATCAAGTAAAGAGGAGGAAGAGAACTAGAGCTTCTGTAGCACGCCCATTCAAGGTTGTTTTGGCCATGAGCCGTTACTATCCTTGATCTTATTTTAATTCTGAGTCAAAATTTGACTATTCATTGAATTCGAGTTTTAAGGTGATGATATAATCAGTACCCCCCTGCATAAATACAGTGTCACTTAACTGTTGCCTGCCTCAGATTCTTCTGTAAAATGTGGAGGATAATAGCCCCCAGAGTTGTAATGATGAAATATTTGTAAAATAGTTTACAATTAAAAGCTGTTACTACAGTGCGGAGTTTGTGACTGCAATTCCTAACAGTTTATTAAGCCTGTCAAAATTGACATTTTGTTTAAAAGTACTGGTGCTTAACAAATTGCATCCAAAATTAGAGGGTCCCTATCCTTGAAATTTTGCATAGAGCAATTGAGACTGGGACTCTCTGGAAAGAGCACTGACTCAGGATTCAGACCACCTGGTGCAAATAATGCCTAGGTCACCTTTCAGGTGACTCAGGACAGGGTACTTGGGCTCCCTGGACCACAGTTCTTTCATCTACGACATGAGATAATTGGACATGATTGTCCTCTGAGGTGCCTTCCAGCTCTTAGATCTGTGATTTTTTGGAATTTTAAAAAAGTCGTTAAACTTTTTCCTCTTGCAGGAATACTTAGTTTGGAGACAGTGTGAAGTAAATTGTAGGTGCCACCCCCAAGCAAAGCAACTGCCCCCTTTTCAAATTTCTTATAACTGTCTTGAACTCTTTTGCAGTTGACGCGTTCTGCCCATCATTGTTGTTACCCTGTTGTGCATTACCTCTTTGTAAACTCCTTGAGCTTTTTTTAATCTGAAGTACCTGACAGCACCTGGCATAAGAGAAAACAAATGTGTACTTAATATTTGGAAGAGCTACTATTTCCAGATAACAATATGTTATAAAGCTTCATTACAAAGCTAGCTTGTACCATAAGTATAGTGTATATAAAGTAGAGTTCAAATTTGACCTGAGACACTAGCGCTATGACCCTAGACAAGTAACGTGTATTTGCCTCAGTTTCCTCATCTGCAAAATGGGGATAATAACACCTGCCTCCCGAAGTTGTTTTGAGGATCAAATGCGCCCTTATTTTGTAAAACACTTAGTACGTTGTCCAGTACATACAAGTAGTAAGCACTGCATAAGTGTTAGCTATCATTAACATGTACATTTTAATGTACTTGCAAATTTAAAACAGTGTATGAAAATACACAGTACATTTAGAAACCTTAGTGCATTCTAGTCTATAACAGGCAATGGGGGAAAAAAATAAGACAATAAATATTCTTAAACGTATATCCAATGCTAATCTCTCTGTTTTTCTGGACCTCCTAAGTAGGCATCTCACACTCATGACCAAAATATGACTGTCTTCCACTTCACCTCAAAATCTACCTTTTTCTGTTGAGTGTACCACAATTCCTTCAGTCATCAAGTTTGTAATCTTAGAGACATCTTTGACTCTTCCCTTTCATATAATTACCTGTGCAAATCATATTGATTCTACCTCCATATCTAAATATCCACTTGAACTCTTCACTTATTCTACCTTCACCCCAGTTCAGGCCCTTATCTTTCACCTGGTCTCTTGGCCTTCCAGCTCCAGTCTCCCCTTTCCAATCCTACATGCAACTGCCAGAATGATCTTCCTAAAGCGTAAATCTGACCATGTTCTCTCCTCAAGAACCTTCAGTGACTGTATTGCATCTTAATTAAAATGCAAACTCTTCTGTTTGGTATTGAAAGCCCTTCATACTCTGCATTATATTCAGACTTTCCTAGCTCTTCTCCAAGTTTTAACAATCCATCTTCCACCTCTGTACAGGATGTCCCCTGTGCCAGTAGTGCACTCCCTCTTCAACTCAATCCAAGAACTCCTTGCTTCTTTCAAGTTTAACTCATGTATTTATCAGAAGCTTTTCCTGATCCTCTTTTGGGTTAGTAGTCATTTCTTCCTCACATTATCATATGTATACTTATATTTATATGTTGTATACTCTCAACAAAATGAATGAAAAATTTATTAAGCACTTAGTATGTGCTAGACACTGTTGTTTGAGATACAAATATAAAAATGAGAGCCCTACCCTCAAGGAGGGTACATTCAAATAAGGGAATGGTAGCCAAAGAAGGGAATTTTGGTCTGAGTAATCAGAAGTGAGCGTAGTTGATTATTATGTAAAATCTTTTCTAGAAGCTGTGATAGTAGGGATTTGATTACTACTTATAGTTCAAAGGGTAATGGGGTAGGGAGCAGATCAATAGGGCTGGCTGCTAGAAATGGTTGGGTTGCATGAACAGGAAGCATGATCTAGGACTGGCTAGAGATAATGTGTTAGGGGAGTTTGTGCTCAGTCGTTAACCAATTGGGATGGCTCAGCCCCAGTGCTTAGTGCATCTTGAGGTCTGATCCAGAAGGGGTGGGACAGATAGTGGCAAGGCAGATAGCAAGATGTCTGGGATGGATAGACATGAAGCATAGCCTGGGGCTTGCTAGATAGAGTGGGTAAAGTAAGCTTTAAGTCAGAGGCTACTTTTGTTTGCTCTTTGTATCCCCAGCATCTGGTATGGTGCTTGGCTTAACACATGCTTGTTGGATTCTATGACAAAATTGTTTTCCTTGACCATCCTCCCATTTCCACTGTATAACCCCTGCCATCACATCTGTTTGATAATCCTGAGGAGGCAGCATGCATGGTGTAAGAACACGGGGTTTAGAGTTCAAATCCTGCCTGATTGTACTTGCAGGACCTTCCTTAAGGCTAGTCACTTTTCATCTCAGTGTTGATTCTCTCATCTGTAAAATAAGGAGGTTGGTCTGGATCTGGATGATCTCCAAAGGCCTATAGTTAAATGGTACATAATTTGCAACTAGACCAATTATTGTCACAGGTATGGAAAGACATGGGACATAAGCTTCCCAGTTAACCTGTCCTGTGGCAAAATGTACAGCTGACATAGCCTCCACATAGTTAATTTGTAGAGTCCGTATAACCACTACAGTTAAAATTTACTCAATTGAGCTCTTCCTTTCCACATTCTTTGTCTTGGTTTCTCTATCTTGTCACATGTTCATAAACATAAATCATTTGAAACTAAATGTCAATACCTCAACTGGAGTTTGTTTTACTTCCCCTGTTATACTTAATTATACTTAAAACTCTTAAAATGTTTTTCATTAAATTTATTATATTTACACATTTCCATAATTTGTACTTATTTTTCTTGCATGTTTAAGGAACAGCTCTTTCCCTTAGCAGTCCTACTCATTTTCACAGCTTCAATTCTCATTTCTGCACAGATAACTCCTAAATCCATATCTCTGACCTAAAACTGTCCCCTGAGTTGCAGACCCATATCTCCAAGTGCCTATAAAACACCTATGTGAATGTTCTAGCAGCAATTCAAAAAGCCTGCCTTTCCTTCTGACTTCTTTTTTATTTTTTTAATCACTGGCACCACCATTCACCCAATCTCCTGTGTTAAAACCCTTGGTGGTGGTGTAATTAACATGACAGGTGACATACTAAAAATGGAAGGTAGTGCTATACCTAATTGAACTAACAAGGTGTTACTTTGAACAGCTAGAGAAAATGATAAGATTCATTGGAGGAACAAAAAGTATAATCTCAAGAAAAGTAAGGAAAAAGTAGAAATGAAGTTTGAGGAAAAGCACATCCATATCTAACATTGATCAAAACTATTTGGTACTGATTAAAAAATTGAAAAGATTAATGGAACAGACTAAATGTACAAGAATCAGGAAAAAAGTCAAACTCACTAATCCAAAGTTTGATAAATTCTCTCCCTCCAAAAAAAATTATTAGGAAAAGGATCCCTTTCTAGCAGCTGCTAGGAAAATTGGGAAACAATTTGGTTTTAAAAAATAAGTTTAAATATCAGTTTACAACATATACCTAAATAAGTTCAAAATAAATACTCAAGCTAAATATTTTAAAATTGGAAGGAAATAGGTGAACTTCTCTTTCACAACTAAGGTTAAGGGGAGAATTTTAAAAAGATTACAAAAATTATAATTCGATTACATAAAATGGAAAGTAATTTGCACAAATAATTCACCATAGCTAGAATAAGAAAGAAAAATTGGACAAAAAAAACTTTGCATCAAGTATCTCTGACAGAAGTCTGATAAAAGTCCCATAGGGAACAAACGCAAAAAGCCATTTCCCAGTTGATACGCGGTCAAAGGATTTGAACAATTTTGAAAAACTTTTTCAAAGAGTTTTCAGGATAAAAATCACAAAGTGTTAACCAAATAGGAAAAAACATTTCTACAACATCTCTGAGGTTTCACCTCACACCCAGCAAACTGGCGAAAATGGCCACAAAATTGAAATGTTCGAGATTATGGGAAGACAGGCACACTAATAATATAATCAGTTTTGAAAGGACTTTGAAAAAAATTGTGCTTAAAATAATGATTCAGATGTTTGTACCTTTTGACTCATGTATTCCACTGCTAGGTATATACACCAAGAAGGTCAAAGGCAGCAAGAAAGGCTCAATATTTACCAAAATATTAGTAGCAACACTTATTGTGGCAAAGAAGTACAAACTAAATAGAGGCCCAAAATAGATTAGGGAATGACCACACAAACTATGGTCCACAAATATAATAGACTATTACTGTCCTGTAAGAAATTATTAATATGGAGAATTCAGAAAAATATAAGAAGACCTTAATTAATTGATAGAGAATGAAGAGTCTAAAAAATAATATGCATAGTGGTTGTGATACAGGTGGAAAACAGTATAACAGAACTGATTGTCATAAAATTACAGTGAACAAGTTTGCTGAGAAAATGTGTCTCCCACGCATCATTGAGAGACAGGGGACTCTGGGTATGGAATACTGCATATGCTGTCAGAAGGGTGATGTTGATTGGGTTTGGTGAATATTTTGTTTTTAAACCTTTGTAACAGAGAAACTTTCTGGATTGAGAGGGGCAAGAATGAATTCAGAAATGACTGTTATAAATTCAAAAGACATAAGTAACATCTTGACAGACTAGAAAGTTGAGCTGAATCTAAAAAGATGAAATTTAATACTAATGACTATAACCCAGGATTCAAAATATAACTGTTTAGAGTGAAAAAAAACTTCCAATTAGAGTTATTCAAAAGTAGAATAAGTCTGCCTCACTGGGGATCTTCAAGCAAAGACTGAATGACCTTTTCCTAGGTATGTTTTAGAGGGGATTATTATTCCAGTATGGATTAGATTAGCTTGCCTCTGAAGTTACTTCTAGCTCTAATAGCTAGCCTCGTATAGCCCTTTAAGGTTTGCAAAGCACTTTACAAATATTTCATTTGATCCTCACAACCTGGGAGCAGCATGTTGTACAAACACTAGGTACTAAATATTTGCCATATTATATTATATAACTTCTTAAAAGTATAACTTACTTGACTTCTCATCCTCTTAACAATTGGGCTTCCATCTCCACTACTGTAATCTAGGCACTCTCTCCAAAGTCACTAATGAACTTATAATCAAATGCAGTTGGTTGTAGCCTGTTCTGCAGCGTTTGACACTGTTGAACTACAGCCTCCTTGCTATCTTTTCTTCCCTGGCTTCAGTGATAGAGCTATCACAGTTTTCTTCTAACTTTTGACTTCTCCTTCTCTGTCTCCATTTCTGTCTCCTCCCCTTCCTCTTGACATTTAAATGTGGGTGTCTTCTAATGTTCCATACTTAAATCACTTTTCTTCCCTCTTTCTCTAAATCTCATACATTTCCATATGTCCATCTCCAGTGTTTCCCTGAAACTCAGTACCTTATCTTATATCCATCTGACTGCTGAATATCCCTATCCTGTTTTTCAGTAGAATCTCAAACTAAATGTAACTGTGACATCTGTGGCTACATGTGCACTTGCTTATGTGACACTTGGAGAACCATAGTAATGTAAATAACTCAAATTGGGTCATACACAGATTTCTTTGAAAGATAGTGTGTAATTTCCTAGGAGAGACAATCTTAGCTGACCACTAGATAACACTATATTAAAACCACCAGCCCAGTAGGCTCATCAGAGTCTTCTAGTGTAAATGTATGAGAAAGCATCTCACACCATTCTGTTATACAGCTCCAAGGAACTAGGTAAATTGAAATCCATAGTGTGTAAAATTTCCGAATATTTCTCAGAATTACTAAAAGGTAGAAAATCTATTAGTCCACTTCTACCTCACATCTTGGAGTTTCCTCTACCTAACAAATAGAGCCCTTCATTCAAAGGGCACAGGCAGTCCACAGACTGTGACAAAGAAGTTTGTTAGACATAATGAAATTGAAAGAATACTTGGTACTTCCAAATGGAGCTCTCTACCCAATCATCTCCTGAAACTCCTCCCAGCCACCCTCATAGTTCTCAAGTGTGGCCAAACATTTCTGAACTTTGTGTGCAGATCGTGGAGAGTGAGTAAGGAGAAGGAGGTGTGTGAGTTCTGGATCAGCATCTCAGTAGAATAAACAGGGAAAGCAGGAGAAATGTGGAGAAATGTCAGTCTCCCACCTCAGCTTGCCCATCTACTGGTCCTCACTGTGCCTGACAATCTACATTACTTGGAAACTTTTCTCATTCTAGTTCCTACTTCTGCTCCCAGTCTTGTTGCTGTCACAACCCTGGTTGCCCCAATGCTCACAGCTCATATCCCTTTAGTTTCCACAGTTATAGTTACAGTAACCAGAGTTACAGGGTCAGATTATGCTAACATGTCACCAGGATGCTGAGCCTCTAGCCTTCAGTTCCATTTGCTACAGGTAGAGAGGTCCAGGGTGTGAAAGCTGGCGATTCACACCTGCTTGTTAATGTCCTTTCTATATTGTGGAACTCAGTACTGAACATAATACTCCTTAGTAAGGCCGGAAGAAATTTCTCCTTATTCCTGGACGGTGTGCCTCTCTTAATGCAATCCTAGATAGAATTAGGTTTTTGTTTGGGTTTTTTTATTGCCATATCACACTTATAATGACCTCTCACTTTACAAAAATAACATTTTACAGACATTCAAAAAAGTTTTCTTCATCTTGTACTGGTAAAATTGATTTTTAAACCTAGGGTAAAAACAGTATTCTGAATAAATTTCATCTTGCTACAATTCAGCCCAATGTTTTAATGTGTAAAGATCTTTTGAATACTAGCTACTATCTACTGTTAACTGTCCCTCTCGACTTTGTTTCATCTGCATTTTTTCTGAACTTAACAAACATCAAGTGAAATGAGCATTGATATATAAAAAGTAGAAAGGAAAAAAGAATTACACAAAAAACTCCAGATCTGTTATGTGAAGCTTGCTTTTCCTTTTAAATGTATAATAAATTCATCATGTAACTTTTAAAGCTGCCTTGCTAGTTGATGTTTCCCTCTGTTCTTCCTTCTTTTCTGTGTATTTTTTTATTTCTTTTTTTTGTTTTGTTTTTTGGAGGGCAGTTGGGGTGAAGCGACTTGCCCAAAGTCACACAGCTAGTAAGTGTGTCAGGTGTCTGAGGTTGGATTTAAACTCAGGTTCTCCTGACTTCAGGGCCGGTGCTGTATTTGCTGAACCACCTAGCCGCCCTTTTCTGTGTATTTAAAAAAAAAAAAACTATTCTAATGACCCTCTTTTATGTATTTGTTTCTTATTTTTTTGGCAGTGCTATCACTACCTCTCTTCTCTTGCCAACTTCCTCCTCCTCTGCTTATTGAAAAAAATCCAAAAAAAACCTTTACAATAAAATGCGTCATCAAGCAAAACAAATTCCCACATAGATGTAGAACCATTACAACTTTGAGTTGAGCATTCAACCAATTCTTTATCTAATTATACTATTATCTAGCCTATGTTGCTGCCTCCTTTCAACAAGAATACTGGGAGACACATTATAAAATGTTTTTGCTTTAGGAACAAAACCTGTGCCATATAGGTCAAACTAATTTTCTCTGAAAAGATAGTGAAACCATCCTTAAGGCTTAATTGGTCCAGGGGCCTAAGGCTTGTATGATTTATATAGGTTCCTGGATACCTAAAGCATTAGAAGCTGGAGTACATGAGAAGGGGGAAAGGAAAGGAATAAGCATTTAATGTTGCATCTGCCATGTACCAGGTACTGTGCTAAACACTTTTTTGCAAACTGGGGGTCATAAGTTTTTATGTATTCCTTCTGTCAAATAAGCCA
Source organism: Pseudochirops cupreus (assembly GCA_028627135.1). Classification (NCBI taxonomy): domain Eukaryota; kingdom Metazoa; phylum Chordata; class Mammalia; order Diprotodontia; family Pseudocheiridae; genus Pseudochirops; species Pseudochirops cupreus. The sequence continues at coordinate 163,655,987 of CM053580.1, forward strand.
ATATACCCTTATGACCAAGTTACCCAACATGGCAAATGCAGAGGCAAGGGGAACTGTGTACACGTAAACCAGTGCTATATCCTTGCTGACTGGCCTTTATCTGCTGTTTTTAAAGTAAATGTCTTAAATTTTAAAAGGTCTAAAACAGGTGGGGAACCTGTGGCCCTCTAGGTCCTCAAGTGTAGACTTTGTTCTGTAAAACTTGGATTCAGTCAAAAGGCCACACCTAAGGACCTAGAAAGCCACAGGTTCCCCACCGCTGGTCTACAAGTATCTGATTTTGCTCCAATCCAAAACCTGAACTATTAGAGCAACTTGAGTAAAGCCTGGATAGGACTGAATTGAAATGACCTCCTGGCTTACCTCATAGTTGTAGTGAGAAAAGGTAATACAGTGAAGTGGAGCATTGAATGGCTAGATAGAACAGCCTGGCACTCTGTGACTATGTGGATTTTGGCCATACATAGCAAATCCTTTCAGTGGAACAGCCAGAGGCCAGCCTCTGACCCACTAAGATTAGCTTGATGAGTATTTAAGAGGTTAACAAATGAATAAAGACCTCCAGCATGTATCATTCCCTGACTGCTGCTACCCATTTTAGAAAAGCTAGATTATTAGCATAAAGAAAATGAAAATAAATTGTTAAGCACTTCCAGCAACTAGATACAGATATGAATGCCTCTTGATTTTTAAGGAACATTCATTCCCTGAAGAAAGAGAGCCAATTCATGGACTAATTTAAAACAAATGAAAAGGCAAGAAAATCAAAAGTCTTCCTAGAAAATGTATCTGAATCCTAGGAAAAGCAGGATAATAAGAATAGAAAATAGGAGCAGGAGTGAGAATGAAAACTGGGAATCCCCTCAGTGATAGAAAAGCCTTGGCTTTACCCTGTTGTAACCTCATTGGATTTTTTTCTCCTCAACAGTGGGGTCAGATAAAGGCAGGATTTTACCTTCCCCACAACTCACTGGTCACAGGAATTGGAATACCCTTTGTTCACCTTTACTGTTTCTAAGCTTCTGATCTTTCTTGAGGTTGACTCTATCCAAATTTATCATCCAATACAGATCCTGGTGGCCATTATCTACTGACTCCCAAGACCATCTTCCTTGATTCTCTTAATGAGTTCAGTGCCTGTGACTCACAGTCTTTGTCCATACTCAGTCTCCTACCCGCACACATGTAAGGATTCCTATCATGTCATTATTGATGTTCCTTCACATACTCAACTTCCTAGCACCTCAGCTGTATACAAAAATGGCCATGCACTTGATCTTGACATTAAAGTGCCTTTTCTGATCCTTTCATCCAAAGTTCCTTTTCTTATATGCTTTTAATCATTCCACGTTTCCCTTTGCCTTATGACCATGATCCTGGTCTTTGTACTCATTGTGACCTCCAATCCCTCCACACAGCAGTATGCTGAAGCCAGTTCTCATCAGCTTGAGGGAGCCAATTGTTAAACTTTCAGTGTAAGCATTAACACTTCAGAAATTGGAAATCATTTCAAATTGGGCTTGAATTATCATTTTGTTGATTGTATAGATTTAAAAGTGTTAATATTGAAGATTAAACTTAAAAGTATGTGCATCTATTTTTTCCAGAGAACCTGTTATTAATATATTTTCCAGCATACCATTTTATTGCTCCATAAACATTTCTTGAACTCAGGAAGAGTATAGTAGAAGGCTCAGGAATGAAGTCATCACCATACTAGAGGCTAAAAATAATAACTTGCATTTACATAATGCTTTAGTGTCATTATCTTGTTTGAGCCTCACAACATCCCTGCCTCCAACCCTCTTTTTTTTCTCTCCTACTCTGGCTCCACTATCCTCCCTTTCCAATCTTGACCCCTCAGTGAACCAGTTCAACTCTGTACTATCTTCTACCCTTGATTCTTTTGCCTCTTTTCCTGTCATTTATCATGCTTTGCCAAACCCATCTCTGATTATTGTCACATCTGTTTCTAGTTGTGCTTAACAAATCCACTACAAATTTGTTACTTAATGTCAATTGGACCTTTACTGCAGCAAAACAATCCTTCTTTTCCTCCCTAATTGATTCTCTAGCCAACTATCCATAGTAGGTCTTCTCTCCTCAAGCTTTTCATGGTACCTCCTCCCCAATTTTCAGCTGAGTATTTTGTTTCATCACTGAAAAAAACCCAGAGCTTTTTTTCCGTGACAGCTTTCTTCCGTCCTCATGTCACGTTCCTCTTACATATCTCCTCTTTCACTCCAGTCTCTGTTGATGATATGACCTTTCTTTTTGCCATAGCCAACTTTTCTACATGCAGTCTTAATCCCATTCTTTCCAGTACTCTCCAACAGATCACTCCTACTATCATCCCCACCGTCTCTAATCTTCAGTCTCTACCTACCTACTGGCTTCTTCCTTGCTACTCAAAAACGTGTCCATGTCTTCCCTATTTTTATGTAACCCCCATCATCCACACTAGCTATTGTCCTGTATCTCTGCTCCCCTTCCCAACTATGTTCCTTGAAAATGCCACTTCTGCTTCCTTATTTTCTTCTAACCTCTCTGCCGTCTAACTTCTTCATTCAACTGAAACTGCTCTCACTAAATTTATCGATGATCTCTTAATTACTAAATCTGATGTCTTTCTCTCAGTCCTCATCCTTTTTTTTAACCTTTCCAAAGCATTTGATACTTGATTTCTTTATTCTCCTTGATACTTTCTCTTCTCTAGGTTTTTAAGATAGTAGTCTCCTTGTTCTTTCCCTACATGTCTGAATGTTCCTTCTCAGCCTTCTTTGAACTTCACCTTGTTATACCCACTAATTATGGGTGTCCTGTAGGGTCTGCTTTGAACTCTCTTTTCTCTCTCATCTCTCATTTGATCATCTCACCAGCTCCTTTGCATTGATTCCCAGATCTGTTTAGCCATGTGGAGGCTCTGTTTCTCCTGAGCTCCAGTTCTACATCACCAACTTCCTCTTGGCGTAGATGTCCCATAAACATCTTAAATTCAGCATGTTCAAAAAACAACTCACACCTTTCTCTCTTTCAAATGTCCTCTTAGTGTCAAGGGCACTACCATCTTCTCAGTCATCCTGTCAACCTTGTTATCAGCTTCTCAGTCTCTTTCATCCCATATATCCATATTTTGCCAAATCTTGTTTCTTCTACTTTTATAACATATCTCCTCTCTTTTCATCCTAGTTTAGGACCTCATCACCTCTTCCCTTAAGTTAGTCATGTCCTCAGCTATCAAAGAAATTTTCCAAAAACTAGCTCTGACCATATAACACAACACCCCGCTTACACACGCACGTGCATACCCACACACACACACACACACACACACACACACAAACACACACACACACACACACTCAATAAGTTCCAATGACTCTTGCCTCCAGGATCAAAAGATAACATCCTTTATTTAGCATTAACTCTTCAAACCTGACTCCATCCTATCTTTGTAGTCTTCTTACCTGTTTACATATTGTTTCCTCTGTTATAATATGAACTTCTTGAGGGAAGGAACTATTTTAGCTATTTTTTGTATCCCCAGCCAGGACTTAACAAAATGCTTTCATAGTAAGCTCTTAACAAATGCTTATTGACTTTTTGCCTTTTACAATCTGTCTACGTGGGTCTTTTTACTGGTTTTCAAACAAGATACTCTTTCTACCCTCTCCATGCCTTTGGACTGGCTATTTTTTATGTCTGGAATGCTTTCTTTCCTCACCTCTACCTCTCAGACACCTGGCCTCTTTCAGGACTCAACTCATATTCCACCTTCTGCCAGAGGCTTTTCCCAGTCTCTTCAGCTGCCTTTCACTTAAGGTCTCATTTATTCTTGTATGTATCTTCTACATACCTGTATAAATAAATAAATAAATAAATGTGTGTGTGTGTGTGTATATATATATATATATGTGTGTGTGTGTATATATATATATATATATATGTATATGTATATATATATATATATATATATGTTGTTTTCCCATTAAAATTTAAGCTCCTTGAGGGTAGGAATTTTTTAAAAATTCTTTACATACCCAACACTCAGCACAGTACCCACATAGTAAACACTTAATGAATGTTAACATACTGATCACCAAGGAAGTTGAGTGCCTATCGCAGAAGTTTAAATAAAAACCTGATGAGTCACTAGAGAAACAGTAAGTTAAGATATAATCCAGTTGGGCCACTAAATTCTGTTACTTTTGCAAGGCCAACTAAATCATTTACTGACCCTGGATAAGGGTAATTTTTTGTGCCTGGATAAGAAAGGGAGTTAGATATACCTAGCCCAATAAAGATGAATTTCCTTTGAAGCTCTATATCTGATGGAGGTCAGCCAAGAAAAGAGTGAAATTCCTAAAAGAGATGGGTTTGGTGTATACTGTGCTGCCCCACAAGAATCCTCTACAACCTTTGACCCTTTGGAAGCAATTTGATCCTATCTTCTGGGGCTAACCTGTCCCAGTAGCATGAGGCTTTTTAGCTATAGGCTTTCTGTACCATAAAACCACATAAACCTGGGCCTACCAATTAACAAAATTTGAGTAGGACAACAGGAGTAACAGTAGCTGTCAGTCATATACAAATATCTAAGCAAACAGATATTCGGGGGATAGTGGGACAAGGTTCAGTGCCTACCACGCAACCTGGTGAAGACAACCTCTACTAAAAAGAAGTTGAGATCGAGTTCCTAAAATATAAGGCTGACAAGGAGATGATCCATCACCAGCCTGTGAGGGTGTTAGTAAAAACTAGAGCACCACATCCAGGACTAGGGAAGTAAGTGTTCTACTGCCCCACTCGAGCTATAGGCAGCTCCCAGAGCTGTCTAGAAGCAGCTTGGCTCAGTGGATAGAACCCTAAGCCTAGAGTTAGGAAGACCTGATTAAAATCCCAGCCCCAAACACATAATAACTTTATGACCCTGGGAAAATCAACCTCTGCTTCCTCAACTGTAAAATAAGGATAATAATAGCACCCCTCTCATAGGTCTGTGAAGATCAGATGGGATAATATTTGTAAAAAGTGCTATCAAGGGTGTTGGGGAAGAAGGGAAGACCAGTGAAGGAAAAGCTATCTTTGCTTAGGAATAGATGGGCGGAGAAACCACATCTGAGTTAAAATTGTAGGGTCTAAACAGGAAAAGTCGCTTGTAGGGATGGACATTACAAGCTCCTTGTAGTCAGTACACATGTAGGTATTTATGGAAATCTCCATTGGTCTTGTGGATAGAACCAAATGGAAAACCTTGGAGTCCCAGGGTAGGGGAAGGGGAAAAATATCTCCTCCCTAATGATGAAACTAAATGGGGATAGAGCAGTTTGCCATACCAACTTTTACTTCATGTTGCCAATAATGGAGGTGATGGTAACACAACCCCCAAGTGAGTGGTATAGAATTATTTATCTCAGTAATATTTTTTCTCTATTCTTGTGTCAGAGACTAGTCAGGGATGTTTACCTAAGCCTAAGGAGTCTAATATACCTTTACTGACAGAAGGTGTCAGAAGCAACATTCAAGCCATCACTCTCTTAGTTTGGTTCAGAGTTGGGATGAAATGAATCACTGAACTTGTTTCACTCATAAGTCATTGAAAAGTTAGCAGAAGGAGGTTTACTTTGCCTTAACACAACAAGAATATGCAACAAGGATACAAGGACACTTAGCAGTTGGATAAAAGGCATATTTTGACTCCATATAGAAACCCATCTGGTCTTGTCAGGATATGGTGACTCATTTGGTCTTCAGAAGTCCACCAATTCTCAGCAGCCCTGAGTACCTGTGGCGGGGACTTTTTATGTGTTCAGGTGACCAGGATGCTTCACTAGTGAAACTGGGACCAGTTAGATCCCAGGAAGAACTTTGTACTCTTTTATGAAAAACTACTACCTAAAAGGGTCTGTGTCTTCCTGTGTTTTAGGTGAGGAGAAAGAATCTTCATTAGGGAATTGCTGGTAAATATTAGTCCTGTCACACAAGAGCTACCTGAACTCTTCCTCATACTGCTTATATATTGGTTGGCAGAGACCAAAAAGAGCCTCTCCTTCATAAGGGCACTGATGTCCAGCGTATATTGATGAATGCTAGAGGGGGGTGGAGGCCTTGATCCAATTATAAAAGCCAATGGTGTCCCATATGAGGGAGAAGAGATCAACCCTACAAAAATCCAGGGGCCAGACCTTTCAAGTTTTGGGATATGTAATGAATGGGGAAAACCCAGATACATCTGGATGAAGTACAGAACAAACTACTGACATTTGGTTCCCCACACTCAAAGGAAAAGAAGATGAAGGTTTTATAAAACATACATACCTTACCTGTGTATTCTCCATGTCCCATATTTACCATATCAATTATGTTTGCCTCTTTTGAATGAGGCCTGGAATAGGTCATAGTCTTGGAGAGCTTAAAGTATGCCATGTAGCCATCTTTCCCCTGGGGGACTTATGACTCTGTGAGGCCCATACTTTGGGAAGTCTCTGTTCATAAAGACCAGGCTGGTTAAAAAGTTTGTCAGATACCAAGGGGAAGCCAGATCAAACAATCACTGGGTTTTTGAAGGTACAAGCTCCCCATAGTGTCTACTCTTCAAAGTATTTTTGGAAAGCAGTTACTTGCCTCCTACTGAGTCTAAGTTGCCATTAAATGACTCAGGATCAGCTCATCATCCTTAGTCCCACACTACCTATTAGGAATTGGGTGATACAAGATGAAGCTCCAACAAGATGTGTAGGGAACAAGAGGATTCTATGTTTAATGGAAATGGTTCATTTTAGATATAGCTTGCTTGTGTTCCTCAGGTACTAGTGCACTTCATAAATAGTTATAATCCTGTTGGAAATTAAGGCCTCAAGTAACAGGCCAATTGCACTACCAACTCCTCCACCTACCAAGATATGGCTCCTGAGAATTGCCATTCTGCCTGCTTCGTTGATGGTTCCATTTGTCACAAAAGAAATATGAACCTGGACCTCAATATCCCTTAATCTAGCAACAATTCCATCTCTTGAAAATTGGGAATCCTGACAAGTCTTCCAAGTGACCCAAGCCATGAGTTGCATGATTGGTGTTTGAGTTGCTCTTCAGGGATACGACTGATAAGATCTTCACCTACACTGATTCCTAGATGTAGCCATGGGCCTTCTAGAATGGTCTGGGACCTGGAGAGAACAGAACTGGATAATGGAAGGTTCTGACCCCTTTGGGATCAGAACAAATGGAGGAATTTTCCTGATGATGTCTTCTTCACACACAATTGTTTATGAGACATTTTGGTACCAATTGGAAATATTACATATCCCTTTCTGAATTAAATAATTAGATTTATGCCCTTACAAAGAATGGCAACAATTAGAGAGGGGGCCTGTTCCCAATATGGACACAAGAGCTGTGATGCCATGTTTGAGTGGCAATGGGACCATATAATCCCATTGATTTAGGAGGAAGCTACTTCTAACAATGGGACTCCTTGTGCCACTTGGAGTGCCAAACTCCAATAGAATAGAATGACATGATCCTGCATGGTTCTCAACATGCCTCTGACAGCCAAGTTGATTATATTGACATCTTTCTCCTATCTCAGGACAAGAAGTTTGCCTTTCCTGGCCTCCTGTTACACAAAGAAGACACTCTATCTCTCTGCTCCAAGCATTTCCACTGGCTGTCCCCCATACCTGAAAGGCCCTCCCTCCTCCACTTTGACTACTGACCTCCCTGGCTTCCTTTAAGCCCCAACTAAAATGTTGCTTTCTACAGGAAGCTTTCCCCAGACCCTCTTAATCCCAGTGGCTTCCCTTTCAATTATTTTTTATTTATCCTACATGTAACATGTTTTGTATACATTTGTCGGCATGTCATCTCCCCCACTAGATTGTAAGCTCCTTGAGGGCAGAGAGCTTGCCTCTTTGTGCATCCCCAGTATTTAGCATAGTGCCCTGCCACATAGTTGATGCTGAATAAATGTTTATGATGATTTTGATGCAGTTGATGGCTGTTTCATGTTTGATGTTGCAATATTGGTCAGGTCTTCCATCATGAAAACCCCCATCAAAGCTTTACCAACATAAATCCTTCCTTATGTAACCTTCTGTACCATTACTTCTGATCTGAGTATCAACTTCACTAAGATTGAGCCTGTTGCCATCACATTTACCCATTTTCCACCTCCCATACAGGCAGGTGGCATTGTTGAGCACTGGAAAGGGCTCTTGAACAACAGCTTTCTCATCATGTCCTCCTGTGACTATCAGTGTTCATTGTTCAGTCTCCTAAATTCTGTCTCTTTGGTGAGTCAGCAGCATCCTAGGAAATGGGTAGGCTCTCTGAGCAAGTAGGGTTCTTAGATCTGACCTTCAAGAAGATGTACCTGATAAAGATAGGCTGTTTTTGGACCTAGTCCCAATTGAACTTCTCTGGCCTGTCTATATTGCATACCCTTCAAGGGACTCCCAGGCCTAAGGTCTGCCCTCTAAGAAGGCTCCTTATACCCTGGCAAAATGGCTCAGGTACCCTCAAATAGTAGAGCTACTTTATAGCTCTTTCCTATGTATCATGTTGGGACCAGGTAGGATGGTGGTGGTGGAATTGGTATAAGGGTGCTTTGATTTCTAATGACACAGATAACAAAGTTCATATATATATATATATATACATACATATGTATGTATATAGATGTCTCTGAATAACTGTAGTGAGTGTGAATTTACCTAGAAAGAGATACCTTCGCTGACTTAGTAGAAATGATGACACTAGATGAAGGGAAATTCCTTACCCAGCCTCCATCTGGGAGCCATGCAAGCAGATGACGATCAAGCTGAGGTCTCTGGGCGCATCCGCCCTGCTCTTTTATTTTGAGACATTGACAGGCTTCTGCTGCTCCTGCTAATGTTGCTGTTACTGTCCTGGAAGAATGGAAATGGACCCAAGAGAAAGCCATTGACTGAGAACGGTGGTTGGTTAAGTACTGCTCTTAAACATTTTCTTTTTCTCCTGTCTCCCGTCTGGAGAAAAAAAAGAAACTATTATTAACTGACCAGCTCTTCCAAGTTTTGTATCTCCCTCCTTCCTGGGAATTAAAAGTGGAAGTCAATTTCTTCTCTGCAGTTAGAAGTACAAGTGCCGGCTGCTTCCTATTCAAATGCACTGTTCCCTTTTACACTGTTTATTGCTATCACATTATTCCCCTTTAGAAATAAAAAATCTGAACAATACAACTTTGTATGATTCACATTAACACAGATAGGACTTTTGGAGAAAATTGGATGTGGGGTTGAGGAGGAAAGAGAGGAAGAGGGAGAGATACAGATACACTGATATTCCCACTTTAGCTTGAGGTACAGGGTGTGAAGGGAGTGGAAAGGGAAAATACATGGTGACTTGATTCTAAATGTACAAATGAAATGGAGGCTCATGGAGAAGCCAGCACAATTTTCTGTGAGCAGGAAGGACAGATAAATGTAAATTGACCATTAGCCATACTAGAGATAAGCCCTTGAGGGAAAGAAGGAGCCAAAACTCATAAAGGCTTATGGGTTACCATCTATACTTTACACATAGGTTCCTTTTGCATTCTTTACCAGGGCCCACAAGTGAGCTACTTTTTATTAAATTTTTCACAGGGTTCTTGTGAAGATCAAACAAGGTAATATTTGTAAAGTGCTTAGCACAGTGTCTGGCACATAGTAGGCACTATATAGATGCATAATTCCCTCCCCTACTCCATTGAGACAGCTAATCTTGATATAATGCTATGCTAGAAAACATCTTCCCTATTTTTCCTTATATTCTTTACACGTGTGCACTTTGAATTTGGACCTGTCTCATAACTCCTGAAGGAACTGCTTGGCACTTTTTATATATTATTTAGGAAGCCATTGGGAACTGGGCCTCTTTGGTAGATGATATTGGGGGGGCGGGGGAGGTGGCACTTGAAAGGACAACATCTGACCCTCCCTGAGAGCCCAGAGACCTTTCCAGACTTGAGGATATGAATGCATATATCCAGTGTAACCCAGTTGATTACTGGTGGGGTATGTCAGTTAAAAGGTTTAAAGCAGATCAGCTTCCTCTTTTGCTCTGAATCTGAACTGTAACTCTCTCTGGGTCTTCCATGGAGGGAAGCAAGAGGTATAAAGTTTGCAGCTGTGTTACCTTGGATTGCAACACATTGTTCCATTCCTTTCTGTAGTTTCTAGTGGGTGCAGAATAGTCTTGTACTATTAGCCTTTCCCTTCCTTCATATTTGAAGGTATTTCCCCTGTTCACTTGCAGAATTTGTTGTCAATGGAATAGTTAAGTTTAAACACTGTTAGTCTTAAAGCTTGTAGCATAAGGTTTCTTCATGGACATGAACTGTGGGTCTTTTGATAGACACTTTGTTTTTTGTATTCAGAAATTTTAGGAAGTTTTCTTGCACTGTTGTTAACAAGTTTTGGGGGGTTTTTGACTTATGTTCTTCTGGGAGACATATAGCCTTTAATATTTCTCTGCATCCTATCTTTGAGAAGCACATTTGTTTGTATAGAGGTAGTTATCTTTTAACATTATTGTTTTTTGCTTCTCTTCTAGATTGCCCTTCATTTCTCTTTTGTTTCTTTGATGAGATTTGACTCCATGAATTTAAATTTTTCTGTTTTGTTGATTAATTCTGCTGTTCTGGCCATAAATTCTTCTTCCACAATTATCATTTCTCTCTCAGCTATTCAGGAACATCCTGCTGTTGTTTGATGCTCTTGTGGGAATCCACAGGGTCTTCTTCCTCATTAGTTGTTGATTCATTTCCCCTTTTCTTGAAATATTTATTCATAGATGCCTGGACTTGTTTATGGGATCTGGAGGCCATATTTCCTCCCATTATTAATATTTTCCCTATTGATTTATCTACTTGTGCTCATTTGCTTTAACTGAGTTTTTTTCATTCTGAGATCTTTCATAATTTCAGTCTTTCTACCTCATATTCTCCTATTGCTCACTTTCTGACTCCTTTTCCCTTGATGGTAGTTTCCCTAGGAGTTGTACTCAAAGTTCTCTCCTCTTCACATACTGGAAAATTAATTTTTTTCCCATTCTGTCTCTGCCATAAGTGAGTTCTCAACTAAATACCAGTCCCTACTTTTTCTAGTTATAATGGAGCCTGAACCCCACACATGCTAGTGCCCTGCCCTGTTCTCTTTGTAACTCAGCTCTGTGGCTGACCACTATTGAAGCACAACATGTTCTCCCTTGCTGTTATGCCAGGCAGAGTAAACTTCTGTCTTTTGCTTTCTCTACTACAGGGAGGTAGAGCAGAGTTGAATTTTGTTGCAAGCCTCTGGGCTGCAAGCCTGCCAGACTGTCATGGCCAATAGGAGAAGGGGTGATAAATTGAGTAAGTGTGCTCCTTACACAGCTTGGTGTTTTCATATGACTAGCAGTTTAACTGGGTTTGATCTTAGTGTGCAATGCCATGGCTTGCTGGGCCAGTTTCATATTGGACTGTCTTAGGCTGGCTCCCCACCAGATTCAGTTGATGCTAGGTTGGGCCAGGCAGATAGCACAGCAGCTGCTGATCAGTCGTTACTGGGCAGTTCCAGGCAGGCCTAAATGGGCCACCCTATATTACATAAAGAAACACAACCAACTTCAGTGATTATCTTTACATTCAGGGCCTATAGTAACAATGACCTAGAAATATCATGTATATTTTGACCTTGTTACCTCCTCCCTACTTCTTTACTTTTATAATTTCATTATTTTTTAACTTGTGTAGCACCCCCTCTGAACTGTTCCCCTCAAGTAATTCCCTTTCAGAGGCCAGCTTTTTCTTTGACTACTGAGTCCTACCAGTAGATTTTTCATATTTTTTACTTGTTAGGTATCTCTGGGGCTTATCTATTTAAAGTACTTAAGGGCTTGGCCAGTCTTTTGCTCAGCCAATTGTGTCACCTCTTCTGACTCAACCAGAGAGAGGTGTTCATACTTTATAAAGGAATCACTGGACAGTAACACTTTTTTTACCAAAGCAACATCTCATCATCTTTGTCTTAATCTCATGACCACATCAATTGAACTGGGGAGCTCTGCCCTACACTTAAATGGCAGAGGACTCATTTCTTATACCCAATATTTGTTCCATCAGAGTTATATAGAATTGTATAAACAGTAACATAAGAAATTATGACTGAGGAATTCAGAGAAATTTGGAAAGACTTCTGTGAACTGATGCAGAGAAATGTGCTGGATTTGGTGGTAGATCTGGGTTTAAATTGCCTCTAGCACTTAGTACCTCTGTGATGGTGGGCAAGTCATTTTATTTCCTCATGTGTAAAATAAGACTGTTAGAATGACCTCTAAGACCCTTCTGGATCTACATATATGGTCCTATGAAAACAAAAGTTAAGAGACACATGTGTATATATGTGTATATGTATATCAGTATGTATGTGATGACCCCAGTTATATAAAGGAAAACAACTGGAATTCAGATTAATACAGTGACTAGTTTTGGACTTGGAGAACATATGATGGAATATTTTCCTTCTTTAGATAGAATGGTGTTCTATATACAGGTACAAAATGTATATGAGAATATTTTTGTAATCTGACAGAGCCAAAGTTAAGTATGAGAAATTAGCCGTTTGCTATTTAACTGTAATACCTCTGTCCACTTGGTGGGTGGAACTATGAAGATACTTTGTTCTGGAGTAGGAGGAGTTTAAAAGAACACTGAACCGTGACTATATCTGTGTAAGGTACTTCCATTGCTTAGAGATTTATGGAGAAATTATCTCTAGGGAGGTAGCTGAGAGAGAGTGATTTTTAAATTGCACACTGGAGCCCTTGTAACTATAGGCTTATATGAGAAGTTGTCATCATCATGTTCCTTACCTTATAGGATTTACTACTCTAGAAACTGATAAGAGTGAACTTTCTCTAGGGGAAATATTTCTCTCTCTCTTGGTTTGAGCTCAGATTTTATCTCACTCCTAGTGAGATGAAAATTAAAATTCACTTATTCCTGCAACTTTGTTATATTCTAATCTATAGGATTTCTCTGATTTCTGTTTTGCTTAAATAAATGGGTTTACTACCTATTCGTTCTTTGTGTTGGTTTTTGTGGAACCAGTGTTTGATGGGAAAGGATCATGCTGGCAAGTTTGGCTAATGACTACCCTCTTCCTTAAGACTGATCAGGAAAGTGACTTCCAAATCTGGGAGAATATAAAGGTTGAGGATCTGTTCATTGAAGAGGTAATACTAAGTAGCCTAAATCTTTTTAAAAAATAGAAAACACAAAATATTGTTGGTGCCTCTTCTTACATAGGTATGTATATGTAGCACCAATGCAATGTTCACAGTGCCCATGATCACTATAAATATACCTGCATGGTGCTCGATGGCAAAATATAACATACTCTCCATATAGAAGACAGAAGCAAACATTTATTCACACACCAGAAAACCACATCCCAACACCAGGAAACCTAATCCATCATAGCAACATAGAAGTTAATGCACCACAACATAGCAGAGAGCCACACCATCCTTTAGCCTTCCCACAAACCAATATTTGACCAATATTTACTCACAAGCCTATGTATCTCCCTCAGAAATGAACTCTCCTCCCAACTGTCTAGCAGGCTCTGACTCCTAGCTTCCTGTGGGCTCTGTTCCAACCTTCAGTAAACTCCTCCCACCACAGGCTCCATGTGATTACATTCAGCTTATTAGGAGGCAGAGTTTATTTTCAAAGCAGGGAAGGTCTTCAAATTCCCTTAGGCTTATTAAGGGGCAGGTAAGGTCTTTAAATTCCTTTACCATTACATTTCTTTACCATTACATTTGGCCCCTAGATCTTTCATGTCCCTTACACAGCAAAAATACGTTAACAATACATTTCATTACATAGATAAATGGCATTTTAGAGATAACTGGTGGGGCAACTGGTGTCAGCAGAACTTTGCAACAATATAACAAATAATAGAAAATAAGCACATAAAACAATATCTTAGGGTGGATGCTTGAGCATAGGCACCCTATCTTTCCCCCCTAGAATGAATGGGGCTCAGAATTTTGGGCAAGGGGCAAATATCTCTTCTCCATAGCTACTTCCGGCTGAAATTGGACGTAGAGCTGTCCCTTCCCCAAGAGGTCCCATTTAAGAGGTCAGTTCTTTAGCTGGCATCTAGGGCTTGGTTGATGCCAGGTCCAGGAGGTTCTGATCAAAAGATCAGTTATTCAGCTGTCATCTGGAATGCAGTCAACACCAGGTACAGGGGTGGTACTTCACAGTCATGGACAGAGGTTGACATCTGGCTTAAGCAATCTGGCATCTGCAGGTAGAGGATACTAAACCTGCAGGAAACAAATCTCACAAATTTAACGGACAAAAAGCCAAAAAGAAACAAATATAGGGTCAGTCATGCTTCTGGAGTCCATAAATCCACTATCATAACTTTATTCTCAGTAGTATAGATGAGTTAAGGTTACAATTTGGTAATCATCTTCTCCTGAACAAACAGCTACAGTATTGTCTTTGCCACATTCTATAATCTCCACAGCCCTTGGAACATCATCTGACTTCCACTTTACCCATAATTAAGCTCCCAGTTGTGTTCTGTTAGTAGAACCAAACCCTTCTGTTCCTCTGAAAGTTATTTCAGAAGGAAAGTCAGTTTGCACAAGAGGTATTGTTTCACAAGGAATAATGATCACTTGAACTATTCTATCATTTTCACAAAACTATATGGGTTTCTTCACCCAAATTTTGCAGTGCAATTTCTCCTTGATAGTTAGATTTGATTACTCCAGCCAATACATGTATACCTCAAGCTGCTAAACCTGATTTAGGTGATATCCATCCAAAGTGATTTTAGGAATTCTCATACATATTCCAGTAGTGACGTTTCTTATTTCTTTTCTATCCAACCAAAAGTTCTCTAAACAATGTAAATCATATTCTGCCAAACCAGGTGTTCCTGGATACAGTGCTGGGATATCTTGCCTCACAGTTCAATATTCTTTATTTGGAGTCATCACCCTGGCTAGAGGTATACTTTCTCCCAGTGGTCTGTTTTCAAATTACGTAAAGCAGTGAACAAATTATCTTTCCAATGTTGATACAAATTATTAGAACTTAGCTTCCTTAACTGTTCTTGCAGCAATCCATTCATTCTTTCAATTAACCTAGGTACTTGAGGATAATATGGAATATGATATATCCATTCTATATTGTTTCATATACAGTATCTCTTCATTTCATTACCTTTGAAATGTGACCAATTGTTACTTTGAATCTGCATTGGGGTTCCATAATACAGACTTATGAGATCTAGAGTTTTACAGGTGTTTTTCTGGGTTGCATTCTTATAAAGATAAGCCACTAGTATACCTGAATAGGTATCAACACAAGTACATATAAATTTGCATCCTTTATCTAGTGATAGGGAAGCAGTGTAATCTGTTTGCCAGATTTGGACTGGAACTTTTCCCCTTGCTATCTTCCCAGTTACTACCCAAGGAACAGTTCATTCCTTTTCCAATTGACATATATGACATTCCTCTGTCATCAGTTTTAACAGTGAATGAGAGATACTAATACCTCAATCTTCTGTCCACAAGTGTGGGACCTGGACCCCTAAATGCCGGCCATTTGGTGGACCTATTTTACTAGTACCAGATCATAAGTTGTTGTCAGAGTAGGGATAATATGTTGAATAGCAATCTTTGCTAGTTCATCAGCATGTGCATTGTACTCACGTTCTGGCATGGTGAGGGACATGTTGAGTATCTACGTGAAAAACTGACAAATCAGTAACTAAAGACATGTCCCATATTATATCTTCCCATAATTCTTTGCCCCAGACTTGTTTATCATGAATTTCCCAATTTTGATTTTTCCACATGGGCATCCATGTAGCTAACCCATTAGCTACTGCCCATGAGTCAGTAAATATATGACACTGTCTTCCCTGTTCTGTTTTAATGGCTTATTTTGACTGCTTAAGTTCAGCATATTGACTGCTTCCACCTATCCCAGTACTTTCCAAAGTCCACCTGGTACATGGGTTATAGGCTATTGCTTTCCAGTGTCTTTTGTGGCCCAAATATTTTGTTGTCCCATCAGTAAACCATGCAGGTTTCTTCTTTTCCGTTAATCCATCATATCTGTCACTCTATTTTACCAAGGATTGTACCAACTGTTGCCTTGGTTCAGGGGATGTATCATTTCCCTCAGTACTGATGTTTGCTATAGATTCATGTAGAGCAGAAACTCTACTTTTGCCTGTTTTAGCTGTATTTTGAATATACCATTTCCATTTAATTATGCTGGCCTCTTGGGCATGTCCAATTCTGTGAGAAGCTGGAATACTCATTATCCAGGTCATAATCAGGATTCCAGGCCCTAATATCACTTCACAGCCCAGAGTCAGCTATTCAGTCTTTATCAAAGCCCAATATGCAGCTAACAACTGCTTTTCAAAAACTATATATTGAATTTCAGATGAAATAGATTCCTAGACCAAAATCCTAAAGGTACATTTTGTCTTTTTTGTTTCTGCCATAAATTCCAGTTTGCATAGTCATCCTGTTTAGTCACTTGTAATTCCACTGGGCCATTCTGCATAGACCATAAATCTAGGGCCAATTGTATAGCAGCCTTGGCTTCTTCAAAAGCTTTACTCTGCTCAAGTCCCCAGTCAAATTCATATTTCTTCCAAGTAACTTCATATAAGGGTTTCAAAATCTGTTCCAGATGCAGTATGTGATGTCACCAATATCCAAATAATCCTATAAACTTTTGGGCCTCTTTCTTATTGCTTGGGATAGGAAAATCCTGAATCTTTTGTCGGGCTTGTGTCAGAATCTCTCTCAGTCCCTCATTCCATTGTATACCCCAAAATTTTACATTCTGAGCTGGTTCTTGAATCTTTGCAGTATCAATTTCCCACCCTTTGCTTTTCATATGCTCAATTAAAAGTGTCAAATTCTTTTCCACTTCTTTTACATTTTTTACCTGTATCATAATATCATCAGTAGTGGGTAAGCTGTATAACAGGTAGCTTTAATTCATCCAGATATTCAGGCACAATCCTATGACAAATAGTGGGATTATGCAGATATCCTTGTGGCAAGGGGATCAGAGTATATTGTCTGCCCTGCCAAGTGAAAGCAAACTGGTCCCATTGTTTAGAATCTCTTTGGTATGGTGAAGAAAGCATTGGCTAAATCAATAATTGCGTACCAAGTCCCATCATATTTTTGGATCCTTTCTATTAAGGTAACACTATCTGGAACAGCAGCATAGAAGGGAGGAATCATTTTATTCAATTGTCTATAGTCCACTTTCATTCTCCATGTCCCATCTGAGTTTCATACTGTTCAGAAAGGATTATTCCATCTTGCAGTGGTAGGGACTAACACTCCTGCTTCAACATATCCCTTTATAGTATTGGTAATTTTATTTTGCCCACCTAGCACATGATACTGCTTTAAAGTAATTACTTTAGAAGGCTCAGGTAAAGTGATTGGGTCCATTTTTATTTTTCTCGCTAAAACTGTATTAATTCCTATCTTCCTTACTGCAAATTGGTATCTTCCTTCAAGTAAATTCAGGGTCACACCTCTCAATTTATCTGTTCCAATGATGTATTCAGGAATGGGTACAATAACTACAGTATATTGTTTCATAGGTAATTGTCCAATTTTCATTATTAGTTTGACTTGTCTGACTGATATTTCAGCCCCTCCTAGTCCTGTGATGGTAATAGGACTTCCATGCTTGAACTTATTGGGGTCCCCATAAATGAGGGAGGCCTTTACCCTAGTATCAGTAAATGCACTGGTTACAGTTACTTGATCCATTTTTTCCAGTATATAGTCAAATTGATATGGAGTCTGTAATCTTGTTTGTGTATTTCTTTAATCTGAGCTGGGGCCTGGTCAATATCCTGTTCTCCCTGAAGGTGTGACAAACTTGGATACAATGGTTCAGGAGCATCTGTAGGGGCAGCCCCCACTTCTCTATTACATTTGACTCTCAATAGAGCAGTAAGCGGTCTTTTTCTTGTCAGTCTATTCTGACTTTGAATTTATCATTTTCCCATTCTCCTGAGTCACTTAGCTGTGAAATCTTATCAGGTACTTCTGAAAGGAGGTACCCTATTTCACCAATTGGTAGCATCAGAAGTAGGTGCTTATAAGCAGGAAAAGCCATCTTCACCATGATATTTCTATGAGGAGCTGCTAAGGGGATGTTATGATACATATCTGCATCTCCAACCATGATAGCAGTTTTCATTACTACTTCTTTCAACTTTCTCATATAGTCCCTAAGAAAGTACCAGGGTCTGTCTCCACTAAGCCACATAGAATCAGTGGGATACATTTTATTGCATCCATCAGCAGCTAAAGCTAACAGATTCATTGTATTGTTACATCCTGCCATGTGAAAATCTCTAGAAGTTTGCTGGACAAAAGGATTCTGACAAATACTTATAAATTTCAAGCAATCCACACTATCTATAGATACTCCTCTGGCTCCTTCATCACTGATTCTCACCATCCAAGACTCTAACGATTCTCCCATCCTGAGTGAATGTGCTCAATATATCAGTAATCTCCTACTGAGTAAAATCCTCACTTATCTCCCTGAACACTGTTTGGCCTCCCTGATTCTCCTACTTTATTCTCAGTATGAGGCGGGCTTCTGCCCTCATTAAAGCTTGATCGTGAAATAATGTATAGCTTACACTCTCCTGGCAGTCATTGTCATAGCAACTAGGCCCAGCCTCTACCAGAGCTATATGAACTTTCCTCCTCTTCTTCTTTTTCTGAGCCAGATCCACAAAAGCCCTCTCTTCTACCACCTGAGACCCTCCAGTTTGCTCTTCTAAAGGAGGTTCCTAATGTAAATGTTGCAACATGGCAACTTTTGTAACAGCTTGTCTCTGCTTTTACACATAATATGGTAACCTTTTAGTAAAACCCAGCCCCTCATACACACTGCTACCAGCTCTCTCCAGGTTTTATTGGTTTTCTTTGCAAACATATTTCTAAATCTCTAGGTTCTCCCTGCTGTTACCTCTTTTCCCAGTTTTTACTGAGCCCTGTACTTTTAGACCACTCCCCTGATAGGGAGGCACAAGGTAAATCCTCCCATCCTGGGATAGCCATTTCTTCTAAATCTCTTCTATCTCCAAATAGATATCTGATACTTTGCAATCCCATCCTTGCCACCAACTACAGCACAAATGCAATATTGACAGTGCCCATGATCACTATAAATATACCTGCATGGTCCTCGATGGCAAAATATAACATAATCTCCATATAGAAGACAGAAGCAAACATTTATTCAGACACCAGAAAACCAAATCCCAACACCAGGAAACTTAATCCATCATAGCAACATAGAAGTTAATGCACCACAATGTAGCAGAGAGCCACACCATCCTTTAGCCTTCCCACAAACCAGTATTTGACCAATGTTTACTCACAAGTCTATATGTCTCCCTCAGAAACAAACTCTCCTCCCAACTGTCTAGCAGCCTCTGACTCCCAGCTTCCTGTGGTCTCAGCTCCACTCTTCAGTAAACTCCTCCCACCACAGGCACCTTGTAATTATATTCAGCCTATTAGGAGGCAGAGTTTATTTTCAAAGCAGGGAAGGTCTTCAAATTCCCTTAGGCTTATTAAGGGGCAGGGAAGGTCTTTAAATTCCTTTACCATTACAGTATACAAATAGAAAAATGGAACAGGTAGAGCCTGACGTGTCAAACAATTATTTCGTATGATTGTATTGATGGATTATTCTAATGAATTAGCTAATCAAACAATTAATTAGCTAATTAAAATTCTATTCTCTCCAGCAGTTTTAACATTTTTCTCTTCAACAGAACAATCCTCACTTTGTACCTTAGGCAGAATATGACAACTCATAAGGCCTAAATAAAATATCTTTAACATGGAACGCCTTAAACATGATCTGTGACAAGACTGTTTTTAAAGTGAGCATGTCACTAATCTCAAACAATGAAGCTTCGTATGACTGCTATTTGTTAGTTGCTATTCTCCAAAGATTTTAAATTGTGTATTGCTACCCTAAATGTTGAAGTGAACTCCAAGGTTAAAAATGATAAGGAGACTAGCATTTACTGAGAGCCTTCCATGTGCCAGTACTTTGCTGAGTACTTCATTTGATCTTCACAATCCTGGGAGGTAGCTGCTGTTATTATTCACATTTTATAGTTGAGGAAACTAGTGCTAATGAAGGTTAAGTGATTTCTTCAGGGTCACACAACTTAGTAAGCTTCTGAGAGGTGATTTGAAATCAGGTCTTCCTGAATCCAGTTCCAGTACTTTATATACTGCCCTACCTGGCTGCCTGGATAAAACATCATTCTCATTTTCAATAGTTCTGCACATGTTTATGGCCCTTGTATTCTATGTATATAACTAAAATTTCTGTCTTGAAAAATAGTGTGATTCAGTAAAACCCCAGTTTATCTAGAATCTGAGCAATCAGAAATCTCAAGATATTATTAAACAATCCCTTTATCTCCCTCAGCAGTTCACATATGCTAAGGGAAAAAAAAAGAAATGGCATCTAAATGAGTCAGTATAAGGAGTTTATATTTTTTAAAGCTACTTCCAGGGAATGATATAGGATAAATTCAGATTAGGATCATAATATCTTAGATTTAGAGTGGTAAGGGATCACAGAGATCACCTAGTCTTTTAATTTTACACAAATTAATGAAACTGAAATCCAGAGAGTAAGCTCTCTGAAATTGCTCAATGTCACACTGATAGAGTTTGGAATTTGGAATTTGAACTCACATCACTTAACTTCAAATCCATCAGTCTTTGTATTGTACCATAATGCCTCATCATGCCTACCATAATGTCCCATACTTTCCTTGTCTCCACTACTGTGTAATGATAACTTATGTTAATAACAATAACATAAATACCCTGCAGACTACTGAATCATCATAAAATATTAAATCATGTTCAGTATAGTTTTAAAGTATATTTTATTATAATCTGGTTCTTTAAGAATGAATATGGAAAGCACTTTGTAATTATACACAAAAAATTATTAAACAATGCATGCCTGCTGGCCCTGCCATACCACTACTAGACCAATACCCAAAAGTGATCCAACAGAGAGGAGGGGAAAATATGCTTATAATAGCTTTTTTTGTGGTGGCAAAAAAACGGGAAATTAAAGGGGTGCTGATCCCTTGAGTTGAATAAGTTGTGTTATGTGAATGTGTTAGTATACCATTGTGCTATGAGAAATAGTGTAATAGATGGTTTCAATCAGATATAGTAAGAATTTGAACTAATGCTGAGTGAAGTCAATAGAACCAATAGTTCAGAAGTCAATAGAATAGAAATTCGTACCCTAACTATTCTGAGGACCTTTACAAACTAATGAAAAATTAAATGAGCAGAACCAGGAGAACAATTTATACAGTAAAAACAATACCGTAAAGACAAACAACTTTTAAAGCTTGAAGAACTATGTTTGAAACAATGACTGTCCATGATTCCAGAGGAATGATGGTAAAACATGCTACCCACCTCCTGACAGAGGAATTTAGAGTACAGAATGAGACATACATCTTTTTTGTATATAGCCAATGAGCTAAATCTTTCTTGCTTGACTCTGAATACTTGTTGCGATGATATTTTTTCTTCTTTCCAATATAGTAGAGGTGGGAGAAAAATAGATATTTGTTCATTTTTAAAATAGATTGGTGCTACAGATGTGGAATTTTGCATGAATTTTCTGATGAGGTCACTATATTGGTGGTATTGCTTAATCGTTTTACTTTATTATAAGAGACTGATACCAGAGTTGGCACAATCTGTAAATGGTTGTGATGTAGTAACAAAATACACCAGTAAAACTTAAAATACTCTGAGTAAGGATGATAAGGATCCAAATTATGGCCATTGCACCTAAAGTGTTGAGAGTGAAATATGTCAAAGTACAACTGCTGGGATTTAACCATTGATGAGGTATGAGGGAAAAGGGAGAATCAGAGTTTTAGATTTTGAACCTAGGTGACTGGAAACAAAGTGGTGCCATCAGCAGAAGTAAAGAAGTTGAAAAGAAAGATAACACGGGGGGGGAGGGAAGGTAGAAAGTTAATGAATTCAGTTTTAGAAATATTGAATTTGAAGTGCTGCCAGGATGATACAATAAGAGTGTCCAGCAGGTAGATGGAAATGGAAAATTCGAACCCAGAGAAAAAGCTGTAGCTAGAGGCATAAATTTGAGACTCATTTGCATTGAGATGGGAGTAGAAGATATTTTGTTACATTGTATAAACTCAGCAATAATAATATCCAAATGGAAAAGAGAATCTCTTTTCCTTTTGCCATGTTTTAGCCTGTGCACTCTTTAGGTACTATATTAATAGTTTAAGACATTGTCTCCCAAGCAAAAGAAAGGTACTAGATACGTCAAGTTTCAGGACTGAGGGGTTCCATCTTTGCTGTGCCACTAATTCACTTTCTTAAATTGGAGAAGTCATTTAAACCATATCAACCTCACTTTCTTCCTCTCTTAACTAGAGATAGTGAATTTCTCCCCTAACCACAGAAGGGCTGTTGTAAGTGTTGTAAGGCTAAACTGAGTCATATACTCACAGACTCATAGGTTTAGAGTTTAGAGATAATCTAGTCCAATTCCCTCATTTTACAGGAAATTGGGGCAAAAAAAAATTTATGGTCGAGGCCACAGCTTAGGCAGCATCATCATTATTTTTAAAATCTAACTTGGAGTATTTCCAGCCCATTTAGAACTTTTTCTTTGCTTATATCTAGGTTTTGATTCCTGATGTTTTTTTGTAACAGTTGGTAGAACTAGGGTTTGAACTTGGGTCCTTGTATTCCATATCTAGCATTTGGGAAAAGGATAGGTCTTTTGATGAATTTAATGTTCACTTAAATGAACAAAACGTAGGCATCAGATTGGAGGAAGAGAAGGAGATTCTATAGACCTAAATAATTGTCATCCTTAGGGATATTTGAGAATTTGAGAGCATTTAACACTCAACCATTCATAGTCCTTGTTGCCAACCATGGTGTAGCACCATATATGAGTACAATATGTAGAATCAGAAGACCTGGGTTCAAAATCTGACTCCAACTTGCTAGGTATCCTTGCTCCACAATCAGAATCCACAAAGCCTCCCTATTTTAAGGCACACATTTTACAGAATTTCAGCCCTGAAACTATAGGTATCATAGGAATTGTGGTTGAATATATAGGAGGACTCAAGTATAGGGTGGTGGCAAGGTCTGATAGTTCTTAGGGTTCAGTGGAAGGGCAGTTGGCAAGGCCTTCAGAGAGGTGATAAGACCCTGTGGTCTAGATGATACAGTGGTAGAACAGATGGCAAGATTTTAAGCTTGTCTACCAGGAAGTATGCCTAATTTTTAAAGAGGAAGGTTGAATACATCTTCAATATGGACTTTGTCTCCTGCCTGTCATAGAAAGATACTTAGTACTATGCCTGCCTGTGCCATTATTGCTACCATGGATCAGTTGTTGTAATTCAGGGACAGCTCAGGCCTGCCACCTATAGCTATTGCTGTAAGTGATCCTCACTTCTGGTGGGCAGGAAAACATATCACTCTTACTGGCTACCAATTACTGGAAGGATTATAGTTAGTGACTCCCTTATTCGATGAAGCTATTTAGCATGGATTGGACCCATTCAACCAGCTTGTGAGTGACCAAGTACAGATGAAAAGCTAAAAGAACAGAGCTTCAGGATTCCCTCCCAACAAACTAGGGATAGGGGAACTGGTATATATTCAGTAGGGGAAAGAAGAAGGAGTAAGAGGAAGGAAAATTTGGGAGAAGGGTATTATTCTCCCCACAAACACCATCTTCCTTTAGTCATAATAGCCACTTTGTAGAGGATGAGGTTGTTGTTTTCAAAGTGGACCAGTGACAACATGATGATGTCTTGACTTGCTCCTGAATTGGATTTAAGCAAGGCAGAGCTGCACAAAGTCTCTCTTCCTGAGACATAGAAGTCCAGTGGCCAGACAAAAGTCATGGCCCGAGATACAGTGGATGATCTTGATGTCTTCAATGTCTAACCAAGCTCTAAGCGTTTCCCAACACTGCCTTCATGACTGTTGGAACAAATTGTTCTCATCTGCCCCTTCCCCTGGAGAAAAGAGGATGTGGAATAGGGATGTGGAATATTGAGCATACTGTAAGATCCAGTTGATGTGTTTGCTGGTTTTATTGAACTTTTCCTCTCATTTAAAAAAAATTCTTTTGAAAAGAGATGGCTTACTGGATAAGGAAGTGGGAAAGGATATATTCAGAAATTAAGGTTATATTTTGTTTTTAATAGATGACAAGCAGTACAGTATAAACATCTCATTAGTCTTCACAGGAGCAACCCTGGAAGGTAAGTGCTAGTATTATCTCCATTTTACATTCAAGGAAACTGAGACAAACAGGTTAAATGACTTGACCAGAATCAAACAGCTTGTAAGTAGTCAAATCTTCTTGACTTCAGGCCCAGAACCTTATCTAATGCACCACTGGGGGGAAAAAAAGATAATTAATAATCCATGTATGCTATAAACAGGAACTCTGTAACCTGGAACATCTCATTCCAGAACCACTTTGGTTTTTGTTGTTGTTGTTGTTATTTTTCTGTACAAATTTATTTTGTTTTCTATTCATGGAACAAAACAAGCATTTCTATAACACAATACAGTTAAAAGAGATGGTTGCACATGAAACTGAAAATCTACCATGTACTACTTGTTCTCTTCAAATATACAACAAAGTTATGTAAATTTTTTTCATTTTTTTCTTCCCTCCCCCTTCCCAGACAGCTACCATTAGATTACATATAGGTATGTTATGTGTGTACATATAGATATATGTAAAATTATTCTGTACATAATTCAATTTATCATTTCTTTCTCTGGATACAGATAGCATCTTTCTTCCTATGTCATTTATTTTTAATTTGTATGTTAATCTTATAAATATACAAACATATATATATTTATATATATAAGGATATACATACATATATATATAAGAAGCATAAAGAAAGAGAAAAGTGAGGGAGGGAAACAAGAGAGGGAAAAAGAAAGAATATATATTATATAATCTTACATATATTATTATATTATCTGTATTATTATTGTATTATATAATCATATATATTATATATAAATATACAAATATTATATATGTTTTAAGTCAAAATGACAGTCACTCAAAGTTGTTCTTAAAACAATGTTCTCTTGATTCTACTCATCTTGGTTTTCATCATTTCTTATAGCACAGTAGTATTCCATCACAAACATACCACACCTTCTTTGGTCATTCCCTAACTGATGGAAGTCCCTGCAATTTCTAGTTCTTTGCCACCACAGAGAGAGCTGCTATGAACATCCCATTCACGTTCATTTATAATTAACTTTCATGAATTTCTCTCCATCTTATTTTTATTCAACACTTTTTTTCTCAGGCTCTTTTTTTTAAAAACTCTATCCCTGTTACCTTATTTTCTCCCCCCTACCTTCTATCTCCCCCACTTCACCCACCCCTCCCAGAGTTCCCGCCCCCCCCCCCCCAATCCCTTTCTCTGCTTCCCAGAGAACCACTTTGGATAACGAAAAATGAGTCTATTGTACTGGTATATCAGATTGCTAAAATTCCAAGTTGTCCTTATTAATGTTGTAACTATCTTAACCACTGGGTCAATTAATTTTTTTAAATAGGCCACTGTAGATAAGATGGAGGTTAAATTCTTTTTTGCATTTTGAAAATTGAAAAAAATAGGGTTGATTGTTAACATCATCGACATGGTCAGTTTGCTTCACATGATTAGTTACATCATGTGCACAGTGCTTGGCACATAGTGAGTGCTTAGTAAAAGCTTGTTGACATTTACAATTGTTCCCAAGAGGTGATGTGGCTAGTTTTCTTCTAGTGTAATAACAATTCCTGCCTATGCTCATCTCAGCAGATGACTTTTCACAACAGAGCTTTTTTAGAATTATATTTTTTGCTTAATTTTAATAGTGTTTACCATATATTAGTCTTTGCTATTTTAATGTAGCATAGGGTCTATTTAATTAAGTTTTTGTAGCTTAAGATTAATTAAAATGAGTAGGATTTTTCTTCTTAATTCAACCTATTAAAGAAAACATGACTAAGTACAATTTAACTTTTTTAATTTTATTTTTATTCCAAACTGAGCAAATGTGAAATAAAATACACTTCCAAATGCATTTACATGATATATAATAGAAAAGAAAAAAGATGACTGTACATGAAACAGCATAGCTTTAATATATACAGATAACTTTTTTCTTTAAGTATGTAATATATTTAGTTGGTAGCTTTCAAAGCCATCCTGCTTATCTTTCTTTCTAGCCTTCCTTCTGTTCTCTTCTCTGCATTAAAAAAAAAGATACCTCATTGATCTTTCTTTTTTCTTCCTTCTTTGCTTTCTTCTTCCTTCTTTCCTTCCTTTCTCTCTTTTTCCCTCCCTTCTTTTTTCCCCTCCCTCACTTTTCTCTTTCTCTGTCCTTCTTTCTTCCTTTCCTCTCTACTCTCATTGAAAAAATAAAAACAAAGTTCTTATAAAAATATGCATGATCAGGAAAAACAAATTCCTACCTTGTGTGTAGACTCTTTTCTTCTTTTTTAAAAATTAATTTATTTATTTTCTTGTTTACATCACTCATTTCCATGAGATTTTGAGTTTTTTAACTCTTTCCCCTACCCACCACCCCAAAACAGCAATCCCACTGTATAGTCCCTCCCCAATCTGCTCTCTCCTATGTCCTCCCCCATCACCTCCCTAACTTTCCAGTAGGGCAGAATGGGTCTCCCTACCCCAGTGCCTGTATATCTTAATTCCCAGTTGCATGTAGTTAATAATAATAATAATCATAATAATATACATATATATTTTTAACATTTGATTATAGAACTTTAAATTCTAGATTCTTTCCCTTCCTCCCTCATCACCCACCCCTACTGGAAGAGTAATTTCAATTCAATACAGGCTATATATGTGTAATTATGTAGAATATCTCCACAGTGGACATATTGTGAGAAACTGATTATATGTTCCTCCTTCCTATCCCACCCCCCCTTGTTCTATTCTCTACCCCCTTTACAGAAATGTGTACTTCCAGCACTCCTCCCCCCATCCTGCCCTCCCCTTCATCATCCCACCTCTCATCCCCATCCCCACTACTCTCCTATGTGGCAAGATACCCAGTTTAGAGTTTATGTCATTCCTTTCCTAAGCCAAATTCAGTGAGAGTAAGGTTGACCCATTGTCTTTTGCCTTCCTGTTCTTCCCCTCCTTTGTAACAGTTATCCCTAGCCTCTTCTATATGAGATGATTGACCCCATTCTGTCTCTCCCTATCTCCTTTCATTCTAATCCTCTCCCACCTCAGAATTTCACCTTTTAAAGTATCGTCCCTTCCTATTCAATTGATCCTGTGCCATCTATGTGCACATATATACACATACTCAGATATGTGTTCATACACATATATAAACCCTCCTACATAGACATATGTGTATGTATACATATATATACATTAGTATTCCCTTCACATGTTCTCATAATGAGAAAAGTTTCATAAGTTACAATTATTGTTTTTCCATGTTGGCATGCAAATGGTTCAACTTTGATAAGTTCCTTATGATTTCTTTTCAATGTTTACCTTGTCATGCTTCTTGTATTTGAGTGTCAAACTTTCTTTTCAGTTCTGGTTTTTTCAGCAAGAATGTTTGAAAGTCCTCCACCTCACTGAATGACCATATTTTTCCCTGTGCTCAATTTTGCTGGGTCAGTGGTTCTTGGTTTTAATTCTAGCTCACTTGATCTCCAGAATATCATATTCCAGGCCCTTTGATCCCTTAATGTAGAAGCTGCTAGATCCTGGGTTATCCTAATTGTATTTCCACAGTATTCAAATTGCTTCCTCTTGGCAGCCTGTAATATTTTCTCCTTGATCTGGGGACTCCGGAACCTGGCTATAACATTCTTAGGAGTTTT
>CM053580.1:163684558-163713344 GCA_028627135.1 Pseudochirops cupreus
TAATCCTAACAGTGGTATTGCTGGGTCAAAGGGTATGCAATTATTTATAGCCCTTTGGGAAAAGTTCCAGATTGCTCTCCAGAATGGTTGTATCAATTCACAACTCCACCAACAATGCATTAGTGTTCCAATTTTTCCACATCCTCTCCAGCATTTGTCATTTTCCTGTAAACAGACTCTCTTAAACCAAAAAAGATGCTTTTACATTTCCCCTCTCTTCATACTTAACAGGCATCCATTTCTTAAATCGGACTCTGTGATGATTCAAAAGCTAATGAGGTATGGAAACAGTGTGCAATATAATTGTTCTCTGAAAACTTATTGTATAAAAGTAGGAATCTTTATACTTTTTGAAGTCCTGGAACCTTTATATTAAAAGAAAAAAATCCTTGGATATTTGATCAACTGGAAAAATTGTATATACATATGTGTGTATCTAATAAATGATTTCTTTTGGACCAAACCTGTGATATCATTGAAATAGGGAGTTTTCAGTGAGGAATTTCCTCTACCAATGCAGATAATCACTTTCTTTTTAACTTATAATCTTGAAAGTGGCATGGAGTCCTGAGAATTTAAGTGATTTTCCAGGTTAAAATTCACACACTTAGTATGCTTCAGAGTCAGGATTTAAAACCTTTTGGGCCCTGAGGTCACTTTCTGTCCACTACCTCTGCCTCTGGTAGTAAAAAAAAATGCGAAAGGCTCATTAATTCAATGACTGCCTATTATATGTAAGGCAAAATGAGTAAAACAGCCTCTCGTCTCCTGTAAATTGTAAGTAACAATTCATATTAAAGATAGTACCTGAAATAACTCAAAAATGATGATAAAAAAATAAACACGAGATTAAGGATATCGGAGTAGAGACTATGGAGGCTTTGGAGACTACTGTAATGAGATTTATCTTTCGGAGGAATGAAGTCCTTGGAAAGCATGAAGTCTCCTCAGGAATTAGTGATTCTTATTGATTAATCTTATAGACACCGGTAGGCCTAAATGACATGATCTTTTTCTTTTTTCAGTTGACCAGTAGTTTGTCCCCCAAACTTTGCTCAGATCAAAGAGATTAACGAAGCCCACCCTGGGAGGCTCCCTCCACAAACATCTTATGACTCTAAAAGAAGCCGGGTAAATAAAATAATTTAGATTAGGGGACTCCCCTTGGCTCCGGGTAGGATTTTCGCGATTAGAATGTGAACTCTGAGACCCAACAAACGGGGATTAGGAGGCAGCGGGCTAGGGAGGGGGTGACTCGCGTTAGGGTATAATAAGCTTTGCCTTCTGTGATCAATTCGCACTCCCTTCCTCCTCTATTCTGAGCGCTGTGAGGGCAGTGTCCTTTCTCGAGAAAGAGAAATAAACTCTTCTCTCATGCTGCACACAGATTTATTGTCTTTATTACTCCTTAAAGTTCACAAAGCAAACGTTAATAACTGTAAAAAACAATCCTTATTCACTTCCTTGGCAATCCTTGACTACCCCTGGAAACAAATGAAAAATCATAGGACAAAAGAGAAAGTTTAATTTTTTGATAGGAGAAGAAAAAAAGAGATTGGGAGAATTCTGGCAACATGGATGAGTAAGAGTTCCCCTTGTTCATTTCAAAACAGTTACAAATATACCAGAAAAACTAAAAGAGGGTAAAAAAAATCCTTACAGAAAAAAATAAGCTGAAGTTTATTCAAAGAAAAAAGAAATCGACAAACCACGACAAAAGCTCCTCAAATAATAATAACATAACCGAAGATAAAAAGAATGTTAGAAGAAATCTCCAAAAAAGAAAATAAAGGAAAAAGAAAGAGAATAATCCTGAAATGACTACAACTAGAACTCAAGAAAAAAAAAAGAATGAAATGGCCACAAGAACTCAAGAATCATTGAAAAGCCTAATTAAAACATTAAAGGGAGATAAATGGAAGAAAATTAGATTTCTTAATTTTTAAAAAAATCTCTAAACATGAGTCAATGGATTAGAATAGAAGGTGGAAAACCTTAAAACAGTAGACACCCTGGAAAATAAAAGGGAAGGAGTGAAATTTAAATGTAACAATATAACACAAATACTTGATCAAAGTCGAAAGACAATAAAATTGGAAGAAGAACACATCTATAAACAAAGATTGTGACTTCAATGGCAGAATTCAAAGAGATAACATAGAATTATTGGTTTTCCACAAAAACCTTTTTTTTTTTAAATTTTTTTTAGCCTTTTTTTTGGAGAGCAATTGGGGTTAAATGGCTTGCCCAAGATCACACGGCTAGGTTTTTGTGTTAACCATCTGAGGCCACATTTGAACTCAGGTCCTCCTGACTCCAGGTTGGGTGCTCTATTCACTACTCCACCTAGCCCCCTTTCCACAAGAATCTTAACCAAAAGTATGGAAAATAGGGGGCAAAGTACAGATGAGTGGAAATCCACAGGAATCCCATGAAAAGGAATGCCAGGTTGAGCCTACCTAAAAAAGTAGTCATCAAGTTCCGGAGTTTCTGAATTCAGGAGAAAATATTACAGATAACCAAAAAGTGGGGAAAAAAAAAGAGCATCGGCCCAAATCACACAGGGCTACTAAATAGAAATAAGGAGTGAGAAGTAATTTTGGACTATGATATACCAAAAAGCAAAGGAGAATGGCTTACACCAAAAGAAAATAACCTACTGTTATGGGAATCTGAAGATCATCCCTGCCCCAAGGCCCTTTGATAGGCTTAAGTGGCTCTGAGAACCTTCCCTGATTTGAAAGTACACTCTGTCCCCTAATAGGATCAATGTGGTCACATGGAGCCTGTGATGGGAGGCTTGTTCTTCAGGAATTCCCACGCCTTATTATTTTGTGATTGGGCAGTGGGTCAAGAGGGCTGTGACAGTCTCCGAATCCAGGAGAAGGCTATATACGCCCTAATGTGAGGTTTTGCTTTGGGGCTCACTTTGAGAACAGTTGTGTGATTTGGCCAGACGAGACTCTGGGATGCCATTGAGCCCCCCAGCTTTGAAAAACCCAGATGTTGGTGCTTCCCTCTCTGGTAACTAGGTATGGATGTAATGGTCAGATGACTGGAAGTGTCTCCTGATCTGTTTCTTTGTCTGCTTGTAACTTGTGTTTTGTATTCTGTTTGCATGCTCTGAAGTTCAGGGTGCTGACTTTTTCCCCTGAACTAGGTAAATGATACATGTTTGATTAAAGTAAGATTGTTAACCCATTTTGAGTTGCTTTCCTTTAGAAAAGCAGATCTAAGAACCTGTGCTAGCAGCCATCCTGGGTATGCTATGGTGCTTGCTGATACACCTACAAAAATAAGCTTAATCCCATAGGGTGACAATGGACTTTTAGAATTGATGACTTATGATATTTATTTGGGAAAAAACAGAGTTGGG
Organism: Pseudochirops cupreus; assembly: GCA_028627135.1. Classification (NCBI taxonomy): domain Eukaryota; kingdom Metazoa; phylum Chordata; class Mammalia; order Diprotodontia; family Pseudocheiridae; genus Pseudochirops; species Pseudochirops cupreus. The sequence goes on from CM053580.1 coordinate 163,687,935, forward strand.
TGGAATCACTGAAATGTAAACAAAGTTTACAAAAGAAACTTTTTAGGGTAATCTGGAATTGTAATTTTGTTGGTGTATAAATTCCCAGTGAGGAAACTCTTTATCAATGCAAATAAGCAATTATGCTGCAATTTATAGTCCTAGACTAGAGTTGCTGGGCGTACTTAGAGGTTGTGATTTGTTCAGGCTCACACAAAGCCAGTATGTGTTAGAGGCAAGAACTGACCCACAGCTGCATCTTTTTAAGAGCAAGCCTTTCTTGCTTAAAAGAAGTAAAAAACAAACAAACAAATAAACATAAGCTTACATACTGAAAGGGGGAGGCAATGAAAAAAAAAGGGTTCATGATATAACCCTCCCCCTACCCTCTAGAGTTCATTTGCCCAAATCCCACTAGTACCGGTAGGAGGGTAGAACAGAAGATGACTGCTACTACTTTTCAGGTTCAAGCTCCCTTGTGGGGAGCTATCCTCAAAATACTAGCTCACAAGCCCTTATCACTATTTTCCCTCCAAACTCAACCAGTAGATGACTCAGTTATTTAGTAAAGTTATATATTCAAATGCATAGGAAGAGCAGTTACAAAGCATTTTCCTAACCCCAGGGGTTTACTCCCTTGGGATCCCCCTTCCTGCCTGTAGAGAATTCCCACAAATTCAGAAGGGGGAGGGTGGGTTTGAATTTACAATACAGTGGTAGTGAGGTATACCTATAGAGAACACACATATGTGGCAATTCACAATTCCATAACCTCAATATTTTAATGACTTTTCTCTCTCTTTAGGGTTCTCATGAAATCTGTTGTGGGGCGGGGCATTGGTGATGAATAAGTCACCCTACAGCACAGCTTGGCTAGTTCTATGGGGCACAAAATGTTTCCGCTGGATGAGTGGCTCGGTAGCACTGGCTCCTCAGAGGGTTTAATATCTCAGGCCAATCCTCTGTAGTTGATATCAGGCCTCTCACCAGGCTCAGCTACTGTTTATCTGGACCAGGCATGTTACTCTATAGCTGGACAGTGGCTGCTAGGTAGGGTTAAGCAGATTGCTCAGAGGCTGTGCTTTCCTCACAATGTAGGTCAATACACCGGACTCCCTTGCCTTGCTCTTTCACAGGTAACTGAAATCTCTTCTGCCTTCAACCATTGGTTGGCTATGTGGTACTGGGTTCTCATCAGATGGAGTGTTAACCATGTGCTCTCTTTCTCTCTCTCTTCTATCTCTTCTCTTCTCTCTCTCTCCTCTAGGCAAAACAAACCTAGATTCAAATCCAGCCTCAGACACTTAGTAGCTGGGTGACCTTGGGCAAGTTACTTAACCTCTGCCTTAACTGTGAAACAGAGATAATAATAGCACCTATTTCCTACATTACTGTGAAGTTCATATGAGACGTTTAATAAAGCACTTAGCACAGTGCTTATTATTATATTATTATTATTTAAGTGCTTATTCAGTTTCCCCTTTCACTTCCTGTCCCTTTCCCTTTTTAGCTGGAATACTTGCAGGTTTCAGCTACCAAAATTTACACTCCTTCGGGCAGAGCTGGAGCAGGAACACTACTGAGCTCTTTCAGCTAGGATCATGACCCTTAGATTAAGATCAGCAGAAGCATCTGTCCTTTGAGTCCTTCAAAGACTCAACTCAGATGTTTGTCATTTCTAGGAAACCAATGGGAGAGCTTGTGTCGCTCCTATTCGATAATCCTTCCTTGCTTAAAAACTCCTTCCCTTGGTAAGCCCCTTCTCTTAGGGTCCTGAGGTTCACTCCATTCAGGTCTCCCTCCCATACCTCTTTGTGAATCACACAGATGAATGGCTAAAGAAGAAGTAAAGTCAGTCTGTGCCCTGGAGGCAAGTTCATTGTCTCTCACTGGCTTCTTCTTTAGCAACAGAGCTATCCAAAGATCAGACTCTGCCTACAGTTAGGAAGGTCTTCTCTTCATCTAAAGATCTACCTCATTATATTTCTATTTCCTTCCTTTAGCCATCCAGATTTGAAGAAATCTCCCCGGGTATCCTCTCTTACAATGATTTATGGGCTTTTTTTTGGTCGGCTTCTCTTATTTCTTATTTCTGATCTATATTTTCCAATACATTTCTGGCCATCTTCATCTATCCCCACCTTTGAATTAAAGTCACCAAGTATCAAAACACATATTGATTTAATTTGGGGGGTCTTCTTAAGTTCTTTGTACAGTTTTTCTATCTCTTTATCCTCTGCAAAGGATGTTGGTGCATGACATGCAATTATTTTCATAGCGATGGGTTTTTTTTGCAAATAATTAATGTCTCATGAAAGGCTATCTCTTCTTGTCTTTAGAAATAAAGAACTATCTTCATCAATTTCTTTATTTGCCTCTCTGAGAACCTTTGACCTATCCTTCTACTAGTCCCAACTTCTTTCTCCTGTTTTGTCCTCAGTGAGACTGTCAAGATTGGTGGGATCCAGTCTGTCCCATAGTTATGTCTGCTTGTTGGTCATAAAACATAGATCTTGCATTCACACTAAAGTTTCTGTGTAGTCTAATAACCAGACAGAAACTTTCTCTTTCTTTTCTGCTACTTTGCCAGAATTACTGCAGAAAAGCAGTGGGATTTATGTGAGGACCAGTTTTCCTGATGTAGCTTCCCCGACCTCCCTGACGCAGCTCCCTCCCCACAAGCAGACAGATTGGCTACAGCTTCCCTGAGCCACGTCCTGGTCCTAGATGCATGTAGTGTGGCCTCTCAGACATGGTGGGTAACTGAGACCACATGGATCACCATGCCCTGATGACTGACTGACCAGACAGTTTCCAACTGGGGACTAGAAAAGGTTACATCCAGAAAAGCTTAGTGTCGCTGTATCTTTGTTGTAAATTCTTGCTGAGTCTGGGTAAAGTAATTGTCCTTCTTTGTTAAACATTCAGTGACCTTTTTTTTTTAAAGTAATTTACAGATGTATTTTTTTAGTAGACCATTCCTTCATCATCAAACAACTGCATTAAAGTTATAGGTGTCTTCTGTGCATGTTAAAAATCCCCCCCCCCAAAAAAAAAATCCCACAAGAGGCCTTGGTAATTTGTACTGCAGAGAAAACTTTGTTCAACAATACTCTGATTATCAATATCAAATGAAGAATAAAACAAGAAGACATACGTTTGCCAAATGTATTTATCATTGTCATACAAGACTATCCTGCATGGAACTTAAAAAGGAAGTGTAAGGGGACAATACTCAAAATTATATAGCAATGAAGCTTACTCACACGTTTGATGCCATAGGAAAACACTAATTTTAAAGTTCACTGATGAATGAGAGCCTAAAGAGTGTATATACACATATTCAACAGAAAGTAATGGGCTTCATCTTCCAAAATTTATTTTTTAACTCAAAATGGATATATTTTATAGTTAAGATAATTAACATTTATGACAAAAGACTGGGACTTTCACATTCAAATATTAGCATTAAAGATTCAGTGACTAGTGAGTGCCTTATTTCATCCCAAGGTTGAAGGCTGAACCTGAACCAAGAAGGTGCTGGCTTTAGAACCATGCCTGTGATACAACTGTGCAGGTCTAAGACCCTTTTTGTGTTATTCTTGATCTCATAGGTTGTCATGGCCAATGAATGGTTAGCCTACCAGTGAGGCGCCTGTTAGTAATTATCTAGGCTAATTCTAAAAAAAAAAACACAACAGATTGATTCTATTGGCAGGACCATAACTTGGGCCTTTCCAGTATGATAAGGCAATTATAGTAAAAGAATTACTTTTAAGGAAGACCTCTGTGTCATGATTAGGGCAAGCAACAGAGTAGGATTTTGTGTGGGTGCTGGGAGTATAAAAACAAAATACCTCTACCCTCAAGAAGTTTATCTTCTATGTAGGGAAATGATGACATCTCCTCTTTAGGAGTTCATTTAAAATTGGATAGATTCTCAGCTATCCAGAATATGTTAAAGTGTTTTACCTTGTAGTTAAAGAGTTAGCCTTTCAAAGGCACTTCCATTAGTGTTTGTAAGATGGTCTTAATATTCCAACTACTTCATAAAAGATACAAGATGTGTCTCTCTTGAGTTCTGTAGCCCTTTATTTAAACAAGGGCTTTGATGAATGGAATTAAATTAAATTAACAGAATAGCTAAGTTAATGGAACAGCTTTCACCTTTGCAGTTGAACTTTGAACTCTTATCATGTAGGCTGGATTTTTTGCTAAGGAAAAATGAACTTTTCCAGTGCAGGCTGAACAAGCAAATTCCATTGTTCTCCCACAAGCTGAAAGGAGGATAATATATGACATGGGGTAAATGAATGGGCTGGTAAGAGGTTCCTTAAGAATATGCTTTTCATGCCCTTGCATCTAACACTGTGGAACTATTTTGTAATTTATTTTCATTTTGTCAAAAAAGATGAGATACTGGCCTCTTTGCCAAGAAGCAGTGATGTACTGACAGAGGAGGAACAAATATAAAGCAGGATGGTTTGCTGGCTCAGCTGTTTATAATAGCTTTTTGCCTTACCAATGACGTGGAACAAGAAAGGATTTAATGGGAATGATTAGAAGGAATTATCATTGGTAATGTGGCACTGTCACTCATTTTTATTATATAGGGCTGGATCCAATAGCCTTTAGTTATATATAAATGGGAGGTCAAGGTATATGAATGAGCAGAATTGGACCCTAGCATAATGGACCCTAGGATAATGGAAACAAGTAAAATGCTGGTTAAAATTCAGTATTTGTTCTCTTTTAGATGTTTCTCATATTTCTAAAGGAAAGTTGCTTGAAATTTATAGTCATCTTGAATTCTACTTAGCCTTGAGAATGGTCTGTCCAAGGTTCTGCTGTACTAGGGGCTTTTCTGAGTAGATCACAAATGGGGCACTGGGAACCATTTCTGAGAAAGCATGGAGCTGCCTCCTTGTGCATCTGCAGGGACTCCTTCATCCTGTTCCTCCTGCCCCTGTTCCTTTATTCTTCCTTTGAATGAGACTAGCCATTAATGAGGATAGGGTCTTTTTTCTGCCTTGGGAGGTATAAAAAGTTTAGCTTGGGGATTAATTCTGTTGGAAGAATATTTCTGAGCTTTACTGCCTGATGCTTAACTGATTGCTGTGGGGACTACTTGACTCTTGTTGTGGTTGTTCTTCGATCACTGCAGTCATGTCTGACCCTTCATCACTTTATTTGGGGTTTTCTTGGAAAAGATACTGGAGTGGCTTGCCATTTCCTTCTCCAGCCCAGGGTTACATAGCTAGTAAGTGTCTAAGACCAGATTTGAACTCAGATCTTCTTGACTGTTTAGAAAATTACCTTTCTGCCACCCATCTGCCCCATCTTTATTCTTACTACCTATGGAATACTCTCCTGACTTCTACTGACCTAGTGATTATGAAGGTAGAGAATAGTAAATGTTATATATATTTAACTCTGAAGTTGATTTCTTAAAAACTGCTAATTAATCAGAGTGGTTTTACATGTTATGTCTATGATCCATGAGTACTTATTACATTTTAACCCTTAAACCTGAGTAGTTAGATTAGGTCTACCATATGGATGCTTCATGTTTTCAAAATGAATTAAATAATGAGCTTAAAGATAGGAAAATAATAGTTTCTAACAGCTCAAAAATATTCCCTAGACAAAATTTTACCTTAATAGGTGGTAATCCGTCCTTCTCTAGCTATACTTATAAATATCCTGTGGTTGGTCACACATAGGAATGTTTTGTGTTGGTTGCCAGGATTTGCTTCATGCACATGAATTTGAGACAGCAGGACCTTGACCCCAAAAGAGAAATCCATTCCATTCATTTGGAATGCAATCTGATTTGAGAAATACATTTAATTTCTTTCTTCTACCAACCCTACTACCACCACAAACTTTGACTTGCCATATAACCACCTTCCCCAACCAGTCCGGCCTGAAATTTGCAACCTTAAAGTCATTCTTTTAGATTAGATAATAAAGAATATCAAGAAGGACACTAGTAAAAAGCACATTCCTCAAAAAGAAGAATGGAACTTTGAGAGTGCCTTCTCTGTTTTTTCCTATTGATATATTATTGTGGATTGGATTAGATAGATGAAAGCATTTATTAAGCACTTAACCATACTTATGTGCCAAGTACTGTGTTGAGGGCTAGGAATAGCTATGTTTGTTACCTTGGAAAATTCACCTTGGAAGGTCCACTGATGCTTCAGGAAGAAAAAGAGTTGATGTGTATGCTAGGACCACAAGAATAAATAGAATACCATATTGAGGTGAAAGTCAACAAAGTTTACACAGGAAATAGGCAGAAAATTAATAGCAGTATAGAATAATAGATTCAAAGCCAAAGAGACTGGGGCCAGACATGCCCAGTGTAGGAGCAGTAAAACACAGTATTGGCAAACGACTGTGTCTCTAATGCAATATTTCTGCCAGAGGCAACCTCCTTTCATGGTGTCTGCATGCTAGCCAAGCCTTCTCATGGAACTGGATCCTACCCACTGCAGGCCCAAATACACAGAAAGATGATCCCAAGGAGATGAGGCAGAAGGCAAGAGAATTTCATTTGCTGGGCAGGTGGAAAGCTTAGCAACATAAAGCTGGAGTAGCCAGGAGATAGCACAGAGTGGCCCCCAGGAAGGGCAGGTGGAGTGACCTAATAGAGGAGAAGTTGAATTTCTGAAGGACAACAATGGCATGCCAAAGATGGAGTAGACCAAAGGAAGTAGAGGTGTCAAAACGGGGAAGTACTGCTGACTGATGACTAGAGAAAATAGAACTTTAGGTAATTTTCTATGCAGTCTTAACTAGGGCATCCCTGTTGATTACATTCCAGTCACAGATGTAGAGTGTATGAATAACTCTTGGCTCTAAAATGATGAATTGATGAATTCTGCCCCTCAAAAGACAATGTTGTTAACTTTACATTATAAGAGTTCACTTTCTGATTTCAGAATATGGCCATATCAATGAACTTGTAGGCAGTGTGAGATTTGAACTACTCACCAACAGAATCATCACCTAATTCCCTTCATTTTATGGATGAGGGAACTGAGGCCCAAAGAACTTAAGCTATTTTACCATATTATTTTATGTTTTTAATTTTTCCCCACCATGATGCAGTGGACAATAATCAGCCTTTATGGTAGTGATTAAAACCTCAAAATAACAGAACTAAAGGGGAATTGATACTCCTGAATAAAATTCAAAATCCTTGACAACCTGTTTATGCCTCTGGCTCCTCCACATCTGACCACTTTTCTGTGTATAACTAAGAAAACAGGTTGCGGAAAATTTTTTGATTTGGTTTAGTTGTACACCAAAAATGTAATGGGCTAGCTATAGAATCAGTGTGTTCTTAGCTGAGTTGAAACTTTCTATGATTCAGTGGCTTTTTTGTGGCCATCTTCCAAATAAAATGAAGACATGCTGCCATCCCTCCTTCTACTGGAAGGAGAGAAGGCAGTTGAAGTAAATCACAAAGTACCATGTGCTGTGACATCAGCATAAGTTGCAGAAGATATATAAATAACTTGTTAAGACGTTACAAATCAAGTCACGCTAATACGCTTAAGAACTATGATCAACTCAATGAACAATCATGATGTCAGAGGACTCATCATGAAACACGTACCTAACTCCTAACAGAAAGAATATGGACTCCGTCTCCACCCCAACATCATGGTGATGGGGGATCCAAATCATAAGGTCACAACCTCTTAGTCTGGACAAGTCTATTTTGAGACTGATGCTCAATAACCTCCTCAGTAAAGAGGTTAAGGAAGTAAAGAAAATAAAAAGCAGAAAAGGCATCCAGAGGCCTACGCACAAACTCACCTAGTTGAATCCCCTGCTTACCATGTGGCCACAGTCACCTTAATACAATGGAGAAAAGATCCAGTCCTTTCTTACCCCTCATTGGAAGGCTCAGAGTTGCATGATGCCAATTAGCGAAATGAAGGAAGAGACCTAGATGAAAGCTATCTCTTCTTTTAAAGGCCCATTGAGTCATCAGTTCCTCTGGCTTCGATAGTCAATGAACAAATAATTTCATAATTGCAAAGAATCCACATCTTTCAGGTCTGAGTCAGACGCATGGACATGTCTTCTTCAACATGCCCAAAAACTGAGCTAGCACAAGCGGTTGGTCAGAACAAGGAAGGATAATTCTGAGCACATTATATGGAACATCCATAGTTACACTGGTTTAGGATACAACTGTAATAAGGAATTGGGTTTTCCTTCCAGCTCAGTGAATATAATAATCACAAAGAACAAAGTGTTAATGAGATGTTAACATCTATAGATCCTCTTAAGACATGTGAACACCTTTTTCTGAGAAAATCAGAAGGGGCAGTGATTATGTAGCTTAAAAGTGGGCCATGGCTCAGGGGAATAAAAGTAACTAAGCCTTGGAGAAAAGTTGGGAAGTTTAGGTGAGTAAAGGACAGATGATACCTGTTGAAGAGACTCCTGGGGAGAGAGAGGAAGCAGGTGATTTCTCCCTCCTTCCCTCCACCCCATCACATCATCTAGCAGCAGAGCTACTAGCCACTCCATCCAGTAGTTGGGGAATCAGTTCAAGAGCATTCTAGGTACGGTTTGAAAGGAAGAGGACACATACTTCTGAAAGACAGAGATACAAAGAGGCTGTCACTGAAGGCACCTTTGAGGACCACAACTTCTGACAACAGAAAAGACAGCTGGCTATAGAATGAAGAGAGAGTTAGCCCTGGGACTCAAGAGGCAAGTTTCAGAATGCAAAAGACTCTGGGAGCACAGCTGAGCAACCCACCTAGTAGAGATGTTATGCCAAGTGGGGAGCTTTGTAAGCACTCCATCAGAGAGAAAGGATTCCAGGCCCTGAATTACTGGAGCAGTGAGTTGTCTACATGTTTGTTTCACTACCATTGTAATATGTTTGTTCCCACTCTTTCTAAGGGAACTGTGTAATAATGGGAGACTGTAAGCTAGGACTATGAAGGGAAACTTCTGTAGCTACTGTTTTCTTACTACCCAATTCTAGTAAATGCCTTTGCTAATAGCTAATTGTGTCTACAGGAAGATTAATAGGAAACAGCCAGCAGGGGTTCATAATCTTAAGACTGGATACACATATGGTAATGTTAGAATTCAAGCTGGTAATCATTCAATGTGAACCCCAATCCATGAGTGTCAAGCTGGGAGAATATCAAAGAAGGGGTGCAAATACAATCTATTTGCAAAACACTATGGATGACAACGACAGAACTTATATAAGAGCAAACACGTTGATGAGAGAGCCAGCTAAACTAAACCCAAGAATCCCAAGAGTATTTCTAAGTGACACTAGAAGGAGAACAATAAAAACATGCAAAAATAAATGGATCTGCCAGCATTTCTATTTGTGATACGTACTCATGGATGACAACAACGAAAGTACCACACTTGTACTCTATGACCTGTAGACTTGATGAACTCATTGATGAACAATATGCTAAGTAATAAAATAGAAATAATTCTCAAGGAGAATTATCAACCTGACAGAGGAAATACACACTGGAGGCAACACACTCTTAAAAACCGTGGGAATGATTTATAAGGTTATCTTAAAAGGGTGGAGATTTCAAAAGAGTGGGGAAATCCAGAATACTTTAAAAAATTCTTTTCAAGTTAACAAGAAGACTTTAGCAGCCAGTGACCTATAAGTCTGTTTTGCTATTTCTATAAAAATCTTTGTGAGAACAGTCTTGCATACAATATTATTTCAAATAATGGCCATACTCTCCCTCAATCTTATGAAACTCTTATAGTATGTAGAATTGAAGTTATTTTTCAATATTTTTTTTCCTTCTGAGACCTAATTTGAAGGGGAAGGTACTGCCCCCTAGACATACATTTTGTTTGCTGAAAGAAGCAGGAAAAGGAAATTCTATGTGAAATACAAAGGGAAAATAGTATGAAGGAATACAAACAGTTCTCAGGGAACCTGAGAGAAAAAGCAGTCTCTTAGATAAAAGTGCTTGAGGAGAGATACAGAGAATTCTGAGAAGACCAGAATGAAAAACATGCCCTCAATAGTAAAAAGTATTAACTAATTGTTAAAGATGCTTGCAGTGTGTTGTTTCTGAGCAGCTAATATACACATGACTATTTTCAAGACTTTGGAGCTTTATTGTTGGGAAACCACACATCGAGAAATGTTTTGAGACTACTGTAAAATAGCTTTTTGTGTGCAACATAATAGGTAGAAGTGAGCTATCTGACACACATGGATTTGGGGTTTTTCAACCTAAGTTAAACATGAGTCACTATACATGTGAAGGACCTGATTTGAAGCACTGGAAGCCAGAATGAAAATCCAGAGATCAAAAACTAGATCAGGAATCATGAACAAAGAAGCTATGGGCAGAAGAAAGATCAGAGGAGCCAACATGAGCAGCTGCTTACAGAAACCAAGACATCAGGAGACAGAACACAAAAACCACTTGAGCTAAGAGACTGACAGAGCCTGAAACCAACTGACTAGAGGTTCTGCTGTTGATGAGGGAAGCTGATCTGACAGAAAGAATGTTCTACTGTTTTAAAGCACTGATTGGAAGAAAGAAAAATCCTCTGCTATAGCTGAAGATTTGGTTGGGGGTTAGGTTGCTTTTTTTCCCCTCTAGTGATAGATATAGCTTAAAAATAAGAGAAATCCCTTAAAGACTTACTTACGTTTCTCTTTATTGCTTCTATTGCTCAAGAGGAGAACATCCTTTAAAACCTAAACAGAGTTAAGCCTGAATTGTTTTGCTGATTCTGGGATTAAAGGAACTTTTTTCACAGAATGTCATTCTGCCTCAGCACCTAGCCAAGGAAGCAAACCTGGGAAGCTCTGTGGACCCCATCCTTAAGGCTGCTATTAACTAAAACAGCTTAAAATCAGCCAAAGCACAGAAGACAATCAGCTATTTCCAGCAGGAGAGCAGAAAGGTTCAGAAGAGAAGATGACATGCTGACATACTACAGACTGCTGCCTAAAGAGACCACACACACGGAGCCCCGTAACCCAGAGTTGTTCATTGCCCTAAAAATGTTGATTTCTTTACTCATGTGCCTTACTGCTAGGTTTCTGTGACTCAGATTCATGGGTACACTTAGAATCTTATTATTCTTGATTTTTGTCTGCTACTGAGTAAATGTTATTATTAGTCTTGGGTTTTTTTTCCTTCTTGTTCAGTAATTTTTCATGTTTAAGAGTTAATGGCACCATTGTAACTGATCTGTATAAACAGGAAGCACACTAGTTGGGGCTCAGAACTATAGCTGTATTTCCTGGTTATCCCTGAGAATAAGTTGTAGCTATATAACTGGCCATGGCCAGCTCCCCACTCTGGGAAACCTGCCAGTCTGGATGCAAATGAGGGTAAGTGAGTCAGTCCAGAGGGAAAGTGTGAAGGGAAGAAGTAAGGGTATACCATGCTTTGCCTCTCTATACTGATCACATAAAGATGTGGCCTATAATCGTGGGCTGCCTACATTCAAACTAATATGGCAATACAACATGTATATATGATTACAGATAAGGTAGAAATTAAGGTTTGCACTAATATCGGCCAGATAATGTAAGGGTTACATGTAGAGGTCCAAGTAATTTTTATTTTTGTGAATAAGGACAACTGATAGCAGATAGGAACATTGTTATGATCAGCAAATAATTTGTGAAGTTAGAATGAATTATGTCATTCCCTTCTCAGAGAATGACTCCCACAGAGTTCTAACATATAATATCCAATATATTTCAAACAGTAGACATTTTTGAGAGGGCTGCCACCATGAGTCATCATGACGCAATTTGGCTAGACCTGGCAAATTCTGTCTTTTCAAATTTAGCCACATTCAAGAATTTATTGCTCCAGTGCTCTATATTTGGGTTCTGTGGGCTGGGGTTTTTTTTGTTTTGTTTTGTTTTTTTATTGTGAGGGAATCCATGTATGAGCATTGACAGGGCTTAGGAAACGAATTATTGGGGAAAAAGCCCTCAAAGGCCTGTAAGGTGCTGTTGGGAAAAAATGTTATCTCCATGTTGCACTGATTATAGCTTATTATGAAAATGTAAATCATAGTCTGCTGAAAAACATGACATTTGTTTAGTATACTCTGCCAGCTTCAGAACACTGAAGGTGACTAGAGAAAGAAGAAGGAGATGAGAAAAATAGATAGGCTTGAAAAGGCTAAGAGTGAGGAGACAAAGGAATGTGAAGCTTAAGTCGTGTTCTAGTCAGAAGAATGTTAATTACTCATTTGGCAAGTAAAAACTCTACGGCTTACACTATTAAATTTACTTAATTGGACCTATATGAGTGTTTTTTCTCTAGAGCTAAAAACCAACCTGAAATTCTCTCATTTGAGATTAGGGCCCTTTTCTTTCTGTCTTGTTTTTTCTTCATTCCTTTCCCAACCTAAAAAGTTCCATAAGGTTGATAATAAAGGCTCTGGCATACTATCTGGGATGAATATATCTATATATATCTATATAGATATATATATGTGTGTGTGTGTGCTTGTATGTGTATATACATGTGCATATATACACACAAATACATACAGAATATATACATGTATATATTTCTATACACATATACAGATATATTCATATATACGTACACACAAATATATACAGAAACCAGAAAAATATAGATAAACCATCAAATACATATGGAAGGGGTGATGTGATTCCTCCTCCCCATTTCTGTTGATACAGTAACAGAAAATCAAGAATGTAATTATAAAATATAAAGGAGGTGTTAAGGAATTTGCCAATAACCACACAACAATGTGTGAAGCTCCATAATTAACTTCTGAGTGAAGCTAACTGCCATTACGCAGGAAACATCTAGAGATAAGAGAAATGCCACTCCCTTGGGTCTATGTTTTTAAAAAAGCAAGCCATGTAGCAGTGAAAGTTGGAGGCAGTGGTGAAGTGATCCTTGCACCCATACCTGAGGGGGTGAGAGGTATGTGTTTGTGGGGGTATGTGTGTTTGTGGGGGGTTTGTTTGTGGGAAGTGTTTGTTTGTGGGGGGGATGTTTGGGGGGGTAGTGAATCTTTTCTTTCTTCACCTTTAACCCTTTTCAGAGCTACTGGACCAGTAGTATACGTAGCATTCATAGGGAGCAGAGACCCACTATGGGCAGAAATGGATTCAGAAAAAAGCCACTTAAAGGGAGGCAGGGAGATCAGTTCAGGCATGGGAGACAGAAAGAGAATAAGCCCAGAAAAGAGGAATTGAATGCAAGGTTAAAACAAGTAATATATCTGAAAAGGCTTCTGAAGGGATAAGAATTATACAGAATTCTGATGAGAAATAGAATACTATCTGATGTTCTATACTAGAATTACAAAGGGCTTTAGGATTTTATAGTTGAAAGGGATTATAGCACTTCTTAAACTGTGTCATGTCACATAACTGAATGTGGCGGTCTTGAAAAATTTGGCAACAGTAAAAGGTTTCTGAACACTCAATGACCAAAAATTAATTCAAAATCAAACATGTAATGAATCTGAGGTGTTTCTGGCAATGCTTGCCCGTGTTGTAGCGAGCAACTTCTCTGCAATTTCCCTAATGAATACAGATGTAAAAATTTTAAATAAAATATCAGCCAAAAGATTATAGCAATTTATCATGAAGATAATACACTATGACCAGGTGGAATTTATACCAGGAATTCAGGGCTGGTTCAATATTGGGAAAACATCACCATAATTGACCATATCAATAACAAAATTAACAGAAATCATATCTCAATAGCTGCAGAAAAAAGCTTTTGACAAAGTATAACACCCATGCCTATTAAAAACACTGGAGAGCCTAAGAATCAATGGAGCTTTTCTCAAAATGATAAGGAGCATCTATCTAAAACCATCAGCAAGTATTATATGTAATGGGGATAAGCTAGAAGCATTTCCAATAAGACCAAGGGTAAAACAAGGATGTCCATTATCATCACTGTTATTCAATATTGTATTAGAAATGTTAACTTTAGATGTAAGAGAAGAAAAAGAAATGAAAGGAATTTGAATAGGCAACGAAGAAACAAAACCATCACTCTTTGCAGATGATATGATGTTATACTTAGAGAATCCTAGGGAATCAACTAAAAAACTACTTGTAATAATTAACAAGTTTATCAAAGTTGCAGGATATAAAATAAATCCACATAAATCATCAGCATTTCTATATATTACTAACAAAGTCCAGCAGCAAGAGATAGAAAGAGAAATTACATTTAAAGTAACTGTAGAAAATACAAAATATTTGGGAGTCTACTTGCCAAGACAAACCTAGGAACTATATGAGCACAATTACAAAACACTTCTCACATGAAGTCAGATCCAAATAATTGAAAAAAATATCACTTGCTCAGGGGTAGTTCAAGCTAATGTAATAAAAATGACAATTGTATCTAAATCAATTTACTTATTCAGTGCCATACCAATCAAACTACCAAAAAATGATTTTATAGAGCCAGAAAAATAATAGCAAAATTCATCTGGAAGAACAAAAGGTGCAGAATATCAAGGGAATTAATTAAAAGAAATGCAAAGGAAGGTGGCCTAGACATACCAGATAAGAAACTGTATTATAAAGCAGCAATCGTCTAAACTACTTGGTATGGCTAAGAAATAGAGTGGTGGGTCAGTGGAATAGATTGGGTACACAAGACACAGTAATCAATGACTACAGTTGACAAAGTTGAAGACTCCAGCTTCTGGAATAAGAATTCACTATTTGACAAAAACTGTTGGGAAAACTGGAAAACAGTATGGCAGAAACTAGGCATAGACCAACATCTTATACTCTATACCAGTGGTTCTCAACCTGTGGGTTATGTTCAATTTGTAACAACAAAAATACATCCTCCATATCAGATACTTACATTATGATTCATAACAGTAGCAAAATTGCAGTTATGAAGTAGCAAGAAAAATAATTTTATGGTTGGGGGTCACCACAACATGAGGAACTGTATTAAAGGGTTGTAGCATTAGGAAGGTTGAGAACCACAGCTCTATACCAAGGTAAGGTTAAAATGGGTACATAATTTAAACACAAAGGGTGAAATTATAAGCAAATCAGGAGAGCAAGGAATAGTTTACCTGTCAGATCTATGGAAAAAGAAGGAATTTATAACCAAACAAGAGATAGAGAACATTATAAAATGCAAAAAGAATGATTTTGATTATATTAAATTGAAAAGGTTTTTTTGGGGGGGCTTTTTGGAGGGGGGAGGGCAGGGCAACTGGGGTTAAGTGACTTGCCCAAGGCCATACGGCCAGTAAGTGTTAAGTGTCTGAGGCTGAATTTGAATTTAGGCCCTCCTGACTCCAGGATCAGTGCTCTATTCACTGTGCCACCTAGCCACCCCAAATTGAAAAGGTTTTGCACAAACAAAGCCAATGCAAGTAAGACTAGAAGAAAAGCAGAAAGCTGGAAAACACTTTTTATAGCCAGTATCTCTGATAAACGCCTCATTTCTAAAACTCATAGAGAACTGAGTCAAAGCTATAAGAATACAAGTGATTCCCCAATTGACAAATGATCAAAGGATATGAATAGGTTGTTTTCAGAAGAAGAAATTAACGCTATCTATAGTCATATGAAAAAATGTTCTAAATCACTATTGATTAGAGAAATGAAATTTAGAACAACTCTGAGGTTTCACATCACACCTATCAGATTGGCTAACATAACAAAACAGGAAAATGAAAAATGTTAGAGATGTGGGAAAACTGGAACACTAATGCATTGTTGGTGGAGTTGTGAACTGATCCAACCATTCCGGAGAACAATTTGGAACTATGCCCAAAGGGCTATAGAACTGTGCATACCCAGCAATACTACTTCTAGGTCTGTATCCCAATGAGATAATAAAAATGGAAAAAGGACTCACATGTACAAAAATATTTATAGGAGCTCTTTTTGTGATGGCAAAGAATTGGAAATTGAGGGGATGCCCATCAACTGCATAATGGCTGAACAAGTTGTGATATATGAATCTAATGGAACACTATTGTTCCATAAGAAATGGTGAGCAGCTAGATTTTAGAAAAACCTGGTAAGGCTCACAGGAACTGATGCCGAGTGACATGAGCAGAACCAGGAGAACTGGTCAGCAACATTGTACAATGACTAACTTTATCAGACTTAGCTCTTCTCAGCAATGCAATGATCTAAGACAATTCCAAAAGACTCATGATGGCAAATGTTATCCACATCCAGAGAAATAGCGATGGAGTCTGAATGCAGATTAAAGCATACTATTTTCTCTTTTTTGTTTTTTCTTTCTCATAGTTTTTTCCTTTTGTTCTGATCCTTCTTTCATAAGATGACTAATGTGGAAATATGTTTCATATGATTATACATGTATAGCCTATATCAGATTGCATGCCGTCTGGGCTGGAGGGAAGGAGGGGAAGGGGAACAAATTTAGAACTCAAAATCTTACAGAAGTGAATGTTGAAAACTAAAAATAAATATTTTTTTAAAAAAAGAAAGAAAAAGCAGTCATTTTATCCATTTGTGTAACTGTCCAAAAAACACTAAATATGAGAGAATAATAGCAGGATACCAATATTTTTGGTTCATTTCCATCTGAACCCCATCAAGAAAACATGAGAAAAATGAGATAATATAATCAACACTGTATATTCCCAAGGCACTTCAGAGGTTTTCAATATGCTTCCCCAGCTTAGATACCAGCTCTGCCACTTACTTACTAGATATATGACATTTGTCATGGCACTTCATCTATCTAGGCCTCAGTTTCCTTAGCTCAAAAATAAGGAAGTTGGGCTAGATGATCTCTAGAATATCTTTCAACTCTAAAATCCCAAGGCCCTATGTAATTCTAGCATAGAATATCAGCTAGTGCTCCACTTATTATCTGAATTCTGTATAATTCTTACCTCTTCAGAAGCCTTTTCAGATATATTACCTCACTTTAACCTTATAATTACTTTGTGAGATCAATAAGGCAAATGGTATTGTTTTGGTTTTATATGGGGAAATTATATGGAATGGAAGGCTTTGAAAATGAAGCAACTTCAAAGAAGTTGAGAACATGTGGGAAAAGAATAAGATCTACAGGTCATTCCTGTCTAATACTGGAATTGTCTTGATGATGCTTTCAATGACTCTACAGCAGATAAATTCACACTTATTTAACACTTTGAAGTTCATGAAGTATTCTCCTTTCAAAAACCTTGATGTAGGTGATAAAAATAGATGCTATTTGTATGGGATTTTAAGATTTGCCCAGGGCTTTACATATATATTATCTCATTTGAGTCTCATAACCTTGTGAGGTTAGTGCTCTTAAAATCCCAATTTTACAGATGAGGACACTGAAGTTTAGAGAGGTTAAAGTGAAAGTGACATTATGGAGCAAAGGGTGGTGATTTGGGATTTGGAAGACCTACATTTGAACTTTGTCTCTGCCACTTGTTACCTGTATCAGCTTCCCCAGATGTCAGTTTCTTCATCTATCAAATGATAGGGTTTTACTAGGCAGCCTCTGAGGTCCCTCCCAGTTCTCAATCCATCACCCTGTGATTCATGAGCTATAAAATGAAGAGGCCCTATTAGATGGTTTCTAAAGGTCCTTCCAGTTCTAAAGCTATAATTGTTTAAGTGGGGATGAGGAGGTGCTTCCCTCCAGAGGACACTTTGTTTCATTTGTGTTTAGTTTTTAAAAAGCGATATTTACTACAAAGCTATAGAAGGTACAAAAGTATGTAAATTTCATCCCAATATCTGAGATCACACACTCCACTATACTACCTCGGTTCCTGGGGAGAATGAGCTCAGACTTAGTCAAGCTTCTACACAGCAACTACCCCAATAATGTCACTTGCAAATGTGGAATGGTTGATGAATGGATGGCCTTATGGGCTATGAGTAGAACTCAGATGCAGAGGGTTGGAGGCCTCTTCCCTTATGTCTTTACCTCTGACCTGAATAGCAGTTCTTCAGGAAAGGGACTAAGTAAAGCAAAGGCTAGCCCTTGGTTGATTAGTATTCTTTTGAATGCTCTACTGTTACAGCAGTGAATGAAAAAGCAAGGATATCTGTTTTACATTAGCACCTAGAGATAGAAAGAAAGGTAGATCAAGGACAAATATATCCTGAATCCATGATCACTTCACTAGTAAATATCTGAAGTGCATCTTGACTCCAGGTTTTCCTTACTCCAAGTCCAATAAGCTATTATGCTATACTATCGAACAAATTCATGTATTATTATTCCTATTTTAGAGATTATGAGTAGCTATCACTTTATAAAACAGAAGGAAGTAGTTAAGGGTAAAAACATTTAAAATAAAGTTAAACTAAGCAAAGTCACTTGGAGGGGGGAGAAGATGTTAAGGATGAATTGGAATGACAACAAACAAAAGAAAAATGGAAAAGATCTGCAAAGATGTTTATAACAAATTTTTTCCACTATCAAGGACAGTGGAACCACCACACATGAACTCTAACCTTACAGTCTCAGATGTCCTTACAGAGGAGATGGAAATGGCATTAGAGAGAAAAACTGATGAGAAAAGGCAGTGTATTAGATGAGCATAAATAGAAAAGACTGATACTTCAAGTGAAGCAGCTAGGTGGCACAGTAGATAGAGTGTCAGACCTGGAGTCAGGAAGACTCATCTACATCAGTTCAAATCTGGCCTCAGAAACTTAATAACTGTGTGACCTTGGACAAGCAACTTACCCTGTTTGTCTCAGCTTCTTTATCTGCACAACAAGCTATAGAAGAAAATGGCAAACCACTCCAATATCTTTGCCAAGAAAACCTCAAATGGGGTCATGAAGAGACAGATGTGACTGAAACAACTGAATAACAAGAAATGATAAATTAAAACACATGGTATCTAGAGGATACCAAAAGCATAGAGATGAAAAAAAATCTTAGACTTAATAAAAACAAAATAAATATGACCAAGAAAACGTCAAAACAACCAGCTTATGTCCTTATTTATCAATGTAAACAAATTCTATGAAAATAATTTATACACATAACATAAATATCCCTAAAGGGAGTATTAGTAGGAAACAGCCATGCTTTCCCAAGTAGTATTTTACAGTAGACAATATTTTTATCATAGCATATAAACTCTGGGAGTCCTTACCCTAATTCTTAGCCGCCAATTCTTAATTGGGAATTCCCTTCTGTCCTCTTGACAAGGAGTCATATTCTAAATTTCATAGGAGATATTAAATATTCCAAACAACATTTCACTGTGCTGAATGAGGTATATAAAGTTAATCTCATCCAGGGAATTTCCTTCATTCTTATACATATGAACTATTGCTTAATGATTCAGGGTCACCATCATCTACAAGTCAATTGTAGACCCTCTTTGGTTAACACGTACCTCAACTTGCACTCATGGGTTAGACCTCCTTGGGGACAATTGCCAAGGGGTAAGCTATTACTTGTGTCTGAACTCCTAAATCCATAGTTCATGAGCCCCTACCATATTTACTTCCAAATGCAGCACATAGCTAATGGATGGAGTTAGAACCTTATTGAATCAGGATACAGCATCTCAGAGTCAATCTAACACCAAGTTGGGTCAAGCATGTTGCTTCTCAGTTCCTCAAGGCACGTCATCTGAATCAACTGGTATGGATTTCAGTTCCTGGAGCCTTGGTGGTTCTCCTTATCTTTCAAAGCTCACAAGGTTGCAGCCTATTCACTTCCATCCCTAATATTCCTTTACTCCAAGAAAAATACAAAGGCAAAGAAGCAAAAGATCAGAGAAGCCATGTTCCTTGTCATATGTCAGGCAGGGTAGGGAGATAGGTAGATAGCAGCAGGAGGTTGCTACTCTATTACTACCACCCTTACTACCTATTTACTGCTTCCCCTAACCATAGACTTAAAGGAGTTATTGCTTCCCTCACCACCAAGAAAGAGAGACAGTTCTCCCATGTGCCGCATTTGTACGCACACTGAGTTCTGACTCACCACCCAATCAAAAGACACAAGAAAAGCAGAAAGTAGTCATAGAATACCTATGCATGCTCTGAAGTGGAGAACAGGGTACCAGGAAGCAGGCTCACTAAGTATTAAAGTGGGTCTCCTATACATATTCCCCCAGGACAGGCTTTCACTGACCAGTCCCCCATGACATTACTATCACACAAATAACACAGATGTAGAGACTTTTGATCAGCTATTATCCTCATTTCCCTCCTACTGTA
This sequence comes from Pseudochirops cupreus, assembly GCA_028627135.1. Taxonomy (NCBI): domain Eukaryota; kingdom Metazoa; phylum Chordata; class Mammalia; order Diprotodontia; family Pseudocheiridae; genus Pseudochirops; species Pseudochirops cupreus. The sequence continues at coordinate 163,708,141 of CM053580.1, forward strand.
ACCTTGGACTCCACCCCTAGGCCTCTGATGGGTAAGCTTTCATCTTATCTTAATGGCAACCAAGATTCCATACCACTTTCTTCCCATCTCTATGCCATAAGAATAATTTTCCCCAAATCTGGCTTCTCTTTATGTGTTATCTTTCCCATTAGAACATAAGTTCCTTGAGGGCAGGGACTATGTTGATTGCATTTGTAATCCATTGTATTTGTATGTTGATTGGATTTGTACTCATGTGTGGTGGTTCCAATGTCCTTGATAGTGGAAAAAATTTGTTATAAACATCTTTGCAGATCTTTTCCATTTTTCTTTTGTTTGTTGTCGTTCCAATTCATCCTTAACATCTCCCCACCTCCAAGTGACCCTGCTTAGTTTAGCTTTATTTTAAATATTTTTACCCTTAACTACTTCCTTCCATTTTATAAATGATGTATTTATATGCTTAGCACAGTGCCTGGAACATATTAAATGCGTCACAAATGCTTTATTTATGTAGCTACCTATCTCTCTCTCTCTCTCTCTCTCAACACAGAGGTTTCCAAAGTGAGCAATACTGCTTAAGGAGAGGGAGGAAGTGGAAATATCAGGGGGTGGTAGTAGCCTCAGGCACAACTGGAAGGCACTCAATAAAAATAAGGGGGCAGTAGAAGCATAAGAAAGGAAGAGAAGATAAGAATATTTTGAAAGACCATCAGTATATGTTTCATCTGTTGTGTAACAGAGTTAAAGTAGTAGTGATTACATTATTTTCTAGTTAAACATGCAAAATTCAAGTTATACTTGATCAGTGGTCAAGTGCACCAGCAGGTCTTAACAAGCAAGTGTCAGCAGGCCAGAATGTTGTTCACTGTCAGGAAAGTCCAGACATATCAGTGTGCATGTAATGACTTGTTTACAATATGACACTATATGTAATATTGTATCATCAAAATTTCAACATAGGAAAAAGTCCACAAATTTACAAATTGTTAAATTTATGATGTCATTTAAAAATATATATACATATATATTTAAAATGATACAAATAAAAAAAAACATTAAAGGGTTAAAGAAAGTAGATTTCCAGGGGGGTGCTGAGTAATATTTTTTTGGGAAAGGGGGCAGTAGGTCAAATATATTTGGGAACTTCTGAGGATAGATCTTACCGTGCTTATTGTTTGTGGATTTGGTAGGCTCCCTTCAAGCAATATCTCTCTCATCCATATATAAAAATGATTCAATCATCATTGAAAAATATAACAAAGATAACTTTATTTTTGACAACCCTTTAACCATAAATAGTAGGCAAGTATTTGTTTCCATTTTTAACAGGGAGATGCATGTTTACCAATGGTATTCATCACTGTCATGGGGGAGATCCAGTGTAAAGTACAAGTTCAAAAGAGATTCCTTTTGGAGATTGAAATTCTAAAGCTGCTCTTGTTTATAGATTATGTGGATTACAAGTCCCTAAACCCTGCAGAGCCTCCTGGAAGTGATTTTTAAAACATTGTTTGATTTTGTACATTGCCTGCATTGCTCCTGATGAATAATCCTTTGAATATGTTACTGCAGCCTCTTTAATAACATTTTATCCAATATTTTCACATCGATATTCATTAAAGACATTGGTTTATACTTTTCATTCTCTGCTTTATCTCTTTTTGGTTTATGTATCAGGACAATATTTATGTCATGGAAGAAGTTTAAGAGGATCCCTTCTTCTTCTGTTTGCAATCTATGTAATATTGTAATTACTTGTTTCTTGAATGCTTAATAGGATTCATTTGTAAATCTGACCCCAAGGTTTTTGTTTTTTTTTTCCCCTTTTGGAGTTCCTTTATGGCTTAATTTCTTTCTATGACTGAATTATTCAAACTTGGTGTTTTTTGTTCTATTAGTCTACATATTTTACTTTAGAATATTAATCTCTTTAAATTTGTTATCAGTTTAGGTAGCATATAACTGGATAATTCTTAATAATTTCTTTTATTTCTTCATTTAAGTTTTCCTTTTTATCTTCGATCTTGGAAATTAGGATTTCTCTTTAATCACATTGGCTAGTGTTTTATCTGTTTTATTCACTTCTTTTTTTTTTCTTTTTGTTTTTTGGAGGGGGGAAGGCAGGGCAATTGGGGTTAAGTGACTTGCCCGAGGTTACATGGTTAGTGTTAAGTGTCTCAGGCTGGGTTTGAACTCAGGTCCTCCTAACTCCAGGGCCAGTTCTCTATTCACTGTGCCACCTAGCCACCCCTGTTTTATTAATTTCTTTGAAAAAATTAATTCTTGGTCTATTAGTTCAATTTTTTGTTTTTGATCTTTGATTTTCAGAACTTCTATTCTTTTTTTGTTTCCTTGGCATTTTTGGTCTGTAGCTTCTCTGGCTATTTTTTTAAGCTGCATATCCACTTCATTGATATGTTCTTTCTTCTTTTCATTGAGGAAAGTATGCATATACATACATACATATACGTGTATATACGAACACATACAGATTTCCTCTTAAAGACTGCTTTTGCTGCCTCCTGAAAGTTTTGGTATGTTATCTCATTGCTGTCATTGTCTTTGATGAACTATTGTTTCTACTATATGGGGATCTAACACATTTCCAGCCCACCTAAAGTGGGAGATGCTTCTAAAAGAAAAGAGAACTGATGTGCATGCATGGATATTCTGCACTGACGTATTACATACTTGGGAGTGGCCATTTTCCGTGTGGCTGAGTAACCAGAGTATCTTTAAATCTACTTGAATAAACAAAGTTGTTCTCTTTTTTGAATTCCAGTCTATAGGGATACAATCATTCATTCACAACAGGTGACACTATGTGGAAGGGATGAAGGGACTATGGGGCCACCTCCTTCCCTTAAACAAAACTGCCCCAAGAAACAGACTTCAGGCCTTGGTCTTGTCTTGTTTGTCTTTTCCAATTCTACTTGCAGAGTCAAGTCCTTGATCAAGGAACTTAAGCCATGGGGATCTTGAAACTCTGGATCTCAGGCCAGATGTTGTAAACAGCTCATCAGGGGACCCTGAGACACCAGGGTACCAGCATGCTAGGTCAGAGGAGCTTTGGGTTTGAATTTGGTGGGACTAATGTTATGTGGGAACTGAATTAAGCTGTGAACTTAAGATCTTCAGAAAACAAGGTGGTATAGAGGGGATTATGGCACCAAGATGTTGAGAGAAATATATATTTATTCTTACATGTCTTTGAAGGAAACACTCTTTTCTAAAAGCTAACCTTATGTTAAGGGGTTAAATCAACTGGGGTAATAGTCAATAACCTCTTAAAAAGGGAAGAATCCAGTCCATGAGTTTGAACCTATGGCAGGTGAACAGAGGTGTCCCCAATCACCTCAGGATACTGAAGAACCCCAGGGAGGAATGTAACAGACCTGCTCCTCAAAGACTGGGGGACTAGAGCTCATTCATTTTTCACTATAATTTATGCTTTGGTATACCAATTCTTTGGCACTAAATTACTTAGTCTTCATTTAAGATGGAATCATTTCTTCAAATGACCTTTATTGATAATTTTTTATTGTGTAGTTGCCTGTAAGAATGTGTTTTATGTTTCTGTTTTTCTGCATTTGTTTGAAGTTTTTATGACAAAAATGTGGTCAATTTTTGTGCAGGTGCCATAAACAGCTAAAAAATATGTATATTCCTTTCCATTCCTATTCACTAATAGCCAGAGTTCCATCTAATATAACTTATCCGAAATTCTATTCAAGTCTTTAAATTCTTTCTTTCTTTCTTTTTTTTTTTATCATTTTGTTAGCCTCATCTAGCTCTAAAAGAGAAACATCAAAGTCCCCAATTATTATGGGGTTTTTTGAGTCTTTTTCTCCCTTTTCCTTTAAGTGCTTACATGAGACATATACAGATTTTTCCAAAATCTTTGGGCTGTTTTAAGCTATTAAGTTTATTAAAGGTTAAATTATTCAAGGTTAAAACTGCCCTAAGACATCTGGAAAAATGCATAATACAGATGTTATTTCTTTTTTTGTGTTGCTTTAAGGATAATTTATTTTCCTTACTTATCTTTTTTAAGCATATATATTTTACTGTTTCCTTAAATAAAATGATTGATTGCCTGTTTTGCTTTTTAAAAAATTTCACATGAGGGGGCAGAGCCAAGATGGCAGAGCAGAGGCAGGAACTTGGTATGAGCTCCTGCTCCAACCACTTTCAATACTTATAAAATATGACTCCAAACAAATTTTAGAACCACAGAAACCACAAAGTGACAGAGAGAAACAAATCTCCTGCTGAAGGCAGCCTGATAAGCTGATAGAAAGAGTCTATCACACTGAGCTGGGAGCTGAGTGCAGCCTTGCACAAGCCACCCAGGGTGGCCCTAACCAGCGGCCCAGATTGGCTAGAGCAGACTTCAGTAGAGCGAATCACCAGCAGCTGTGGTGGTTCCCAGACTTCTCAACCTATAAACACCAAAGAGAAAGTAAAAAGTCAGTGGGGAACTCTGTTGGAACAGGGGGATAGAAGAGCACAGTCCAGTCCCTGCCCCTAGAGCCAGAAGCAGTGGAGGCATAGCAGTTGCAGCTGCTGCTGCATGGCTGCCTCCAGAGCTCCTGGCTTGCAGATTGTAGGGAGACCAAGTGACCCTTGAGAGGGTAATTGCTCTTGCTTTGACCTGCTTGGATCTGGACTGCGGTCTTGGGTGGTGGTGCTGTGGTGTGTGGCCAGTATGCCAAAGCTTGGGGTGTCTGTAGAGAAGGAGCCCTCCTCAGACCTCTGACAACATCTGTGAAAACCCCAGCAATTTGGGGCATAGCTCTCTCCACTCTGAAAGCAGAGTTCTACTGTTGCAAAGAGCTCAAAAGTCAAGTAATTGCCTGGCAAGATGAGCAAGCAGAGGATGCACAATCACACAACAGAATTCTTTTTTGGGGACAAAAAGGATCAAAACATGGAACCAGAAGAAGTCAACAAAGTCAAAACTCCAGCATCAAAAGCTTCCAAGAAAAATGTGAACTGGTTAGAGGCCACGGGGGAATTCAAGAAGGATTTTGAAAATCAAGTAAGAGAAGTGGAGGAAAAATTGGGAAGAGAAATGAGAATGATGCAAGAAAATCATGAAAAGCAAGTCAACAGCCTGATAAAGGAGACCTAAAAATACACTGAAGAAAATAACACCTTAAAAAATAGACTAACTCAAATGGCAAAAGAAGCCCAAAAAGCCAATAAGGAGAAGAATGCCT
>CM053580.1:163713844-163740780 GCA_028627135.1 Pseudochirops cupreus
GTTGTCTCTCCTGGATCTGTTTTCCAGGTCAGTGGTTTTTTCAAGGAGATATTTCACATTGCCTTCTATTTTTTCATTTGTTTGGATCTGTTTAATAGTATGTTGATTTCTCATAAAGTCATTTGCTTCCATTTGCTCCACTCTAATTCTGAAGGAATTATTCTCCTCAGTGAGCTTTTGAGATTCTTTTTCCATCTGGCAAATTTGACTTTTTAAGGCATTCTTCTCCTCGTTGGCTTTTTGGGCCTCTTTTACCATTTGAGTTAATCTATTTTTTAAGGTGTTATTTTCTTCAGTCAGGTTGTTGACTCTCTTTTCATGATTTTCTTGCATCATTCTCATTTCTCTTCCCAATTTTCCCTCTACTTCTCTTATTTGGTTTTCAAAATCCTTCTGAAGCTGATCTATGGTTTTTAGGCAGTCTTCATGTTTCTTTGAAGCTTTTAGTGTGGGAGCTCTGACTATGTTGTCTTCTTCCCATTCCATACTTTGATCCTTTTTGTCCCCAAAAATGGATTCTAGAGTTTGTTGCTGTTCTTACTTTGCTTCCTTTGCCTGCTCATATTGCCAGTGAATTACTTGATTTTTTAGCCCTATGGAACTCTGCTTCCAGGGGAAAAACTCTGTCCCAAATCGCTGGGGTTTTCGCAGCTGCCAGAGCTATTAGGAGGGGGCTGCAGCCCCCACCAGCTTTGGCTCATTGAAAATACACCCCAGGACCACCAACCAAGACCATGATCTGGATCCAGGCCACTCAACACAAGAGCACTTAGCCTCTGAACGATCACTTGGCCCCCTTGCAGTCTGCAGGCCAGGAGCTCTGAAGCAGCCACATGGAGGCAGCTGCAGGGCCACTGCTTCTGCTGCTTCCTTGCCCTGGAGGCAGTTTGGCCAGACCACCTTTCTCCCCCAAATTTAGCTGAGATCCACTGACCTTTTACTTAGTCCTTGTTTCTTATGGCTTGATAATTCTGGAAACTGCCACAGCTGTCACTGATCCACTCTCCTGAAGCTCCAGCTGCAGGCTTGTCCCGGCCACCCTGGGGCCAAGCCACCGTTTCAGGCTGGGCTGATTTCAGCTCCCAGCATGCTGTGATGAGCCCTTCTTGCCGAGCTGCCTTCAGCGGGAGATGTGTTTTTCTGTGTTTTTGTGTGAGTTTTGGAGCCCTAAAATTTGTTTAGAGTCATATTTTATGGGTATTTGAAGTGGCTATGCATGAGCTGTAAAACCTTGCTACTTGTATGCTGCCATCTTGGCTCCACCCTCCTCTTTTTTCTATCTTTAAAAATACAAGCAATGAATTTTCACACAACTATATATTATCCATTTTCCTTCTTTCACTTTTATACTAGCTCTGAAATTTGGAAGAGGTTTCTTCCTTGTGGAATATAGCTTTTGCCCAAAGCTGTTCACTCACATGGTTGAAATACAGTATTTTCCTTTTCTTCCTTCAACAATGCTTGTAAATATAGCCTTTCTTGCAGTTCCATATTTCTTCTTGGTTTGTTGTTTTGCACAGCAGCCACTTTTTAAAAAAGGTCATTGGAAAAAATAATCATGGTAGACAACTCTAATCCATTCTTCTAATAAACCTTTTGATTTGTCCTTCCCTCTTACAGCTTCTCCACCTTCCACAAGACTGCAATGATTTTCTTTATTATTCCCTATGAAGACAGTTTAAGAAGGCACAGGAAGTTATGTCTTTGAAGTATAAAAGTATAGATCTCAGTGATCAAGTCATAGGGCAGATGCTTCAATAGTTACCAAGAGATTTAGCCAAGAGAGTCCTTTCTGTCACTCATTACCTGATTTCTGATCTTGCAGTGCCTGCTTTTGTACTCTGGTTCCTTCACAGAACTCAAGTTTTGGTAACACCATGGAATGTGTGTCTCCACAATTCTCACTATGTTAATTGAGACCTTGTTGAATTGAACAAATGTTCCACTGATAATTTGGCTAATAATTGTAGCTAACATTTATGAAGCCCTTTGCATATATTATCTCATTTGAACCTCACAATTCTGTGAGGTAGGCAATATTATTAAATCCTATTTTCCAGATAAATAAATGGAGATTTAAAGAGGTTAAATGACTTGCTGAGGGCCACCAAGCTAGAAAGTGTCTGACTCAGGAAGTCTGACCTTCCTGATGCCGTGTCCCCAACATTTTCATCCCACTTTCCTTCTGAGTCCATAATTTTAAGAAGTATTTATTGCCTTCTTAGAAATTTTCATTTCAGATGGTCAAATTATATGAACAGGTCCTTTTCAAAGGAAGAAATCCAAACTCTCAACAATCATATGCTGAAATGCTCCAAATCATTAATAATTCAAAAAATACAAATTAAAGAAACCCTAAGGTTTTGCTTCACATAGATCAGATTGGCAAAGATAACAAAAAGAAGAATTGTTAAGAGGCTTTGGGAAAATAGGCACTCACTAGTTCTGTGAATTGATCCCGCAGTTCTGGAAAGCAATTTGGAATTATGCCCAAAATGTCACTAAACCGTTTCGCTAGTTCTTTGATACAGTGATACAGTTACTAGGACTATATACCAAAGACATCAAAGAAAGAGGAAAAGAACCTACGTGTGCAAAATTAGTTATAACAGCTATTTTGGGTATGGCAAAGAACTGGAAACTAAGGGGGTACCCATCAACTGGGGGAATAACTAAACAGATTTGTAGAGTAACAGTATACAAATATAATAGGATATTATTGTTCCATAAGAAATTATTAAAAGGATGGTGTCAGAGAAACCTAGGAAAATGTTCATGAACTGATAAAGAATGAGATGACCAGAACCAAAGGAACAATTTATACAGTGGCATCAATGTTACAAGTAAAAACAGCTTTAGAAGACTTAAGACCTCTGATTAATGCAGTGACCAACCATATTTATAGATGGCTGCTGATGAAGCATACTAGCTACCTCCTAAAAGAGAAATGATAGACTCAGTATTAAAAAAATGCATACATCTGCAGATACAGCCAGTGTAGGAATTTATTTTGCTTGACCACATATTTATTAGAAATGCTTTATTTTTCTTTTCTTTTTTCACCAATTTTTAGGGAAAGAAGAAATAGAGATAACATAATCCTCTCTTCCCCCTTCCAAAAAAAGAAAGAAAAGATCAATCTTTAAAGAAATTTAAGAAACATCAGTAAACAGAGAAGGATAGAAGTTAAAGCCAGAAAAAAAATCGCAAACAGGAAAGCTATGAAAGTTACATATTCAATTTGTTATTTATTTAAAAATAAAAGTTACCTACATGAAAGATTCATGGTTTCCTGTACAATCCTGTTTTTCTGTTCTACTAGGTACTCTAGTAGAAATGCAAATGCTCATTTTATTTGATGTTTGCTAAATTCAGAATAAAAAAAATTAAGTAACTTTAATTTCCTTTTAATCGTCTTTGGAATATTTGAGTTTTTTCAGATTAGCCTAGTGTGGCTCATTTCTGAATCTGTTCTTGTTCTTTCAAATGTAATGAACACATACATTTACCATGCCCCTACTATGTCCATGGCAGTTGTACTAAGTGCTAAGGATACAAGGACAAAAAACAACATAGTTCTTGCTTTTCAAGGAGTTTTTAGTTTAAATAGAAGGAATAAGTAGCAAGTATAATACAAATGAGAATTTAAATGCATAGGAAAAGTAAAATGGAGTGATTTGTGAGATTTGCACCAGGGTCATGTTAATGCCTTTCTTCTAGAAGACTTCTTCCTACCTCCTTTATTCCCCAGATGTTGCTAAAAAAAATCAGCCATGAGCCAACTTATCCTTGCCTATGCCAGTTTTCTCTTAATTTGCTTCTAATATTTCTGTATATTTTTTTTTCAAATTCTAAGAAGGCACCCATTCTCTGCTAATATATGTGAGCCCACAGGGGACGAAGACTCACAAGAGCTGGGGCAGTTGCCTGGTTCACTGGCTGCAGTGGGCTGGTCTGTACTTAAACGATTCCCACCACCACCAACAAGCCATGGAGAAGAGATGGCTGATGTGTAGTAAAGGAAGAAAAAAAAAAAAACCTTAGAGTCTAGACAGGTGGCATTCTTGTCTAATCACCTCCCTTTCTCTAAGAAGCAAGTTTGATATCCCTATGGGCTTTTTGTTTTCTCTAACTTCTATTCTTAGGAAGCCTTCACCTTTGTTTTAAATTAATATTTTGGTTTCCAAGTTTTAAACTTGGGATAAAAATGTTGTCCAACATAAACCCAAGCTGTTTGTAGTATTTTATTCAGAGTTCATCTATTTACATGAAAGGAAGATAGAACACTCCCTGTTTTAGAGAGATGAAATATTTATTGTAGACATGGAGGTGGCTGAACCTGGTGGGAGGGCCCTTAAGGGAAAGTGGAGAGACCAATGCTAGAATGTTATAAACCTGACCCCCCCCCCCCAAAAATCTTCCTTATTTAAAAAATACTCAAAAAACCCCACAAACTCACAAGCTGATAAAAGCCTGTAACCTGGGAATAATCATTTGTCTGGTTTTGAAAATAAATCCAAACCACCATTAAGAGAGGGGGAGTGAGGTGCTTGAAATGGAAAACCCTGGAGAAGAAAAATAAGTTTCAAAAGAAACTGTTCACAGGAAGGGAAAAAAAGGGGGCAAGCAAGCTTTCTAGGCATGCTCAGACGGATCCTCTGACTCTGGGAATGATTGACAGCTCAGCCTGCCTTGCTTTCCAGCACTATCTGGTGAGTTAGACAAGTAACATTTTAATTCATTCAGCCTAATTCATGCTACTAATTCAGAGTTTATGAGCATTTAGATGGATTTGGCTCAAGTTTTATCTCTAAAGTTAGGCAATCTAATAATGTCAATGTGGTAGTGGGAGAGTGTTTTCTTCTTCCTTTTGCCTTCATTCTCCTGGTAGCTGGTAATACATGAGGTTAAAAGGAAATGGGAAGGAAACTATTTCTTCTATCTAAGAAGTGGAAGGGGTGGGGAGAAGGAAGCAGTCCTGAGCCTTAACTAGCAATTTTGGCACCCAGAGCAAGCAGCACCAAAAACCAAAATGAAACAAAAACCTAAACCTTAAATCAAAAGTGTTGTGGTGAATTCAGTTGATGGAATATAGGATTGACTCCTGGACACAGGCCCCACAGGCAAAGATCCTAGGAATATTTGATAATGCTGTTACTGGAGAAGACACAAGAAGCAGAGAGTAGAGGGATGGGGCCAGGTGGAGCTTACCTGGTAAAGATGTCTGATAGGTTCCTGTTTTAAATAATATTTCTAACTAGGTGCTAAACTCATTTATTTCTGCTGAGTGTTAGTGCTGTCAACACCTTCAAAGTTTGTGTGCCCTGGGGTCCCTACCCTGGATAGAATTCCGATTTTGCCCAGTTACCCACAATTAAACTTCTAGCCCATCAGAGAAAATTGGGGAAAGATATGGGTGTTTTGTCTTTACGCTCATAAAGCCATGGAAAATCTTAGGAAACGTTGCCTGGGTATCCAGTTGTAGAATCACTATGTTTCTCATGAACATAGCCATCCTGGAAATGATAAGGGCAGGGTATGGACAGTTAGGTGGCTCAGTAGATACTTGTTGTTTGTCCTTCCTTCTTGAAGAGGACCATGACATCAGGAAGGTGATGTCATGACTTACAGTTGAATTGGATTTAAATGAGGGAGGGCTATGCAAAGTCACCAGCCTCACTTTCTTCCCTGGAACCATATGGCTCCAGTGGCCAGATATAGAACAGGATGACTGGAGATGCCCCCCACTACCACCCACCAAGTAGATAAACTGCTGAACCTAAAGTCAGAAAGTCTCATTCTCCTGAATTCAAATCTGGCCTTGGACACTTATTAGCTATATGACCCTGGGCAAGTCACCTAACCCTGTTTGCCTCAGTTTCCTCATCTGTAAAATAAGCTAGAGAAGGAAATGGCAAACCACATTCTATTTGCCAAGAAAACCCAAATGGGGTCATGAAGAGTTAGACAAGACTGAACAACAACAATGATCCTGATTGCCAGGGGAATTTTTACATAAAACAATAGGTAATTGAGAAACACACTGCAAAGGGCAACCTTTATATTAGCCACTCTAGTCTGATACTGCATATAAACTGTATGCAGGGAGAAGGTGGATCTCCTGCCATGCCACCAAAACTCTGGTTGTATTTTTTTTTTAAATTCACAAACTTCCCTAAATGTTTTAAAAGCCTGGAACAGAGAACCTTTATTTAAATCTTACCACCTATGATACTGGGCAAATTACTTTATGTTTCTTGATTTCAGTTTCTTCACCTCTAAGATGAGAAAATTGAACTATATGATAATGGGTCCCATCTAGTTCAAAATCCCGTGAATGGAAGTACTAACTGTCGATATGCTAACTACAAACCATCGAGAGGAAGTAATTAAATTAGGTACTCTATAGGCCTCTATAAGGGTAACACACTGTTGGCCTAATTGGGGTTACTAATATGCATTTGAAAAGTTACAAAAACATTTAAAATAGTTTGTAATTCGGAATCCACACTAATTTAGGTTGGAAGGGAATTTCCGGTTGAGTTTTAGTTAACAAAGTGATCCATTCTGGTTTTGTGCCTTGTATGACATTGTGTCTTTCTTGACTTTAGAGCCTATCTTTGTACTACCTTGCAGATAAAAGTACAAGTACCTTGTACTATCTTGCAAATAAAATTTATTCTTTTGGGGATTTATATCTTGTACCTACCTCCCAGAGTTATTGTGAGGATATAATGAGATAATATTTACAAAGCACTTAGCATAATGCCCGACACGTAATAGAAGCTATATAAATGCAAACTATTACTATAACTATTATTATTCTCTTTCTCGACATCTCTTCTCTATATTTCTTGATTATCATTAGGAAACTAGGCAAACTGAGTTGTCAATAATTTACTAGGCCAGTGGACATATGTAAGAATGCTTGGGGAAACTCACTACCCCCCATGTGGGTAGAGTTTTATCAGTAGCTCACTCCTCTTCAGGGGTGTGACTTGTCCATTTTGTGCAATCCGTGAACCCTCTCCCCACCCATAGTGGGTTCGTGGCTTTTTAAAATCCTCAACTCTACCCCTGGCATGGAAAAAATATGGCAGCTAGAAAAGGGGGAAGTAAAAATACCTGAATTTTGATCCTTCACAAACTGGGATGTTTACCAGCTCACAATTTTAAACCTAGGGGTATTTTGGACTCAGAGTTGTTGCTAATCGTGCAAAGTTACCACACCAAATTCTGCTCACTTTGCCTAATGGCTCTAAACTAGTTCTAGGTTCCCTTACCAAAAAGTGACTGGAGAAGGGGCAGAAGTTGGGAGTTTGGGCATTGTCCCTCCATCAATTCAATCTCTCCCCCAAGTCTCTGTCCCAAAGTTGGGTTATAATATAAAATATTATAGAGATTATTTGTAATTTATTTCCTTTCATTTATCTTATGCTTTTTTTAATTAGAAATTTAATGGTAAATTGTCAACTTGGGCATTTCAAGGTGATCACATACTACAGGTATACCTACTAAAGGTGACCACTTGGTACATGTGAGGGTGCAGTTGAAAAGATTGATGCACAAATAAAAGGCCTTTTCACAGTGGGCACACAGAACCACTATTCTTTGATTTGGGGGGAAGAAAAAGAGCTCTTTGCGGAGTGACCGCTGCTTGGATTCAGTTGGCCCAAAGACTTTGCTCAAGAAAAACCACACTGTTCTTAGCAAGTGCCCTGGTTTTTCTGCTTTTGCTATTTCCCATCAGTCCCTGAAGCTGAGAGAGAGAGAGAGAGAGCAAGAGAGCAAGCACATGGAATTGCCTCTTAAAGGTACTGATGTATTAAAGGCACTAGGAAAATAAGTGGCTATGATCATTTATTTGGAGTTTTGACACATAGTGCTAAACATACAGGGACAGCTAGATGGTGCAGTGGATAGGGTACCTGGAATCAGGAAGACTCATCTTACTGAGTTCAAATCTGCCTTCAGAAACTTAGTAGCTGTGAGACCCTGTATAAGTCACATAACCCTGTTTGTCTCCATTTCCTCGACTATAAAATGAGCTGGAGAAAGAAATGGCAAACCACTCAAATATCTTTGCAAAGAAAACCCCTAATGAGGTCACAAAGTCAGACATGACCAAAAACAACTGAACAAGTTAAGTAAACGGATGGAGATTGAACCTGTGATTTCTATTGTACAGGAAACTCTTGAGTGAGGAAACTGCCTCCCACAATGTAGGTCATCGCCTTCTTTGCAACTTTTAATCTTAGTGTTGCCTAGAACAGTGGTGTCAAACTCACATAAAAACTGGGCCACTAACCCTATAAAAGGATCCTTGATGCCATATATTGACTTAGAAAACCACATATCAAACATTGTATTATTGTCTAGTTGTTTCATTCATGTCTGACTCTTTGTGACCCAATTTGGAGTATTTTTGGCAATAATACCGGAATAGCTTGCCATTTCCTTTTCCAGCTCATTTTATACCTGAGGAAATTGAGGCAAACACAGTTAAGTGGCTTGTCCAGGATCATACAGTAAGAGTCTGAGGCTGGATTGGAACTCAGGTCCTCCCAACTTCAGTCTTGGTTCTCTTTCTACTGCTCCACCTAACTGCCCTCATAATAACATTACCAATGCTCTGTTATATTTTTATTTATTTTGTTAAATATTTCCCAGTCATATTTTAATCTGGTTCAGCAGTACTCAGGAGTGTAATGCCCAGTGGGACTTGTGTGGTTGCATCTTTGAGACCTGTGGCCTCAGGACTGAGAAGTTAAGTGACTTACCAAGGATCATGGAACCAGTACCTTCAGAAGAGGGATTTGAATCTTAGTCTTCCTGTCTTTGAGGCCAGCTGTCCTCTTCATTTTGCCACACTGTCTCTCGAATGCTGAGTGTATGGGAAAATATTATAAAACTTCCCTCGTTATGGCTTTTTCTGAAGTGATAACACTGAGGAGCATGGTATTTTTCTAGTCCCTGTTGAGATTTATACCTTTTTCACCAAACCAGATATTCTGCTTATTAATAAAACTTTTAATGAAACGGAATGAATGTAACTGTGGAATTAATACAACTTTGACAGTTATTCAAAATATCTTAAGATGCTTCACAGAAAGAATTAAGGTGTTTGACTTGGGTAGAATAGACCAAGAAAAGGTAACAATTCAGGCTCACATCGAAGCTAGTTATCTCAGAGAAAGGTCTCTTTGGAATCAGTAGTTCTCAATCTTCCTAATGCTGCGACCTTTTAATACAGTTTCTCATGTTGTGGTGACCCCCAACCATAAAATTATTTTCGTTGCTACTTCATAACTGCAATTTTGCTGCTGTTATGAATCATAATGTAAATATCTGATATGCAGGATGTATTTAAATTGAACATAACCCACAGGTTGAGAACCGCTGCTTTGGATATACCAGTGGGGTATTGGATGGGACTGCAAAACTGTCATGCTCTAACATGAAATCAGAAGGTCCTTGCAATAATGGTTCTACACATTTGTGCTAACATCAGGTTTCTGTCCCAGATGAGATCACTGAGTCCAAACCCCTTATTTTACACAAAATGAAACTAAAGTACAAAGAAGCGAAGGTCACATAGTAAGTGAAGTTGGAACGAAGTTGTTCTTGACTCTTAATCAAGAGCTTTTTGTCCTAAACCGTCTTGACCTATTTAGAGCATGCACTGCTTTGTTTTGTTTCATTTTTTGCATCACCTGTTCTCAAATCAAGCCTACCCCTTTCCCTCTCCAGTCTAGAATCCAGTAGAGGTAAAATATTTTTCATATATACATTTTAATCATCATAACCAGCTTCTGAGGCAGACCCCTCAGAGTCTGCTGATGCTGCCCCCAGGTGAAAAATCTCCAAGTTTGGTCAAAGTCCTTCCTACGGCTTTTGCTCCCCCAACAGCTATACCTAGCTCTGAGATTGCAACTGTCTTGTCTATTTCTATTCACCCTGTTGCTGCCATGTGACACTGCCTAGCTTTATAAAAACCAGCTAGCTGCCTTCTCCTACTTGCCCTTGGATGCTGCCCCTCCTTTCCTCATGATTTGAATACATCATATTTTACCTGCTGATCACATGAGAGTTCCAGTTGTAACCCAGGATTCAAGCTCATTTGCCTAAGACTCTCCTCATTGGTAAGCGTCAAGTAATAATTCTTCACCAATGAGGAGAGTCTTATGCAAATAGGCATGGTCTTCAGTTTACAGGGAAGGAATGAAATAATCTAGGAAGAGTGACATTCTGAGAAGAAAAAAGGAAATCAAAGCCAATATTAGCATGTTGGTAGGTATGTAACAAGGAGAAAAGGGCATCTCTTTCAAGTGTAGCCATCTGGACAGAATGGAAAAGACCTCAACTGAGAATTGTTTCCAAGAAAAAGAAGTTAGATTCAGCTGATTGGCCACCAGTGTACCATGGTTCTTAAACTACCTAGTAGTGACTAGTAAGGTTGAATTATCCAAGTCAAGGGGAGTAACTGTACTTTGTGCTGTTGAGACTACACTTGGAATATTTGGAGTATCGTATCCAATCCAAATGCCGTGCCCAGATTTGGGCACGGCATTTGAAGAAGAAAATTGACAAATACCCAGAGAAAGACAAGCAGAATGTGCCAAAATGTGGAAATCATATATATTGAGGGATAGGGTACTACCAGTGGATAGAATGCTAGGCCTAAGTTTAAATCTAGCCTCAGACACTTATTAGCTGTGTAAACGGACCAAATCACTTACCTCTTTTTGCCTTAATCCACTGGAGAAGTTAATGGCAAACTGCTTCAGCATCTTTGCCACAAAAACCCTAGGGACAGTATGGTCCACAAGGTCACAAAGAGTCAGGTGCAACTGAACAGCAACAACACTGCCCATCCCAAGGACATAATAACTGTAGATATAAAGCCTATCTTCAAGTATATGAAGAGTTTAAAATGCTTAAAGAAGTTTATTGTGTATTGTACCAAAAGGTAGCACAAGGACCAGTAGTCTTAAATTATGGGGGAATTTCTGCTTCTTAATCTATTTATGCCCAATGCTGGAAAAGTTGAAGCAGACTGGATGGCATTCTGTCAGAGATGCCCATAAACAATTCCTTCATGTGGAAGTGGATGGATCAGAGGATCCTTTTGACTTTAAGATTACATGCTTCTTTTAAGATATGTCCTGGTTTTATGCCAGTACATTTGTTGTGGCTTATTTAGTTTTTAAAAATTTCATTATATCCTTGGGTTTTTACCTCATCCTAATTTCAGAATATGTTCCTCTCTCCACCCCTTATCCAGAGAACCATCATTTGTAACAGAAGAGAAGGAAAAAAAGTGGTTTAGTAAAATTAGCCAAAATATCAGCAAAGAGTAGAAATTTAAAAGAAGTAAATTTGTAGGCAAGATGGCAAGAAAAAATTTCTAACAATGAACATAGTCTAAAATGTGTTGTCCCAAGAGGTAGTTAGTGGGTTATCTCTCCTTAGAGAGATTAGAAGACTTTAGAAGACTCCTTAGATTAGAAGACTTTAAGGAGAGGCTGGTTGTCCATATGCCTTGTATGCTATGTGAGGGATTCATTTCGTGTGTGACTTAGACTGGAATATCACGGAGGTTCAGTTCTCAAAGTCTTTAAGTCTCATTCAAAGGTGTACGGGGTATCCCCAAAGTCTTACTACAGTTTTACACTTTAATAACTTTAGAAGTATAAAGGCTACAGACTTTCAAAAAACATCATTTGAAAGCTAACCTAAATTTCTTTTACATTTGTTTTGTGAATTTTGAATAATTCATTTATAAATAAAATTTTATATAGATGGGGGACTTGGTCATTCTAGATTGTGTGTGCAACAGTTTCTGGATATACTTCCTCAGACTGGTGGATCATTTGAGGAGATTCCCCCTTAGTCTCCTAATCTATCTTCATTAGAGTTTTTCTTGTGTGATCACACTAACAATGTCACGTATGTAAGAAAATCTCTTTGGATGATTTTAGGTCTAAGATTACAAATGTAATCTTTTCAGTCACTGAGTAGCAGCTTAAACAAGTTTTTTTTTAAGTCTGAAAATCATCTAGAGAAAGGTGTAGCACAGAATGGTGGTTGTGTTGAAAATTAATTTTAAAAATTTAAATAAACATCCTTTCAGATATTGTTGGTTTTTTTTTTAAAAAGTTATAACATTTATACTTTTTAACATTATTAAAGCTTAAAACTGCACTAAGACTTTTGGGACATCTTATTTATGCAGTTGGTTCTATATCGATAGTCTTCCTTTATAGAAGAGGATACATTTCTTCCCCTTTTTAGGCTGAAACTTGGTCATTATAATTATATGGCTTTTGGCTTTAATTTTTTTTCTGTTTAAATTCGTGTGGTCATTGTGTGTCTACATATATATGTATCTTTGTGTAGGCTTGCTTATTTCACTTTGCATCAATTCATATATCTTTCCATGTTTCTCTGAATTCTTCATATTCATCATATCTTATAACAGTAATATTCCATCATATTCTTGTACACCAATTGATAGATCTATTTCTCAATCAGTGGACATTGTACTGGATTTAGAAATCATATTATTCTATTCACTTAAATAGATGCCATTGTATTAACTATATATGTTCAAAATAATTTTTGTGTTTTAAAAACAAAAATAATTTTTAAATTGTTTTAGAATACAGTCAGATTGTTTCAGTGGGAAGAGTATTGTATTGGGAATCATAAGATGTGGGTTAAAATCCAAGCTCTCTCATTCACTACCTGTGTGACTTTGGATACATCACTTAAACTCTCTGAACCTTATTTTCCTCATAAGTAAAAGGAGGTTGAACTAACTGATCTCTAATGTACCTTCCAACTCTGAATCAATAAGTGTATGACAATAAACTGTTGCTAATTTTAAAAAAACATAATCTGTATTGTAAAGTAATATGGCATAGTGTATAACCTACTCAATTTGGAGCCAGAATGACCTGGACTATTTACTATGTGGGCAAATCACTTAGCGTCTCAGACAACTCAATAAGACTGTAAATTACAGAGGGATTATTATCTAAGAAGACGGAGGTTCTATCCATGTCAAAATCCATTTTTTTAAATTTTCCTCATTTTTTATGCATATTAACTGAAGTGAGGGTGAATTGGTACATTCTTTAAGACCAAACTGATATTATTTATCTACAAGACTGACATGGTAGCCAATGACTGTAGAGTTTGCTAGTTATAATATAAAATGCATTCCATAACATAATAAAATTGATATTAAATTTAGTTCATGATGTGGACATATATATTAGGAATATCAGCCAACATGCTAACATTCTCTTGGTAGTCCATTTCTAGTCTAGAGGTATAGAAAGTAAATTCATAAGACATTCAAGGTTGGGTAGTTTTAAGCAAAGTTTATTATAAGGCTGCATAGGCTCAGGAGAGAGTTACCTCCATTATGTAGCCACCAGGTTGAAGTATTCTCAACTCAGAAGCATATAGCTATAATGATAAGTATGTATGAGTATAATGCACAGTGTATAATCTGTCAGTCTGTCTGTCTGTCTGTCTGTCTGTCTCTCTCTCTCTCTCTCTCTCTCACACACACACACACACACACACACACACAGGAAGACGGTTCCTCATAGAAGTCCAAAAGTAGTGAAGCTGGTGGGAAACAAGATGACTTTTCCTGGCCTCTCCTTAATTATAGGTTTTGCAATTTATGGTTCCAACCTCCAATGAAAAGGTACAGTCAGAGGGGCAGAGGTTACTTAGGAGGTTTGAGTACTAAGGTTGATTCAGTCTTGCAGGAGGATGAGATATCTGTCCCCGCTGTCTGAAGGCCAGGTGTGATCTGAGGCTTAAAGGTTCTTAGGCTGTTTAGGCTCTCTGCTGGACTCTATACCTTATCTGTGGTGTTACTCTGATTGTAGAGGGTAGGCCCCTCTACCTAAGTAACATTTAACCATTAGCAGATTCACTTTTGCAAAGGAATATTTGGTTCAAAAGAGCAAATATACACTTTTCCTCCAATGCATGGGGCTTAATCCCCTTTCTGTACTACCTCAGTCTTTGGGGAGGAGAAGGAAATTAGGGTCATACTTTAGTTCAGTTCCTATAGATCACAATCCCAAGTTCAAAGTCCAAAGCCCTCCTGGGTCTTGAGTGCCAAGCACCCTGGCTTCTCTAGGTTCTTTTTCCAGGCTAGCTGACTACATCTTACCTAGAATCCTAGCTTCAAGGTTGCCATGGCTCAAAACTCCAAAGCCCAGTGGGAATTGCTGCCTACACCTGAACCTGAGAAGGATAAAGGAAACAGAACAGAGACAAGCACCTCCATATCCTTTTCTCAGAGTTATTCCATAAAAGGAGAGTGGGCTGTTATCTCCTCCTCCCCTCCATTTCGGTTCATGGCACCTTCACTATGAACTGTGTATGAGTTTCTCTATTTCACAAAGAGTTTCTGTCTGGTCTCAGGAGGAAAGAGCTTGAAGGAAAGAGAGCTTCTTCCAGTCTGGCAGTTTTTAAAGTTGCAACCTGTTCTGATTTCACAGCCAGTCAAAGGCTACTCTGGCCCACATGGTAGGTGCACACAGAGAAGAAGAAGATCTCTTGTTGGGCAGTCTGGGCATGTACTCTTCTTTCAATGCCTTTCCACATATTTATAGTTAAAAAAGTAATTTTAACTGATTATCTGATTTTTTAGTAAATTTCAAATATTATAGAAATAAGAATTAGCAAATTAAAGAAATGTGTCCAAATGTGGGTTAATTTGATGGGTTTTGAGAAGACACAAATGACTTTTCCCGCCCACATCCCTCCTCTACCAGATTGAAAAGGAAACAGGAAGTGAATGGTAAAACAGGTAAATGAGGAACGATTTACCCACTCAAGGAGAAGAAGGGGGAAGTCTTGTGAATGCAGTGTGTGTGATTCACTGACTCCACAGTATACTGGTTCCACCCATTCTTCTTTGTGCCCACATCTGGTCACCACCTCCATGTAGTACTCATTTTGAGGTCATTAGCACTGTACTTCCAGTTTGGACTTCTCGTTACCAATACCCTATGCTTTTTTCCACTTGCACCTATTAGTTAAAAGGAAATAGTCCTAGTCAACATGGATGCTGCTCCACTTGGACTCCCTTCTGTCAGCTTGCCCCCATGACTGCTGCTCCACTGCAAATGTCCTTAAAGAACTGGGAGTTTGGGAAGATCTGGGTATTGTCTGCTCACCTGTTGGCACACACTTTTGGCCCACCAAGTCTTCATGGTAAAGACCCTGGAGGGGCAGGTGATCTTCACTGAAACACATTAGGAAATGACACTTCCACATATGTGTGATGACCTCCTCATGACAGTTCTTTGTAAGGACTTTCTGGAATGGGAAATTGGAAGTGGAGGCATGTAGCATACAACTACTATCTTATACAGAGAAGGTCAATAAAGTAGAAGAATTCTTTTATTGGATTTGTTCTGTTTTTGCTCCAGCAACTTTACTTACCATTTTTACTGAGAGAAAATATGCCAGAAGCATAGATCTTTCCTGAGCAGTAGTAGTTCAGGAAACATTTTGTAAATATTATTCCTTTATTTCATAACAATCTTTATAATCATCTATTATTATGCAACTTTGTCATAGTTTCTTATCTGACTAAAATGTGGCTCTTTTTATTTTTTTGGGTTTTATAAAAACCACATCTTGTTCTTGTCAGACATAACAGAATGTGCTTTATAGTTTATTATGATTAATATTCAGATTGCAATCTTATTAAGTATAGCTGTTCTGCTAGCTTTATCAATGCTAATTGAGTTTCAACACTCAGGTATTTTTTTTAAAAATGCCAATTTTCCTAACTTAAAGGATAGATTCCACAGTTGCATACGACCTAGGAAGAAAATGGGGGGAAAAAAACCTCACTACACTAGGCAGATAGGGATTGAGTTCCTTACAGTTATATAAGATAGGGATTTTATTCTGGTATTCTTGGAAATAGTTTACTCCTTTCTGGCCCCCACCTATGTGTGAATGGTGTCATTCTTTCCCAACCTCTACCTTCAGATGTGACTTCTTTCTAGTTCATACTCTTGGTTCTATTCCTAGGAGAAATGGTTCTTCTTTCAAACCTGCCTTGGGAATGAATGAATGAATGGGCGTTTATTATGCACTTACGTAATAGTGCTTGCCCTCTCCCACCTCCGTATTCTATAATACGCTAAAGGCATTTGGGAGAGGAATCTAGTCTCTGCCATTGACTCAAGACCCCACCAATTGTGTTCCTCCAATTTTAGGGATCCCCAGAACTCCATAGAGCAGCAGCTCTCAACCTGTGGGTCATGACCCCTTTGGGGGTCAAACAACTCTTTCACAAAAGTTGCCTGAGGCCATTGGAAAACACATATTTCCGATGGTCTTAGGAACCAAGACACCGCTCCTCTATCCATCTCCAGGCAAGTCCACCGACATTGCAGATATGCCCACATACAAGTATTAAAGGGTTGTGGCATTAGGAAGGTTGAGAACCACTGCCATAGAGCCATTTACTGATCAGCTTTTTTTTTTTTATACAAAGGAATATTTATTTCAAAGGTATAAGAAGAACATTCCCTCTCAGCATTTGCTGGAAGGGAACTTAATCCCACCCCACCCCCAGTCTGAGGAGGAGAGAAACATTAGGTTCACAGTTTAATTCAACTCCGGTATAATATCTATCAACCCTACTAAATTCCAAATCTAAAGCCCTCCTTGGACATACATCCTGGGACCTTGGCTTTTTAGGGCTTCCCTTCTGAGCTAGCAGCAAAACCAGTCTTGGAATCTTGGTTCCAAGGTGGCTTGAGCTTCTGGGTCTGAGGACTCCATTCCCTCCTTTTCTGCCAATCCTCCTTTCCCTAGGACCTAAAAGGACAAATGAAAGAGACCAAACCCCAAGCCCATCTCTCAGGGACAGAAAATAGCCCTTCTCCCCATCTAATTTAGTGCACGATAACTAAAACCCTGGATACACATTGGCGTCACCTTCCTAATGTCATGGTCCTCTTTAAGAAGGAAGGGCAAGGGGGCAGCTAGGTGGCACAATGACTAGAGCACTGGCCCTGGAGTCAGGAGAACCTGAGT
The DNA here is from genome assembly GCA_028627135.1 of Pseudochirops cupreus. Lineage (NCBI taxonomy): Eukaryota > Metazoa > Chordata > Mammalia > Diprotodontia > Pseudocheiridae > Pseudochirops > Pseudochirops cupreus. The sequence goes on from CM053580.1 coordinate 163,730,939, forward strand.
TCAAATCCAGCCTCAGACACTTGATACTAGCTGTGTGACCTCGAGCAAGTCACTAAAGCCCAATTGCCCTGCTTTGCCCCCTCCAAAAAGACCACAAAAAAAAAACCCAAGAAGGAAGGGCAAACAACAGGTCATCAGTGCATTCTCCAAAGCCAAGAAATGCTTAACTATGTGCAAAGCACTGTACTTAGCACTGAAGATACAAATAGAAATATAAAATGGTCCCTGTTCTTAAGTGGCTCACATTTTTAAGAAGAAATAGATATCAATTGGTATCTTTTGTGTTTTCATCATCTATATTTCCCTCTTATCTCTTCATGTTCCCTTTCCCAGAGAGTCATGCTTTATAACAAATACACACACACATATATGTGTGTGTGTGTGTGTAATTTTTTTTTTTTTGCTTTTTGGAAGGCAATTGGGGTTAAGTGACTTGCCCAAGTTCACATGGCTAGTTTTGTGTTAAGTATCTGAGGTCAGATTTGAACTCAGATCCTCCTGACTCCAGGGCCAGTTCTCTATTCACTGTTCCACCTAGCCGCCCCCACATACATACATACATACACACACATATATATATATTTTTTTTAACAGAAGTATGAAATAAAAAATCAAGTTCAGTAGAACCTTATCAACACATGGAAAAACATCTGATACTGTATGCAGTGTTGCTTACCTGTGAAACCTCACATCAGGGAATTGTCTAAAATACGTTCTTTTGGGGCAACTTTGGTCATTTTCATTTTATAACATTCAGTTTTCATTGGTTTATTGTTCTTCCTTCCATTTGCATTGCTGTAGACTTTGCATATATTCTTTACTGCTTACCTTACTTTGCATCAGTTCATTTAAATTTTTCCGTTCTTCTCTATATTAATCATATTCATTGTTTCTTACAGTGCAGTAATAGTCCTCAATTATTCATGTGCTACAGTTGGTTCAGTCATCTCCCTACTTTGTTTCTAGTTCTTTGCTACTACAGAAAATGTGGCTATAAATAATTTAGTATATTTGGCCTTAGTTTTTATCATTGACTTCCTAGGGGCATATGCCTAGCAGTGAAATCTCTAGGTCAAAGAAGATGGACATTTTAGTTGATTTATTTGAATAATTCCAATTTATGGTCTCACCAACAATGCAATATCAGTGTGTCTGTCTTTATACAACTCTTCCAACATTGACTATTCATCTCTTTTGTCATCTTCACCAATTTTCTGTTTGTGAAGCAGAATTCCAGGGTTGTTTAGATGTGCATTTCTCTTATTGTTAGTGATTTAGAGCATTCTTTCATCTGATTGCTAATTGTTTGGAATTCTTTTGAGAACTGTTTGTTCCTATATATTTCTATATATAATTGTTTATATATCTTGCATATTAAAACTTTATCAGAGATAATTGATACAAATATCTTCCAAACCAACCACTTCTCTTCTTATCCTAGATTTTGTCTGTGTAAAAGCTTTTCAATTTAATATAATCATAATTATTTCTTTCCTTTTTGTGTAATTGCCTCTATCCCGCGTTTGGTTATTTATCTTTCTCTGTAAGTATGGAAGTTATATAATCTGTTTCTCTTCTAAAATTTTTATGGCATAATCTTTAATAGATCATTTGTCCATTTGGAATTCATTGTGGAATATGCTGTAAGGTTTCTAAGCTTAATTTTAGTCAGACTAAAATAGGAAGTTTAAATAGGGAATTCTCTCCTAGGCAATTTATATTTTGAGTTTTATAGAGTTCAATTATTTTTTATTCTTCCTTTTTCTAGTCTGTTCCATTGATCAACTTGTCTGTTTTTAATTAATACTATATGGTGTTGATGAGTGATTCATAATATAGTTTGAGATCTGTAGGTGCTATTTTACCTTAATTCCTAACTTTTTAAAAATAGTTTTCCTTGATATACTAGGTTTTTTGCCCTCCAAATGAATTTGGTTATTCTTTTGTCTAGCTATATAAGGTATCTCTTTGGTCGTTTGACTTGTATAGCACTAAATCTGTTCACTGACTTTGGCATTATTATCACTTTTATTGTGTCAGTATGGGCCAGCCACATACAGTGGATATCCCTTTGGCTATTTAAGTTACTTTTTATTGCTTGAAGAAGTATTTTGTAAGTAAATCAATATAAGCACTGAACGTGCTTTGGTGGATTGACTATAGATTATAAACCCTTCTATGGTGGAGATTGTCCTTTGCTTTTCTTTGTATTCTAAGTGCCTGGCACATAGTAGGCATTTTATAAATGTCAGTCTGACTGATTCTAAAATATTTAATGTATTTTATGGTTATTTTAATTGGGACTTTTCTTTCTATTATTATCTTTTAAATTTTATTCTTGTTGTTTTAAAATACTGATTTTTTTTTTTTGGAGGAGGGGAGGTGAGGCAATTGGGGTTAAGTGACTTAACACAAGGTCACACCACTAGTTAAGTGCCAAGTGTCTGAGGCCACATTTGAACTCAGGTCCTCCTGATTCCTGGGTCAGTGCTCTATTCATTGCGACACCTAACTGCCCCTGATACTACTGATTTTTGTGTTTATTTTGTAGCCTATAACTTCTCAACAGTTTCTTTTTTTTTTCTTCCAGTCAAGCAATCAGAACACACACAACATTTATTAAGGTCTGTCACATGGGCATCATACCTGGCACCTCAGAACAGTTACAGTAGTAACATCAAAGGTCACTGATCACAGATCACCATAGCAGATATGATAATAATAATAATAATGTTTGAAATTCTGTAAGAATTACCAGATTGCAATAGAGACTTAATGTGAGCACACATAGTTGAAAAAATGGCATTGCAAGACTTGCTTGATGCAGGTCAACAGTTTCTTTATTGATCCTTAAGGTTTTTTTCAAAGAAAATTATCATGTGATCAATCAATAAGAATAGTTTAATCTCATCTTTGCCTATCTTTATGGCCTTAATTTCTTTCTCTTAATGATATTGCTAGCATTTTTATAACTGTATCAAATAATGGAGGGTAATGAGGACATCCTTACTTCCTCCTGCATTTGTTAGGAAGCCTACTGATGTTTCCTTGTAGTGTTTACTTTTAGTTTTAGATAGATACTTAATACCAAAAAAAAAAAAACCATCATAGCTATACATTGCAGAGTTTTTAGCACAAATGTGTGTTATACTTTGTCAAAGAATTTTTAAACTTGTATGGGGGTAATTATACATTGTTGGATGTTTTTGCTTTGAATTTTCAGATTAAAGTTTATTGATTGTTTAGCTAGTATTGAACAACCTTTGCATTCCTGGTATAATTCCAAATTGGTCATAATGAATGATTTTTTAAAAAATAAATTGTCATAGTACTTTTACAAAATTTATTATAAAATTTTTATATTTAAAGTCTTGGAATCATATTCATGAATGGAATTGGTCTATCATTCTTTTTTTTTGTTTTTTATTTTCTTTATTTAAGTATTAGGACTCCATCTCATAAAATAAATTTGGTACTTTCTTAATTTTTGAGAATAATCTATGAGATATGGGATTAATTGTACTTTAAAATTTTTATATCATCAGGACCATGAATTGCTTTTTCCTTTGATAGAGAACTTCTGGTTTTATTTCCTTTTCTGAAATTGAATTATTTAAGATTTCTATTTGGTGTTCTTTTAGTTTGGATATTTTATATTTTTAAAGATTATTCTCTAATCTGATCTAAGTGTGCAGCAAGAATGGGTTGTAGTTTTCTGCACAAGTCTCACACTTCTTATTGACATTTGGAGTCATCTTAGACCAGTAAAATCTGTTCCTTACTGGCTCCAGGGTTATTGATCCAAATATCGGGAGTCATCATGTAGAACTTTCATGGCCATAAATCAGTAAGCTCTCAGTCATACCAGCTGCTTCCTAATCCCATGTGTGCCAACATTCACAATCCTGTGCAAGATGTCATTGTATATAACTGACAACTTCTGTTATGGTCTCAGCAGGCGGTTGCTTTCTAGGTAGCGTCACTTCAATCGTTTAACATCATTGCTTCACTTCTTAGCTTGTATTACTTCTCAAAGTCCTTCACCAGCCATCTGCCCTCTCCACTGATGATCCACAGACCAGTGAAGCGAAAAGGTGGTTTAATAAAACAAAGTTCACATACACTGTTACTATTCTGTCTGGTACATGTGCCAACCTCTCAGCTATATGCTCAGTGGATGTTAAGCAGATACCATATATAACTTTTAATGCTTATTTAGATATACCTATCGTTTTGAATTCATTGAGACAGCATCTATGTAGTTGCCTCGGTCTATACTATACATTGAATTCATGATTAGTCAATGCTGTTTCCCATCCTTAGCAAACGGTATCCAATTTGACAGTAGTCAGAATATGTCTGTGACAATATGTCCACACTTGAAATTTTGCTTCATATACAGAATCTTAGATTTCTTCAGTGATAGCCCAAAGACTCCACGTAGGAGTCCTGTGTATAGGATGGTACACTTCAGTGTCATTATAGTGTCATAGGCACTTTGTGATGACAGTTGCTCTCTTGGTACAATTCTGCTACTTAGCCTTCCAAGCTAGCAGCTGTATTTGGAACAAAAGGCTTGTCTGCAACCGCATAAGCCAATACTGGTGCATGTGCAAGACAATTGAACTAGTCTTATAAAAGCTTGTTCATTTTTTTCTAACCTTGTTTTTTTTTCACTCTTTTCAATTATACATCTTTGAGTATTATCCTTCAATGGTTTTGTAACAGAAGCATAATCCTTTATAAATTTATAAGAGTAACCTCTAAATCCTAGAATGTCTTATACTTTGTAATTTCCTTGGACATTGCCACTTTAAAGATTGCTCCTGTTTCCTCTGGGTCAGAGCTCACTACTTGCTGAGATATTAAACAACCTACATATTTAACAGAGATGCTGCAAAACTCATACCTGTCAAATGGCAGTTTCAAAACAGCACACTCTAGTGTATCTAATATTTCATCAGTCTTCCTTCATGTTTCTATTCTTTCAAAACTCGAGTTCATCTATATCACCAGCATTTCCAGATTATTCATAATCATTCCAAATACTTTCTCCACCAGCCAATGGAAAGTGTCAGGTGCCTCCAAGATAGCTTGAGGCATAGACTCAAATTGTTAAAATCCGGCTCAGCAGATGAAACCTGTCTGCTCCTTGTGTGTGGTTTTTTTGTTTTTGTTTTTGCATAGGAATCTAATAACAACCCACTGAATTAATCCAATATTGAAAACCATTGGTTGCCTAACCGACAAACCAGAGTGTATGGAATTCTTGGGATTGTGCACTATTTTCATTTTAATTCTTTTATTCAGTCTGCTGGTCACACACCAGTATCTTCCCATTTTTCTTTCACACCACTAATACAGGTGATGCATATGGAGTTGTTCTTTAAAGTATTTTCTGAGATCTTCCTTCACAGGTAAAGGGGTTTTCCCAGTTCATTCTCTAACAGATGGAAGTCAGTAAGGTGTATCTTGTGACACACCTTGCTGTCGATTTCTGGATAAATTCTTTCCTATTTGCCCAGGGTTACACAGCTAGTGTCTGAGGCCAGATTTGAACTCAAGAAGATGAGTCTTCCTAGCTTCAGATTTGGCACCCTATCCACTGTGCCACCAAGCAGCTCATATTGATTCATATATTTATAGCATTTAGGGCCCCTTCATTGATGGACCGATTGATTCTGTGACTACATCAACTGAGGTAGGGAGGGAAACTCCCCCTCATATGCTGATTATGTTTTGTTAATACATTGAGATAGAGAAGTGAACTCTCTCTACAAAAATGACAGTTAAGAGAATCCCAACAAGAAACAAGTTTCTCCTCATCTTTCTTTCTTCCTTCTTCACAGATCAGTGAAGCCGCACATACTCTTCTGTGAGACAAACCCGTTATTCCTGGCTTCAGTGCTCTTAAAGAGACATTAAAATTTACTATAACCTCTGTAGGAGAGTTTTAAAAATAGATATTTACATAATTATATTCAGAGTAAATGTATAATAAATACAAGATACTTCAGTCAAAGGTAGCCAGGGCAGGAGGGCGCTAGCAGTCGGGAGTGAATCAGGAAAGGATCCATGAAGAAGATAGTACTTGAGTTAAATCTTCAACAAAGGGAGGGATTCCATGAAGTAGAAGTGAGGTCTGGAGTACAGTATAGGCTTGGGGGATGGCTCTTGGAAAGACACTGAGACCGGTAGAGTGCTAGATATGAGAGACAAAGGAGAGGCCACTTTGGTGTCTTAGTGTGATAGATAGAGAGTGGACTTTGAAATGGAGAAGACCAGGATTCAAGATTTCCTTCCAATATTTTTTAGCTGTGAGATTGTGGAAAAGTCACTTAACCCCTCAGTTCTCGTATGCAACTCCCTAAAGCTATAAGTTACAGATTAAGATGAGTAGCATATTTGAATGGGTAAAAGAAGATGCTATCATTGAAACTGCAGATACGCACCTCCTCTTTCCAAAAGAGAGTACATTTTTTAAAAAATCAAGTGCTGTGTAATTGAGAAGCCTAGAATTTTTGTTTTCTTCCTCTTTCTTTTCTTTTACATGTACTTTTTTTTTTGCCAGACACACAGTATCCTATTCCTCTTTCTTCTGAGCCCAATAGCATGCTCATTACTAAGTACTGCTTGAAGGTTATAAATAAATCACTATACTGAATGAAAAAAGATCCCCATCTCCTATAGATGTTATCTCCAAAATGAGAGATGACTTCGGAGTTTCATAGATACTTGTTGCTGTATGCTATAAAATTAATTGTTGTAAAGTGCAGTGATTCTTTTGAGAATTAAGGTCACATAGAAGCATTTTCTCTTAATTTTGCTGACATAGCTCCCCAGAATTATTAGTAATTTAACATAGATGAAGAACATTCCCTTTTCTCTGATTCAATTTAAATTTTCTTTTCAGAAGTTTACATAGGGTAATGTAATATATGTAATGTTAATACAAGAATGAGTGGGGTTGGGTTTAATGAAATAACTTCAGAAAGGAAAGCAGCAGTGTGTACTTTACATCTGTATAGTCCAGGAGAATGCAAATAACACCCTAAAGGACAAATATGAAGCCATAATTGGCTTTTATCGCATGTATGCTGTGCATTTTATGATTAATATTTGAGGCCTTTGTAGAAGGTATTCAAGGAGAAAAAACTCCCTATTTTAAAAATCCATTTCTCTCAAATTAGAGGAAAAATAATCAGAGCATACTGACTAATAATTAAGAAATACTGAGGACACTCTACTGTAATCTTATAATTAAAAATATCTTTAAATGAATTTAAAAGTGGAGGTAAAAAGAATCACAACATAATACATGTATCAAGTACTTAATAAATGTTTGTTGAATGCATTCACTGTTCTTTTTTTGTAACACTATTTAAGAGTCCTATCCATGCCTTTCCATTTGCTGAACAAGTCACCAACCTCATGCTTTTAAATTCAGCTTATGAATAGCCAAATTTTATTTACCACTATCTACTTCCTGAAATCAAAAAAATTCCCATGGGTGGCTAAGGTGGCACAGTGAATAAAGCACTGGCCCTGGAGTTAGGAGGACCTGAGCTTAAATCTGGCCTCAGACACTTAACACTTACTAGCTGTGTGACCTTGGGCAAGTCACTTAACCCTAATTGCCCTAACAAAAAACAACACTCCCCCCCAAAAAATTTTTTTTCTAAGACTTTGATGTGGAAACATGAGTTATTATTATTATTATTACATTTAGTGAGAGTGGATCAGTGATATTTGCTCAACTTAGTTCTGGTGGAAACTGCCATAAGAGGAAGTCTATTATTTGTCATATTATGGATGGAAGAAAAGCCCCAAAGTAGTCAAGCCCCACAACAAGAGATGCGGATAGACCAACATCCAACTCCCAATCACTATGAAAGATAGGGACAGAAAAGTATCAATAGACAGAATGCAGATGATGGGTGCAGGAATACATTGTTCTCACCAGTGAGCAGGTTGGGGTTACTGAAAGCACTGTAAAGTTTCTCAAGTATAATTCATCCCCATCTCTTCTCCCTATTCAATTTGGTACCCCACTCATTGTCTGTCTAGCACCTATGCAAGAAAAATGTAGTAATGGAATAATTCACACACTTGCCCTTTCTAATTATATTTTCATGTATGTTCTTTTCCAGTGTGGATAACTAGACTAATTTCTTTAAAAAAATTTGTCTTTGTTAACTTAAACTTTTTTTAGCTCTGAAAATACTTTGTATTGTAAGATTTTATTCATGTTATTAAGTTTAGGATAAGTTATTTCTAAAAATAAAAAAAACCAGACATAATGCTTATTTCTTTAAAAAATGTATAATGATCAGCTTAAGCTGGGCTTGAAGCTTAATGTAAAAAAAACAAACCTGAGATCTTGGCAACTGGTCCCATCACTTTCTGGCAAATAGGGGGAGAAGAAATGGAAGTAGTGTCAGATTTTGTAATCTTGGGCTCAAATGCACTGCAGATGGCAAATGCAGCCACGAAATTAAATGATACTGCTTGGAAGGAAAGCTATGGCAAATCTGGACAGCATACTAAAAAGCAGAGATGTTACCTTGCTGACAAAGGTCTGTATATTCAAAGTTATGGTTTTTCCTTTAGCAATACATGGCTATGAGAGTTGTACTATAAGGAAAGCTGCCACAGAATCAGTACTTTCAGATTGTGGTGCTGGAGAAGACTTTTGAGAGACCCTTGCACAACAAGGAGAGCAAATTAGTCAATATTTAAAGAAATTAACTTAAAGAAATTTAAAGAATTTTAATTTAATTTAAAGAAACTAATTCAGTGGGTGGAGTCAAGATGGCAGAGTGGAAGCAAAAACTTGGTGTGAGCTTCTGCTATAGTCACTTCCAATACATGTAAAAAAATTACTCTAAACAAACTTTAGAGCTACAGAACCCACAGAGAGACAGAGAGAAACAAATTTCTCACTGAAGGCAGCCCAGCAAGCCAACAGGAAGGGCCTATAGCACTTAGTTGGGAGCCAGGCTCAGTCCCGCGTGAGCCACTCAGTTCTGGCCTCATGGTGGCCCTGACCAGCAGTGGCCAGAGCAGACTTCAAGAGAGTGAAGCACCAGCAGCTGTGGCTGTTTCCAGACTTCTCAACCCATAAAGACCAAAGACAAAGTAAAAAGTCACTGTGAAACTGTTGGAATGGGGGGGGGGATGGAAGAGTGTGGTCTGGCCTCTGCCCTCAGGGCGAGAAGTGGTGGAGGCATGGTGGCTGTGCAGCCACCACTGTGTGGCTGCTTCAGGAGCTCCTGGCCTGCAGATTGTAGGGGGACCAAGAGACCATTCAGAGTCACAGTCTTGTGGTCCTGGGGTGTGTGGCCAGTGAGCCAGAGCTTGTGCGGGCTGTAGAAAGGGCACCCTACTAATAGCTCTGGCAGATGCAAAAACCCCAGTGATTTGGAAAAAAGTTATCTCCACTCTGGAAGCATAGTTCTACTGTGGCAAAGAGCTCAAAAGTCAAGTAATTAGCTGGCAAGATGAGCAAGTAGAGGAAGCACAAAGAGATGATAGAATCCTTTTTTGGGGAGCAAGAAGCAAGGCATGGAGCAGGAGAAAGACAGCAAAGGCATCAAAAGCCTTTAAGAAAAATATGAATTGGTTACAGGCCATGGAGGAGCTCAAGGATTTTGAAAATCAAGTAAGAGAAGTGGAGGAAAAATTGGGAAGAGAAATGAGAATGATGCAAGAAAATCATGAAAAGCAAGTCAACAGCCTGATAAAGGAGACCTAAAAATACACTGAAGAAAATAACACCTTAAAAAATAGACTAACTCAAATGGCAAAAGAAGCCCAAAAAGCCAATAAGGAGAAGAATGCCT
>CM053580.1:163741280-163761900 GCA_028627135.1 Pseudochirops cupreus
AAGGACTTGAAGACCGAGGCCCAAGACGGCTATCCGGATCTAAGCCACTCAACGCGAGAGGCCTGGCCAGACCAGTCGCTCAGTCCCACTGGTGTCTGCAGGCCACGGTGGGAAGCTGCAAAGCCGAGGCGGGTGCAAAACCTCTGCCTTTCACTTTTCCACTCTGGAGGCCTTCTGGCCGGACTGCTTATCTCCCCCTTTCACAATTACCATTCACAGCTGCCGCTAATCTGCTGACCTGAAGCTTCTCAGGTCATCCGCTCTTCCCGTCCAGCCGCCCCCGGGGCACAGCCGCGACTTCAGGCCAGGCTGTTTTCGGTTCGCAGTGCTGATATGGTTCCTCGTAGCCGAGCTGACTTTAGTGGGAAGTATATTTGTGTGTGTTTTGGAGTTCCAGGATTGGTTTAGAGTCCTATTTTATGGGTATTTTGGGGTGGCTATGTGAGAGCTGCGATATGTTGCTGCTTCTACGCCGCCATCTTGGCTCCGCCCCCGAAGAACTTGCCAAAAGACTGTATAAAAGCAAGAGCACAAGTGGGACAAGCAGAACTAGGAAGAAGGATGGCTGTGGTACCCACACTTTGTCTGCTTGTGTTGATGTTACTTTGTTAGACCTGTCTGCTGATAAAGGATGTTGCTGTTGTTACAGAAGTCCTGGGACCTTACTACAGGTTCAGAAGCCCTGAAATAGAACTTTCTTGTTGTCTATTTGCAGAAGTCCTAGAGGAGGGTTTTACTGATGTTTTCAGAGGTCCTGGGACTTTATTGATGATTTATGTTAATTTTTCAGACAAGAGACCCTGTTTGTGGGTGTGTGTTGATTTCACAGGCAGAAAGTGAATTGATGATGGTGGTGGCAATGTGCATGAATGTTGTTGTGGTTCTGTTAACCTTGATGTGTGGAGCTGGACCAGGAACTGGAAGCTGCCTACCTGTGAATCCAGGTGACAGTTGGGTGAATTCAGGCAAGAGCTGGGAGCATGGAAGAGGAACCATGGAGTTTGGGAGTCAGCCTCCAGTCAAGATGAAGCAAAGGAGTACTTAGCTCACACTTTCCTCCCACTGTGGGCTTCACAGTTTCTGTTTCTAACACAGATTTGATATAATCACAGTCAGAGACTCAAAGACACTTGAATAACTGAAACAAGGAGCTAAGTGCTTGAATAATTGAAACAAGGAGCTAAGTACTCCTTTGCTTGCCATTACATTCCACCCCTCCGGGACCCTTGGCCTTACAGTCTCAATCCAAATTGCCTGGAACAAACAGAGATGCTGTACTATGTGATCCTGCCAACCGTGCCATAAATGTAAAGCTGAACAGAAGAAGCTCTCCTGAGTCCTGCTGCTGTGAATAGCTCTAGGGTTCTGATCACACAGTATAGTGAACTCTCTATTTATTCAGCAGTAAACCAAAGCAAAACATTCACAGAAACCAACGTTCAACATTCACAACAATATAACAACAATTTATTGCTAAAGTGGCCACGTAGTCTTAAAACTGAAGATATCATTCAGTAAGTCACAATCTGAATTAATCAATATAAAATACCCATCTAAAATCTTCTTTCATCTTGATTGGAGACTGGCTTCCAATCATCTTTAACTCAGTCCTCCTTAAGGAGAAATCATCCTTAAAGAGTACAAAGTACAAAGGTTTCCTACCCCTAGGTCACAGTAAAACGTGATGTTGTCAGTCAGCACTAAGTACCCAAAGAAAGGTCCTTTTATCTTGACCCTAGGCTGACTCCCAAACTCGTGTTTCCTCTTCCATGCTCCCAGATTTTTGTCTGAATCTACCCAACCATCACCTGGATTCACAGGTAAGCAACTCCCAGCTCCAGGTCCAGCTTCTGTTCCACTTCCTGTTCCATTTCCCATTCCATTTTGAAGCTCATAGTGATCAGTCCACCTGAAGCCCTTTGCAGTTTCTGTTTCTGGGAAGACAGAGCCACAAAAATATCTGCACACATTAAACTTAGCAAAGTTGCAACAATATTCACACACATTGCTAGCACTATCATCAATTCACTTTCTGCCTGTGAAATCAACACAGACCCCAAAACAGGGCCTCTGTCTGAGAAATCAACACAAATCATCAGGAAAGTCACAGGATCTCTGAAAATATCAGTAAAACCCTCCTTCAGGACTTCTGTTAGTTTTTGCTTCTTTTTAGCTAAATGAACAGTAGCTTATTCTTCTACCGCTATAGACCCTCCAGCTTGCTCTTCTAAAGGAGAGCTAAATGCTGTGGCACAGAAAAATTCTCACACAAACCAATCAAATCCCTTTCCATCTCCTCCAGCAGTTTATCTCTACTTTTACACATAAGATGATAACTTGTTAGCAAGGCCCAGCCTCTCCTACATGCCCCTATCAGTTCTTTCCCTGGTTCTGTTGGTATTGCTTACAAACATCTTTCCAAGTCTATGGGTTCTCCCTTCTGTACCCTCAATTCCCAGTTTTCACAGAGCCCTGTGCTTTTAGCCCATTCTCTTCCTATAGAGGAATAAGGTAAATCCTCCCATCCTGGGATATCCATATCTCTCTCTAAAGCCCTCCTGCCTCCAAATAGAAGTCTGATATTTTGTGATCCCATCCTTGTTACCAAATATAACATCAATGCAATATTCACAGAACCCACAGTGGCTATGAATATGCTGGTGTAGTTGTGAATCACAAAATATAACAGATTTTCCACATGGAAGACAGAACCAAAATATTTATTCAAACACCAGAAAGCTGAATCCCCAAACCAAAAAGCCAAATCCATCATAGCAACCAAGAAGTTGGTACACATAACCAATGCAGTGAATACCAACATTCCCAAGCCTTGCCTCTGTCAGGCCTTCAAAACAAAACAGGCCCCTGTATGCAAAAATGCCCTCCTCTCACTCACACTAGCTGCTCAGCCTCCGTGCTGCTTGCTCCCAGCAGTTCTGGCTCTCTCTCCTGCTTCTTCCTGCTCCACCCTTTCAGGAGGCTCCTCCCGCCGTGGGCTCCATGTGGATCACATCTGGCCTATTAAGGAGCAGAGAAGATTTTTAAATTCCCACTACCATTACAGAATCCAACCATTTTGGGGAGCAATCTGGAATTATGCTCAAAAAGTTAGTAAATTGCCTATTCCCTTTGATCTAGCAATACCACTACTAGGTCTATTTCTAAAGATGATTAGGGAAAAAGGAAAAGAACCTATATGTACTAAAATGTTTATAGCAGCTCTCTTTGTGGTGGCAAAGAACTGAAAATTGCAGGGATATCCCTCAGATGGGGAATGCCTGAACAAGTTGTGGTTTATGATTGTGATGGAATACTTCTAAGCTGTTAGGAATGATAAGTTCAGTGATCTCAGAAAAACATGGAAAGATTTGCATGAAATAATGAAGAGTGAAATGAGCAGAACCAAGCAAACATTGTATATAGTAACAGCAATATTATTTTAAGAGTTACTTTGAGTGAATGTTGATTATTATAAATATCCAAATTAACTATAAAGGACAAATGATCTGCATCCAGAGAAAGAACTGATAAGTAGAAGTATACATAGAATAATTTTACATGTATGTGTGAAATACGTGTATGTGTATATCCCTATTTATGTCTAATGGTAGCCATCTCTAGGACAGGAGTAGGAGGAGGGAAGAAAAAGAAGGGGAAAATATACGTGATAACTTTATTATATATTTAAAAGGAATAGCAAATTGTACATAATAAATTTGCAGTTTTATGTGCAATCATCATTTTTATTATACTATGTTATAAAAATGCTTTTTTATTTCATAAATTTAAAAAATTATTAAAAAAAAGAAATTGGATGATTCCTGCTCAACTCATGCACCCGAGTTGCCCTTTTAGACTTGACCTTTCAAAGGGAATGCAGGGAGAGGAGGAAGCAGAAAGAACAAGAGCTGAGGGAGTTGGGGGGAGCAGTCCTGGACTTGATTTCTTGGAGTGAAGCCTGTGTAGTCATGTGACCCATCCATGTACTGCAGGAACCATGTGGCCCTCCTTATAGCCACAGTTGGAAGCAGCAGTGGAGAAATGAGGAATTCCTTGGTCAAGCTATTAGCTACAGGTCTTCAAGTTAGCAGCAGTAGTGGAGAGAAAGAGAAATGCCTGAAATAAATGGATGAAGAGGTTCTTGGATCAAGTGGGAGCCAGAGATGAGGAACAGCTAGGGAACATCAGTCAATAGTCATTTATTTTAAGTGTCTGCTGTGTGACAGGTACCCTGCTAAGTGCTCGGGATAAAAAGAAAGATAAAAGACAGTAACTTTCTTGAGGAACTCACAGTCTGTTGGAGGAACCAACATGCCAACAATGATGTCCCAACAAGCTATATACAGTATAAATAGGAGATAATCCACTGTAGGGAGAAAGTTTCATGTGTAGATAAGGCCCATCTGTGGCAGGGGCTGCTGTCATGTGACTCTGAAGGAGATGGAATGGATTTCTCTAGCCTCTTCTTCCCACCTACTCTTCTCCAACAGAAGCTTTAATTCCTGCCAGGAGGAGAAGCTGGGGCCAGCTCTCCTTAGAGAGAGGGGGTGCTGGGCAAGAATAATATCTATCTGCTCCCTAAAACATTCTTATTCTAGGGAATATGGTTGGGTTCAATCTAACTTCTGATCATTTTGTTATTATTATTGGGGAGAATGAGGACCCCAAGCTTTATATCCAAGGCTTGATCCCTTCCCCACCAAATGCCACTTTCACAATGAACAAACATAGGAAATAGTAAAGAAAATATAGTTATCCAAATCAGTAGCAAAACATAAATCAGAGAAGGTATACATAGGAAGAAATATACCCCACAATACAGAGTGAAGGAGCTCTCCTCTTGAAAGTGAGATAACAGCTCAGGAGAGAGAGTTCTGGATCTCATCCAAAGGGATATTCCCCAGAGTCTCTACTATAGCCAGCTGGGAGTAGGGACATGATGAAGACTGCCAGCCCCTCTCCTGTTTTCCCAGAATCTTTTCCTTCAGCAATCTGAAGAAGAGTTGGCCTCTTCTACCTTTTCTCTCAAAGCTGGAAGCCAGAAGCTCCCAAAGTAACTTACAGTTTGAAGAGTCCCAAAGAGTACTTGAAACTCGAAGAGTCCAAAAGGGGACTGAAAAAGGTTTGAGCTCTTCCACTCTCACCAACTTTGCCCTTCCCTTCATTGCCATTAAGAGAGTCTCATATCAATAGACTTTGGAACAGAGGATATACAATAGAGGGAAGGCTATAGCATCAAGGGACGTCAGGAAAGGTTCCTGTTGAAGGCAGGATTTTAATTGGGACTTGAAGCAAGCTGAGGAAGACAAGAGATGGAGATGAGGAGGGAGCATGTTTCCTTCATTGGAGATAGCTGGTGAAAATGCCACGGGTCAGGAGATGGAGTGTCAGTTCAAAGAACAGCAAAGAAGCCAGTGTTACTGGTTTGCAGAATATGTGGGGGATAATGAGGTGGAAGGAGTCAGGAAAGTTAGGGAAGGGCTAGGTTATGAAGAGCTTTGATTGCCAAACAGAGGAGTCATCAAGAGGAAGAGAAAACTCAGCCCTTGCTCTTGTACTGTGATTTATGTGGGAAGAGAAGTCTGATACTTAAACCAGCTGTATTTGTATCTCTTTGTCTGTGTGTGTGTGTGTGTGTGTGTGTGTCTCTGTGCATGTGTGTGTGTCCGTGTGTCCCTGTCCAGAATAATACAATAAATGTAGAAGACTCTAGATTTCTGGAGATGGGGGCTCACTAGATGTAGAATGAAAGTCATTTTGACTGTTTATGGCCTCAGGTATAGTTATGTTTCTTTTTTGGTAGGGCTAAGTAGAGCATGTCCTATATTCAGTGTTTTCTTAGACTCTGTGCTTGTATGGGAGCCCTTTCTAATTTTTGAGGGAAACTCAGACATGAGCCATACTCTGAGATTTCCCAGAGAAAACTTGGTAGGGACAAAATGAAGCAAATTCTGATGTTGCTAGGGTACCTGGGTTGGGGCACATGAATCAGAAAGAAGCTTCAAAATTGAACCTGTTCCACATTGACTCAGATCTTTGGTTTTGAGCCACAGGTTACCATAAAATTTATGGAAACTTGAAACATGGTTGGGGGAGGGGAGAGGTAGAGAATGGTGGTCAAATAGTTCCAAATCTAGAAAGCTTTTCAATTTAAGAAACACTTGCCTCTGGGAGTAAAGCCAACAGAGTTGGTAGAAACAATTAAAAAAAACTTACCTCCTCTTTGATTCTACAAGGATGTACTACCTTCCATATAGCCTCTAAGCCTACTGAAAACTCAATAAATTTTGTCGACTGTCTCCAGGGGAAAACAATACCGCAATATATGCAGTATACTTGCTCACAACATTTTTACTCCTACTGTCTGCTATGAACACAAATATTGCAGGATATGTGTTATGTATTGGTCATGAGTAAGAATGAAAGAATTTTTCATATAGCTGACCTGGGAAGAAGTAGGTTAGAAACTGATATTTACTTGGTGGAAATAAAATTTTACTGCTCTTGGAGTTGAACTCATTAAGTCAGAGCCAAAAAGGGATGTAGGGAAAGCCAAACAATCTTTAATTAGAGAAAACAGGAATGCAACCATCTTTTATTTGCTAAAGTGACAAGTCATTGGAAAAAGCTCAGAGTATATTCAAGAGGACTAGGCAAAATATGCATGGTGTAAAAATGAAAAAGAGAAGATGAATGAACTGTCTTGACTTTTAAAGAACAAAGGACTAAGACAGTTGTTCTGACTACGTGTACCATCAGAGGACTGAATTTCAAGCATCTTTCATTGCTGTGTGCCATAGAGCTTAAATCAGAAAGAAATTCATAGGGTATGAGACCTGAAGTCTCTTTGTCTCACTCCTAGCTTTTTTTTTTTTTTGGTGACTGGGTGACAGGGCTGAGAAATATACCTTTTCAAGTAGCTGAGTATATGTGGTTTGTGTAAAGTGAGGGAAACAGGAGAAGGAGTAGATGTTGTACCTTTTGTTTATGTATTTAGCTATGAAAGCCTTGACTGAACATTTCCGATATAATCTATATAAACACATAATATTGAAGAATCTTTCAAACTAGTTTGTTATAGCTGTTGGATTACCTAGGTAAGAGTTACTCTTCTTTATTTCAATGCAAATAATCCTAAAGGATGGACATCTTGAATTGGATGTTCTTGTGGCAATAATTTCATTTGGGTACAAGCACTTAGGTGTTCAAAAGACTAATTGCAAAAAGTATTTCGAAAATACAACTGTCATATTTATCTTGTAAAATTGGGATTAAAAAGTTTTGTTCTTTGCTTGTCACCTGCCTTCTTTTCTCAATCTCTTTCCATTTACTTTTGGGTTCCTTCCTTCTTTCCCTCCCTCCCTCCCTTTCTTCTTCTTCCTCCCTCTATTCTCTCTCTCTCTTCCTGTCTTCCTCTCTGTCTCTCTCTGTCTTTCTCCTTATCTGTCTTTCTCTTTCCTTCCCTCCTTCCCTCTTTTCTTCCCCCTTTCTCCCCTCTCCCTTTTCCTCCCTTTCTCTCTCTCTCTTTTGTTTTTCTTTTCTTTATCTCCTCTTCAGGATAGAGTATTATACATACACATACATATATAATATTATACACATATATATGTGTATACTCATACCCGTATGTGTATGCACACACATATATAATAATTCACCTAAGGCAGAAAAACTACTATTAAACAAGATAATAAAGATAATAGGAATTATGGTCACAGAAATTAAGTCACAACTTCAGCAATAGAAGTTTGAAAGCAACTCTTTGCATCAAACAAATTCAGTTCAACTATAGCAATATTACCTCTGAGGATCCTTATCCCATCACCCACTGGGAGTATTGATTATGAGATGGGTCTTCAAGGAAGGTGACATATCAGCCTCAGAGACACTTCAAAGGTACCCCTGAGGGATGGGTGTGATTCTTTAACATTAAAATCCCCATTTCAGGGTGTTTACTCCAATGTCAATCACCTGTGATTATAGCCCTGGTTTTATTTAGCCAATTAACACAATTAGCTTATACAAAGGGATATTTACTGAAACATTAAAGCAAATATGGAAGTATAAACATTTCTCCCAATATCCGAAGGCACACTGTCTCTATAGGATGTAGGTCCCTAGGGTAGTAGGCTCAACCTAAATCAATTTCTAGATAGGATTTGTCTCACCAAGTTCACATCTGAATTCAGGACAGTAGATAGACTAATTGCTATAGTTTCCTCCTGGAAGCCTTTGTCTATATTGGGTCAAGCTGGGTGCCCAGGACTTCTCTTTTTACTGTCTTGGGCTGGCTTCAAAATCTGGCATGGATTCTAGATTCTAGGCCTCTGGTGGCTGACTATTCTGACCTTTCAAAGCTTACAAGGTCCTTCACTTTGCTGCAAGAAAGAATAAATGCAAAGGGGTGAAGAATAAAGGACCATATTCACAGGATGCATGCTTGCCCCTAGTGAGGGGCTGTGAAACTGGAAGCTGACAATCCCCCTGCTGCCACCATTCTCAATAACAGCAAGATGCGCTCTTGGCTTCCTGATTGCTCTGAGTGAGAGAGGACCTGAGACTCTACCCCCCTAGGAAGTACAAGGAACTCTTCCTTACTCAAAAAACAGCCAGGCAAGAAAAAGAAAGAGGCTGGCTTTGGTTGGTTAGTGCCTTTTGATCATATCCTAGGTTAGGCTCACAAGCTAATCAAAATTTTACCTCTTCACAATATGATTAAATGACTGGAACCAGTTATAGAATATCTTCTTATTGTTTTTCAGTCATTTCAGTTGTATCTGACTCTTGGTGACCCCATTTGGGGCTTTCTTGTCAAAGATACTGAAGTGATTTGCCATTTCCTTCTCCAACTCATTTTATAGATGAAGAAACTGAGGTACACAGGGTTAAGATGTCTGAGGCCAGATTTGAACTCAGGTCTTTCTCACTCAGTAGTACCAATGCAATATTTACAGTACCTATGGCCACTGTAAATAGGCCAGCACTATGCTGTATTATATTATATATATATATAATATATATTATATAATATGTATAATATATTTATAACATATATAACATACACTACACATATATCATATATAATATATTATGTATAATATATTTTATATTATATTCTGTTCAATCACAGAATATAACAGACTCTCCATATAGAAGACAGAAGCAAAACATTATTCAGATACCAGAAAACTTAATCCCAAAACCAATAAGTCAATTCCATCATAGTAGCAACATATAAGTTAATAAGCCACAACAGCACAGGGAACCACAGTATCCTATAGCCTTCCCCCAAACCAACATTTACTCATAAGCCTAGCTGTCGCCCTTGGTATATCCTCTCCTCCTTCCAGTCTCTAACTCTCTGACTCCCAGCTTTCTATAGGCTCTGCTCCACCCTTTAGCAAGCTCCATCCACCACAGGCTCCATGTAATTACATTCAATCTATTAGGGGGCAGAGTATATTTTCAAAGCAGGGAAGATCTTCAGATTCTTCTAGGCTTATTAAGAGGCAGGGAAGATCTTCAAATTACCATTACCATTACAGACTCCAGGCCCAGCACTCTGTGACACTTAGCTGCTCCAAAAAAATGTCTGTGCATGCCGAAAATTATGAAGCAGGTACATATCACCAGGCTTTTCCAGAAGCAGGTACCCCAGCCTAACCATAGGCAGAGCATGCTGGGCATATTCTAAAGATGGAACTCTCATTTGCCAGGCACCTGCTATGCAACAAACATGTATAATGTGCCTACCATTTGTGAGGCACTGTGTGCTAGCTTCTGGAAATACAAAAAGAAAATGGGACTGGCCCTGCCTATAATGAGTTTATATTCTATGACAGGGAGGGGGGAAGGGGGGAAATACAATATGAACACAGATAAATCTGATAAGAAATTGTGTGAGGAAAGCGAGAACTCTAATGCCCAGCTAGATCACAGAAGGCTTCATTCATGGTAGAGTAAATGCCTGAATCTGAAAAGAAGATAAGGGTTCTCAGAGTCTTGGATGAGAATGGATTGCATTTCAGGTACAAGACAGTTTGCACCCCATGGAACATACATTTATAAGAATGAGCCTAATGGGCCCATCCTGTGAAGTGTGTGAAGGAACTTCACTGGCAGTTTCTGGGAACTCTAGTATCACATCTGACTCAACCTTAAAAGATTTAGGACTTTGAAATGATGAAGTCATTCCTTTCTAGAGCTTGTTTTGTATATATTTCTTTACATATTGTTTCTCCTTGAGAGGAGGGGCTCTCTTTTGCCTTTCTATATCTCGAGTTTAACAGAGTGCCTGGCACATAATAGGCACTTAGCAAATTATTGTTTCTTGATTGAGTATTGGACACTGAGAAGGGAAGAGATGCTAACTCAATAGAACTTTAAAAAGGAGTAATCCCACCTTCTAGATCAGTGGTTCTCAGCCTTCCTAGTGCCATGACCCTTTAATACAGTTCCTCATGTTGTGGTGACCCCAACCATAAAATTATTTTCATTGCTACTTCATAACTATAATTTTGCTACTGTTATGAATCATAATGTAAATATGTGATATGCAGATGTATTTTCATTGTGACAAATTGAACATAACCCACAGGTTGAGAACTGCTGTTCTAGATCTTTCTTCAGTTCTCCAGGTGGCAGTATGTAACTCAAGAGCTTCCCAGGAGGGGTGAGAAAAGTGTTACCTTCTATAGCATGGCAACATGGCAGCTACTATAACATGGCAATTACAATGGGATTCAACTAAGTAGTTTTAGCCTGGGACTCTAGTTGCCTCTTAGGTTTATGTTTCTTTGCCTGATCATAGGTGACTAAGCAATGATCCTAAGATGGGATGTGTCTAGGCTTGGAGACAGCCTTGTGAGTCTGAGGAGGTCAGGGGATCCTGGTCCTCAGTCAGTGATGATTTTACTGTGGGGCGTGTTCTTTCTACATTTTGTAAAAAGTGGAAATTTGGTTCATAAGATAATTGCATGTGATATCACACAATTACATGTGATAACGTTTTAAGGTTTTAGCAAGGTATTGCATCCCATTATTTCTTTAGGAATCATGAATTCATCTCTTTATGCTCATAAGGGAGCAAAATCATTAGACAAACATAAATTGACCCTGCCTTTGCAGGGTTTTAAATAGTTAAGCCCTGGAGATAGTTTTAGGGACTCTCTGGGAAGCTATTATATGCTTAAAGAAACCAGTGCTAATAAGGGTGACACCATCCTCCCCCAGTTAGCTATGCTGCAACTTAAGTGGTATCCTTCTTTCCTCATTTTCTCACCCTCCATATCTGATCAGTGCTCAAATCCTGTCATTTCTTTTTTTCTTTTAAGTTTTGGTCGATATCTTTTGCTTTTTACATTATCATAGTTTTCTCCTGTATCCCTCCCCTTCTGTCCTCCAGAGAGCTATCCCATATAACAAATGATACTTTAAAGAAAAAAAAGAAAAAGAAGAGGAAAAATCAGCACAGCTGATCAATCAAAAAGTCCAAAATTATGTGTAATATACAACACCTATGGACATCCCAGTTTATGAAGGGGTAGGTTAGGAGTATCTACTCATCTTTTTTTTCAAGCCATCTCTATGCATTTTGTCTTTGAGATCAGTAAGTTTTGTTTATAAGGAGAGCATGTTTTCATTTAATGTTATTGCTTTTCCAGTCAATTGTTCTGTCTTTTGTTTCTTTGATGAGACTTGCCATTGAAAATTCAAATTTTTGTTCTTCCAATTATTTCTGCATGTGTGCCATAAAATTCTGCTCTCACCATTCTAATTTCTTTTTTAAACAACTTTGGAACAGTGTGCTGTGGTTCCATGCTCTCCTCAAAATTCACAAGGTCCTCTATCTCATTAGGGGTTAGATAATTTTTCTTTCTTTTGAAATATTTATCCACAGATGCCTGAGTTCATTTTCTAGATCTAGAGGCTGCATTTACTTCTGCTGCTAATGTCTTCCTGCTGGGTTGTCTCCTTATATTCAAGGTCTTTGAGTTTTCTTTCTCCTGGATTCTTTCATAATTTCAGTCTTTTACCTTTATTTTCATGATTGCTCAGTTTCTGACTCCTTCCCCTCTAATGATGGTTTTCCTAGGAGCTGGATCTCATAAAGTCTCAATCTCTTCTCACACTGCATAATTTATGGTTCACTAACCTAGGTCTCTGTCCCATGTGACTTCTAGGGGGACAAAACAGATCATAGCTAGATACTGGGTTCTTTTCCCCAGACTTAGTGAACTGCTACAATCCCCATTTCTCTATTCCTGCTCCATTTCCTCTGTTCTTCATTATTCTGGCCCACCAGCACATTGTTTCCACATTGCTGCTATTTTAGCTAAGACAAATTTCTGCTGTTTGAAGTTTGTATGTCTGAGGTACAAGGTGAAGAGGATGTGGAGAATTAAGCACTATTATAAACTTGAGTATGTGTCTTGCCCCTTTCCCTTTGCTTTCCTTCTTTCTTGCAGAAACCTGTTTTAGCAAAAACAAACAAACAAACAAAATCTAACACTAGGGGTGGGGTTGGAGTTTAATTTTGTTGCAAGCCCATGGGCTGGCTTATGCAGTCCTGCTGCCAGGAAACTGGTAGTTGGGAGACAGGAGCAGGTTATTCATGTGTGAGAGTTAGGCATTGGTTCATGGAGTTTTTACCTTCTTTGAGCTCTTGGTGTGCTAGACCATGGAGATACATGAAATTAATTTATCTCTGGCACATAATTGCTATCTTGAAGAAATTTGAGAGATCAAGAGCACCAGAGAAAATGTCTAGTTCTCTATCTTGTTGGTCATGTGACCCAGAAAGAGTAAGGAATATGGAGAGACACACACATATGGAGAGAGAGATAAAAGTAATATGAAAACAGAAGATACTTATAAAATTATTTTTTACTTTAAATTATGCCAAGACAAGTACCATAGAACCAAAGAGAAGCAAAAGTTCCACTAATTTTCAGAAATGACCATCAGCAGGGAATAGCAACTGGTAGCATCTGCTGGGAGATAAAGAGACCTGGAAAAAAGCTTGAAGTCATAGAAAGAACAATGCAAGATAATGAAAAAGTAGCATGATTGGGAGAAATGACCAATAACATCTGAGAGTTGCTGGGCAGCTAGGAGGCGCAGTGGATAGAGCCCTGAGCTTGGAGTCTTGAAGACTTGAGTTCAAATGTGACCCTTGGAGGCTGACCAGGTGACCCTAGCAGACTTAACCTCTTCCTCAGTTGTAAAATGGGGATCATAATAACACCTACCTCCCAGGTTTGTTGTAAGACTCAAATGAGATAATATTCATAAAGTGCTTAGCACACTGCCTGGCACCTAGCAGCCACTTAATAAATGCCTATCTCTTTCTTCCCAAGAGGTATAAATTACAGGTAAAGCAGTATTCCACAAGCAGCCAGAGCATCATTACTCTGGAGGATTAACCTCTGTGTATCCTATGCTAGACCCTTACCCAAGCAAATGCTGTAAAATTCACTAAGGCTGTATAGGAAGTCATTTATTTTCTATGTGTTCTGAAAAGTGTCTGTTTCCCTTGCAAGTAATGCTTTGAGACTGTGTGCTTGTAAGGAGAGTTGGTGCTGTATCCTGGGTTTCCCAGGGATTACTTTGTTCCCAAATTAGGTTTGTGGGGATAAAAAGCCAAAGAAGTCAGAAGTCCCCCCAAATGTACAGTGACCCTTTTTGTTAGTATGGAGCCTCTGACCCAAGTGTATCAAAGACAATGCTATGGCTGCTAAAGTCAAATATAGTGAAAAAAACAGAAACTGGAAAGTGAAAGTCCAGCTTCTATAGGTAATACGCTTGGTATTAGGAAATAACTTACGGAAATTGTCAGATCAGGATCTGATAAGAAACATTTATTTTAGGACAAGAAGGTGGTTTAAGGATTCCAAATCCGGGGTCTCAGATGGCAAGCCTCTAGGTCTATACAGCTATGACTAGTATTTCAAGACCACTGAATACCATAAGCCCATCTTATTGAATGTCTTTTTCCTTCTTATATTTAACAACTAACAATAATGTTATCCTTAAGGGATTTTCATACATTTTTATTCAATGTTTCCAATCAACTTTAAACTGGGAGCAAATAGTTAAAAAGTTTGGGGATTTTTCCCCTTCTGAAAATTATTTCATTTGTAGTTAGCTTCTGATTGATATGATTTCCAGGTACCTAAAATGTATGAATTATTTATTGTACAGATGGTAATCTTATACTACTCCATATCTCAAAATGTTATATTCCTTCTGCTACATGCACATTCACTCACTCATTTTAAAAATTCAAATTTTCTTTTTCCCTGAAGAGCTACTAGGCCATAATAGCCTAACAACCCACAGCATTCTTAGAAACAAATAAATAATCCAGGTTAGAGGGTTTATTTACTTGGTTTTCTTTGCTCAGCATTTGGAGCAATCCTATTTTGGGGGTGATAGTAGGGTTGATAGTGGTTGCCTTCTGTTGGAAAAGAGGTAAGGAGGGATATGCTCTTAAGTTTTCCCATTATAAAATTTGTTGGTCACCATATATATATGTGTGTGTGTGTGTGTGTACATATACATATATATATATATATACATATATATATATATATATATATATATATATATACACATATACCTGCACACACAGACACATACAGACACATTTTTTTCTTGGATAAATATTTGTAATCTTCATAATTCAAACCAGAAGATTGTAGAACTGGGTGGGTGGTTGAAACTTGAAACAGAAATGGGAAAAACAATGACCTCAAACACCTCACTTCTTTCCCCATCAATATTTTCATTATTTATAGTGCAGGGCTGCAAGAAAATACATCCTATTGATTTTAACCACTGTGGGGCCTACAGCAGAAGGAGGAGTTAGACTACTCTGGCCATGGACAGATTTATACTGGTGTTCTGCCTTTGTAGGAGGGGGAGACCTGGATCTTACTACTTGTGTGATCTTGGATAAGTCACTATTAGTCACATTAGAGGTTAATATCTCTAAGGCTCATTTTTCATATCTATAAAATGAAGGGATTAGATTTCCTTGCTTCAATGGTCCCTTCCAGCTCTGAATCTAAGGTCCTGAAAGAGCCTTAGTCAAATATGCCAGACATAGGGTAGTCACTGAGCAGAGGTACAAGCATGATATTCTGCTGCCATACCAATATTCTCCTAAAGAAGTCAACCACCTCTCTAATATCCTTGGTTGCCATATGGCATAATTGAGATGGGGGGAGGGGAGGAATGGAGACAAAACAGAGGGAAAAGAAAGACATTGGGAGGAGAGGAAATGTATTTTCTGTCCTTTCTCCCATCAATCTTCCATGCAGCTATCAAATATTTCTACAGCAGAGATTTGACCATGTTAAAGTAAATGCTAGTGGCTCCCTATTACCTTTAATATCAGATCCAAACTCTTGTTTATAACCTGTCTCCAAGCTACTTTTCCAATCTTATTATACAGTACTTCCTTTTACACTCTTTGGTCTAGCCAGACTGGTCTTATTCTTGTTCCTTACATATGATATTCAATCTCCTGTTTCTGTGCTTTTGCCAGAGTTGTCCACCATGTTTAGGATTCATTTCCTCTTTACTTCTACCCCTTAAGACCTTTAGTTTCATCCCAGGCTCAATGCAAGTGCTATCTCCTACCTGAGGCTTTTCCTGACCCCAAGTATTAGTGTCCTCTCCCAAATTATGTTGCATCTATTTTGTGTATATTTTTAATATTCTGATGGCTCTACATGTTGACTCCTTTTCCATTAGAATGGAATGGTTCCTTGAAGGGAAGAACCATTTTATTTTGTCTTTGTATCCTCTGCAGCAGTGTCCCAGAATGGCTGATGGCAGAATCTGTATTGGGAGCCAAGGACAGACTGGATGTGGTGAAGAAAGCAGATTTAAAGTTCTGTAAAGATCCTAGGAAAAAGAACTAAACCACACCTAAGGTGAACATCCTGAAAAATGCAGCAAAATCACTTCTAGGAACTGTGAGTTACTCATTTGCTACCTGTGCTTTCTAAACTCTGTTGTTGTTATTGTTCAGTTGTGTTCAGCTTTTTGTGACTCTATGGACCCTACTTCCATGGGTTTTTCTTGGTAAGAATACTGGAGTGGTTTGCCATTTCTTTCTGTAGTGTATTAAAGTAAACAGAGGTGAAGTGACTTGCCCAAAATTTAACCAATTTTGCTGTGTGAGCTGCAGTCTGGGCCTTGGACCTTTCACTGCTTTCTCCCTCTCTTTTTTTTAAAAAACATGATCCTAGGTGATCAAGCAGAAATTGGGAAATATGGTTCGCTCTAGAGAGTTCCTGGATTCCTCATTCGGTACCAGTTGAACTTTGAAATGAGCCCCCTATAGCTATTATCGATGGTAGAGGAGGAGACCTGGTTTGCTGTTTTCCTTGAGGGAACACCTTCAAGATTACCTTCAAGGTTCATTCATCTCAGGACTGGCATTTAGTCACCTATCCCTAGGGAAGAAATAAAACAGAAATGATAGCTAGAGGCTAGGCTCAGCCCCCCCCCAAACTCCTATATGGGCTTTAGCTGCCATGCCCTTCCAGTCCACTGTTTCTGTTGGATTCAGGGAAAAGTGCCAGCTTTCCTTTCTTTACCTCTATGAAGAGGTTCAAAGACACCTGCTCTACTCAGCTGATAGGAAGAGAAAAGAGGCAGAAGGCAGACATTCCATTTTTAAAGTCTACTGAGTCAATGGTTCTTTCTACTCAGAGTCTAATAATGGGATTGCTTCATCATCTCAAAGTTCTCGGATCCCTCAGTGCTGAGCTGTTTCCCCAAGAGTAGTCAAGGCTCAGCACTCCATTGGGTACATGCCAACCAACTGTTGCAACAACAAAAAAATATACCTAATAACCACACAGAAAGAAGAACTAGAGAGAGAGTGGGAAGTAGAGACATGGTTCCCTGGGAATGGAGCCAACACTATATGCCTTTCTACTTCTTCAAGTTCTTATAGGCATCAATGGGAAGTTGATACTTCATGGGGGTGGGGTGTAAGTGAAGAACGTAGTAGGGCTGGTAGGAATGAGCAAAAGTTTGTGAGTCAATAGCCCTGGGTGAACACCCTTGCCTACATGTGGCAGGGAGTGATGAGGTATGGAGTTCCACGGGTCTTTCCTGCCCACTGCTGGGGGGCTGATGCAGAAAAAAAAAAGTAGGCTTATATTGGGTACATTGATATCTACTTGATCTGGTGTTTTGCCACTGTTTTAATTTAAATATTTTCATAAGTAGATGTTAGTGAATATCTTTTCATGAGGCATACAGATATGGGTATGAGAGGAGCCAGTTACAGGGCAAAAGAAATCCATGTGATTTGAGTGAATGATGGCTCGTGGTGACGCTGGCAGGGATGTGGAACACTGCTTTTCTCTCCCAAAATAACATGGTCTATGCAAGTAGGGTGGCATCTATTGTTGGCCTATTTTACCAGTGACCATATGACCTCATGATCTCCATCCTCTCTGACCAGGATACATGTTTTCATTTGTGTCTCTGCCTCTTTAATACCTGGCAAATCTGATGGGTTTTCCTCTATCATATGATTTGCTATTACAGTCCCACCAAGGAAGTCACAAAGAGGAAAGCCATTAGTTTTTGAAGGTAGGTATTATTACTATAATTTTCCCTTCTATCTTTAAAATCATTATCTTTTACAATACCCAGCCTCTGACTTTCTTTGTCTTACACATAGCATATTCTCAGCTATGCTTGTCCCAGAACTCTGTCTGGATGGAGCATTGGTTAACATCTATCTTCTTTGTTTTATCCTCTTCATTCATTTTTACCCAACCTGCTGTAGCACCAATGCAATATTTACAGCACCCCTGATCACAATAAATATACTGACCATGACTATAAATATTCCCACATGGTGTTCAATCACAAAATGTAACAGGCTCTTCATATAGAAGACAGAAGCAAAAACATTTATTCAGATACCAGAATACCAAATACCAATATCAAGAAACTGAATCCATCATAGAAACATAGAAGTTAATATACCACAATGTAGCAGAGAGCCAAACCATTCTTTAGCTTTCCCACAAACTAATATAAGCCTAGCTGTCACAGCAAGTGGCAAAAAACCAACTTTTACTCATGAGCCTGACTGACTCCTTGCCTGAGCATCCTCTTTCTCCCACAGTCTAGCTGCTCTGACTCCCAACTTCCTGTGAGCTCTGCTCCTCACTTCAGCAAACTCTTCCTACTACAGGCTCCATGTGACTACATTCAGTCTATTGTGGGCAGAGTTTATTTTCAAAGCAGGGAAGGTCTTCAAATTCCCATTACTATTACATCTAGCCATACTCCCATTCCCATGTCACACTATAGATTTTGTGATTTAGGTGTTGAAGCTATTCATAAAATTATTATGCTTAACCACTTCCTATAGAACTATTGAGACGATTATCAACTTGTCATAAAAGAAACCAGTATTTTCTATGTTTTTTATGCAGGTCTTAACGCATTTTTATCTCATAGCTCATGGGAATCTCTTTTAATAGCAGATCTAATAACCCCTAAGAATGTGTGCAAAACTCAGAAAATTTGCTGATCTTTATAAAGCAGTTGGAATGGAGCTCAAAGCTTGCCCTGGTCACCTACAGAGACACCCTGCATTCTGCACTCTCCTACCATGTGTGTAGAAATAACCTTCTTTTTACTGGATATATAGCCAATAGAGGCTGTGCCTTTAAAAATTGCCAGACTGGACCAGTTGCCCAGAAGATGAAGACCACAGTTCATCCACAGCATGGGAGATATGGTGAGGAAACACTTCCTTATCCTGCTCTCCCTGTTAGGCACTAGCTCTGAGAAATGGACCTGAGATTTCGGTTTCTGTTCTGTGTCATTATTCCTCCATTTCAGGTGCTGGCAGCAATATCCACTTGCTCTAGGAGTTTGTGTTATGATGAACTTGGAGCCAGAATTCTAAGCTGCCGTGGGCTGCTGCTCAGTGTCCAGCACTTAAGCATGATCAGAGATGTGAATAAGAAGTGACCAGACCATGTAGGTAGTTGAAGGAAGAACTATGAACTCTGTTGAACGATTCTTTGAACAAGGTTTTTAAAGATCAAGCAGACAAAGATTCAATCCAGTACTCTTATCAATAGCTTAGTCTGTCATATCCTGGAATATTCTTATCATTATCATAGTCTATCAGATAAGGCTTTGTTATCTAGTCTTAGGAAAAGTCAGTTAACTCCTATCAAATGCATTCACATAACAAAGGATGCTTTCTAGAGCAGGCTTCAAAGGGGGAGGGGTGGCAAAGCTGTTGTCATCAAGGACATCTACATAGGAACTGACCCCCAAGAATCAAATATTTTGGCCTGCTACACTAAGCAAGGTATTAAAGCTAGCCAGAACACCAGGGAAGCCCTGAGGAGACTGGAGTCCACGGGGTGGGGGAAAGTGGCTTGGAATTGAAACTTAGAATTGTGCTCTGTAGAAATTGTGCTAAGCAAGGAACCTAATCTCCTTCCCCTCCCCAGACACAAAGGTGGTATGGAAGAAGAGGTGGAAGTATGTCTCCCACAAATTGTGGAGTGTTTGTCTATTTGTTACCATGCCTTTTGAAGCAAATGTTTCTTTGTAAAAGCTAATCTGACTTTTACTGACTAAATGGAGCTGGAGTATAGAGGAACCCGCCCTAAATTTGAGGGAACATCCTAAGTGAGAAGATGGAGACACTGGCAGAGTTCTAGGAGCCCTTTGATCTCTCTTAAGAGTACACAGAAACCCAGGGGAGAGGTGAATTGTAATATATCTGGCCTTCAGGCAATGGGGGCCAAGGTGGTCAAATATTACCAAAAAAACCCAAACACCTCAGAAATCTGAGAAGAGATTCAATTTTTAAAAAGCATCTTCAAGACATAGTGAGGATAAAAGAAAAAAATAATTTTGTATAGAAAAAAAACATGTGAAAACAAATGCTCCACAACATCAAATTGTTTTCCAGTGCGGCTGAACCAATTCATAGCTCCAAAAACAGTGAATTAGGTTCATAGCCCCACCAGCAATGTTTTCCCATATTTTAGCATCTTTACTAACTTGATATGTGTGATAGTTACTCAGTGTCATTTAAATTTATATTTCTTTAATTATTAGTAATTTGGAATATTCAAAAGTCTTACTTTAAAATATATAGTGTCCTATACAATAATAAACAGTTGGCATCCCCTTTCAATTTTAAATAAACAAAGTGTTGAGCATTTTTAATGTCCTTATGTATTTGTAGGGTTGGTATACTTCAACAATAGATATAAAATGGGATTATTTAGGTAGCTGTGTCTTTATAAAAACCATATTGTACCTTTTCCCCTTCACTCCAGTAGGAAGTGAGATTCTTGGCGGTATAGATTATTTCATTTTTGTCTTTGTTTCCCCAGCCTCCATCAAAGAGCCTTGAACATAGTATACACTCAATGTATGTTTACTAAATTAAATTGAATGCTAATACATTTGTTTTTTTTTAAGGAAATGGTAATTATCTGAGTCAATATCTATTCTTTTATCTATTTCTAATTTTTCAAGATCAATGGCTGTTATGGGAATCTGAAGATCTTCCCTGCCCCTAGGCCCTTTGCTAAAGTGGCTA
>CM053580.1:163762400-163793032 GCA_028627135.1 Pseudochirops cupreus
CTTTTTCCCCTGAACTAGGTAAATGATATTTGATCAATTAAAGTTAGATTGTTAACCCATTTTTGAGTTGCTTTCCTTTAGGAAAGCAGATCTAAGAACCTGTGCTAGCAGCCACCCTGGTTGTGCTGGGGTGCTTGCTGATACAATGGCTTATCTGACTAGATGAGGTAGGAACTGACTCATTTATATGATATTTTACAATTTATATTCTTCTGATTTGGTTTTAATTTCGATATTTTGATCTATGACTGTAACCAGTCATTTTCTGTATGTTAAAATGTGATCAATCTTATTTTTTGTCATGTTATTTAATTCTTGCCATATATAATGCCTCCTCACTCTTCTCAATGAAAGTATTCATGGTAAATAGGGCTCAGACTTCTAGAAGCTCATGACTGCTTTCTTTTCTTACTTCCAAACTATATTTTCCAAAATGTTTTTTTTACTACCATTTCCTCTGTAATGAAACCTATGCACTGAAGCCATGTATTATTAAAGTTTAACCTTGAAGAATTTATGGACCCATAGGGGTTAGAGATACTATTCCATGCTTTGTACTATATCCATTCATGAAGTTTATGCTTAGTTCAGTCCTGGGAATCCTGGATTCTAATTGGAAAGAGAAAGCTCCATATTTTCACATTTTTTGGCTCATTAAGCCCCCACTCCAATCTTCTGGGGATGGTGATACTAATGCTGATGCTGTGTGTATGTGTCTGTGTATACACACACACACACATATGTGTGTATATATGTATACATATATCATTATAACATTCAATATGGGTCAGAAGTCTAATATGAGATAGATACATAGATATTTTTATATATACATATACATACACGTACATTATAACCGTCATTATGGATCAGAAGTCTAATATGAGATATATCCCATATACATATATACATACATGTATATGCATATATACATATGCATACATATACATGCACACACAACATTATAACCTTCATTATGGGTCAGAAG
Source organism: Pseudochirops cupreus (assembly GCA_028627135.1). Lineage (NCBI taxonomy): Eukaryota > Metazoa > Chordata > Mammalia > Diprotodontia > Pseudocheiridae > Pseudochirops > Pseudochirops cupreus. Next base: position 163,763,389 of record CM053580.1, read on the forward strand.
TCTAAGATTTCCTCCATACCAGGGGTAGTAGAAAAGGTATTCAGTGTACAATAGGAATCATGCATGGAACAGGTAGTTTATTCCTGTACCCAGAAGGAATGCTAAACAGAAGTTGCTCATTGTGCATTGACAAAACAGCTTTAAAAAAACTGAACTTAGTAACAATTTATAACAACGGTTATAGTTTGTTAAGAGGTTGATGATACTCCAACTTTATCAGCATACAAAGCAGTTTGTGCAATGACTAATGCCAGTTTCCATTTCACTTCATCTCTCCGCTTCACACTGTACTTCTTCAGTCAACCTTGCAACCAACTGTTCTTCTCACTAGATCCAGTCAAGGAAACACAAAGTGGAAAGGGCAGCTGGGGCCAGGTACAACCCTAACCAGTAGGGTTCCACATAGGCACTAGGTTGTGGTGCAGGTGAATGATTACTGCCCATCCTCCTGCACCACTTTATTGTAGTCTAGAGACAGAGTGCCCTACTTATCACACAGCACAGACCCAGATAAGGGAACACCCCCTGGTAGCTCTCTTCTCTTAGCTGATTCAGCATAAATACCTTTGCCCCCTCTTACCTACATCCCCAGTCACAGGGAAGGAAGTGTTGTGGTAAGAGATGACCAAGGGATCACTCAGGTTTTCATACATTCTAACAAGTTCTAATTCAAGTTTTCCAGCAGCCAGGATATCTATCTTCCTTAAAAGACCCAAATAATGATTCAGCTCTCTTGGAATTCCTGAAAATTTCCAGGGAAGATCTGGATGCACACTCTCTGGAATGGTCCTTGTGTCTCTTTAGCATCTGCATAAGTATATGTTGATTTAGTTTTGAGGGGCTTGTCAATTTTTAAATAAAATTCTCACAGTGCCTGGCATACAGTTGATGGCATATAAATACTATCATCATACATCATTCTTTGCAAAAGATGACAGTACATAATGGTAGGTGTTTTGTTATTATTATTATTCTGCAGATGCTTATTATGAGCTCAGCAGTATGAGATGACCTAGTTTCCCTCGTAATGATATTTCTTTTTTGCCTCTGCATGCAGCAAACCAATTCCACAAACTTTTTTTTTGCTTCTCTAAGGAAAACTTGTGAGTCATACTTCCATTTAACTGCAACTGCTTTTTGTGTTCTGCTTTTATTTATGTCAAAATGAATATGATTCAGTTTTTCTAGCAGCACATCCATGTATTATTGGTCACTGGACAGAGATTTCATATTTAGAGTACCAACAACTCTATTGATGCTTATCTTTGCATTCTCTGTCTTTTCGTCAATTATTCTGCCACAGTCACGATAGAATTGGGAAGTCACACAGAACTGAGGGTACTTTTGAATTTTTCTTTGTTTCATAGGTTATCATAGCCAAATAATTCATCATCAAGGAGCCCACATATTGGTGATTAGTCTCTCTGAATGTAGAGAGATTTTTCCTTGGACAGTAAAAAGAGTCTATTAATAGTAGTATACTATGGAAGCACTGTAAGCTTCTGCCCACCCCCTAACCCATTTCTTACCTAGGAATAATATTATTTATAAATTCCCTATTTAGGAATAACATTATTTCAGTCTCTAATTCTTTTGGCTCATCTGTGTTAAATAAACCATAGCAAAACTTAATCAGGCCTAGTCTGAAATCCTTTTAACATTCAAAGGCTTAATCAGTTTCTAAAGTGAAACTGTCAAAAGTTCGATCTCTTCTGCCTGATTATGGAATTAAGGTGATGACTGAACAAGCCAGAAGACTCTTTGATTAATCCAAGTAAAAGCAGTATCCTTTACCTGATCGAATGGTGTTAGGAAGATGATGCTCTAGAGTGCACCAGGATTACTATTGTTCAGTTAAAGTCACTAAAAAACTATAATCTCTTGAACCTTATGAATTATAGGGAGAAAAATTGTTTGGATCAGAGAAGTTCTCAGAGGCATAAGGGAACTCTGTTATTTTTTAATTTCTCCCTTCCTAGGCTACTGGGCTTAGAATTTAATTAACTTCAACCAAACAAGCAGAATGTTTAGTTTTTCTTCAATAGTTAAATGCTGCTGTGATGTGGATTCCAGTACTTGATAGGAACCAGCATGGCTCAGGATCCCTGCTCTGAAAAACTTCATGATCAAACGAGAGGTGGTATTGTTCAGTTGTTTTCAGTTGTCTCCATATCTTTGTGACCCCGTTTGGGGTTTTCTTGGCAAAGATACTACAGTGGTTTGCTATTTCCTTCTCCAGTTCACTTTATAGATGAGGAAACTGAGGCAAACAGGGTGAAGTGACTTGCCCAGGGTCACACAGATAAGTAAGACCAGATTTAAACTCAGAAAGATGAATCTTTCTGACCTCAGACTCCTGCACTCTTTCCACTGTACCACCAACTGCCCTTCAACTAAGGTAAAGGATCCCATTAAAAAAAAAAATCAATCCTGAAGTTTTCTTTTTTTAGCAGAGCTGTTGAGTCTTGCTCCTTCCTCATTTATTTAGACTTTTGGAATCTGACTATTGAAGGAAAGGCCCACTCAGATACAGTAAGAAGTGTTTGTTCTTGTTTCTATTCACATTTTTGTGTGTAACCACTTTATGTGCTTTAAATTGTGAAACTAAGCCACATTAGATTTGTGTAAGTGGATTTGTTCTGTGTTTAGATACATAGTAAACTATTCATGGATGTTAGACTGTCTAGACAAAGAGCTAGCAAAGATTGTACAAATCAGAGCAGCCAGAATTGCTCCAGGAAGAAAAATATATTCCCTGGAATTCAAATAAGCTTGCTCCACCAGGTTCTTGCCAGACAGTGAAGCCTAGAACCAGGCTCCTCAAGTCCTTAAGAAACAAAACCTGATTCCATGTATGGGTGATGATAGAATCAGATTCTTGTAAATCAGTGGAGTTTGAGGCAAGTTACCTACCACTCAGATGAGGTCAGAATTGGGTGTCCAACTTTGGAAAATGTGGAAGAACTTCAGAGTGGGGTACAAAGTACAGAGAAATTTCTTGGTTGCAAGAAGGGCCATTATTTCATACTTGTCCATTCTAAAAATGAAACTTTCCATTTTTAGATAAACTGAATTGGCACATCAAGCTGAAGAATTTTCAAGGGAAGAATCTTTTCATCTAAAATAACAGAATGCATTCAATAGATTTTTGGTTGGGTGAATGAATGGAATGATTTGCCAGCAAAACTAGTGTCTATTTCCCGGTTTTTGTTCCTATTTCAAATTATTCAGCAAAAAGGTATTAACTTCCTAATGTAACTGAAGTCAACTTTAAGAGGGTTTTAAAAAAAATCTCTCAGTAAGGAGAAGAAAAACCTTTAGGAAGTTTCCAGCATGAGTTATAGCCCAATTGATAAATAAAGGATGCAAAAAGGTATTTTTTGGAAGAAGAAATCAAAGCTATATGTAGTCATATGAAAGAATGTTCTAAATCATTATTCATTAGAGAAATGCAAATTAAAACAACTCTGAGGTACCATCACACACTTACCAGATTGGCTAAAATGATTGAAGGGGAAAATGACAAATATTGGAAGGGATATGGAAAAATTAGGACACTAGTACGTTGTTGGTGAAATTGTGAACTGATCCAATCATTCTGGAGAGCAATTTGGAATTATGCCCAAAGAGTTACCAAACTTCATATAACCTTTAGGTATAGCTCACCAATACCACTATTAGGTCTATTTCCCAAGATGATCATGGAAAAAAGGGAAAAAACTCTGTATGTCCTAAAATATTTTTAGCAACTCTCTTTGTAGTGGCAAAGAACTAGAAGTGAAGGAATGTTCATTAATTGGAAAATGACTGAATAAGTTGTGGTTTATGATTGTGATGGAATATTACTGAGAAGTAAGAAGTGATGAGTGGGTTGGTTTTAGAAAAACATGGGAAGACTTGCATGAAATAATGTGGAGTGAAATGAGTAGAACCCAAGAGAACAGGGTATACAATAATAGCAATATTGTTGGAAGAGTAATTGTGAATGACTAAGCTTTTTTGAGTTATATGGTTATTCAGATCAACTAGAAAGTACGTATGGAGGAAGATGCTATCCACCTCCAGAGAAAGAACTGACTTATGGAAGTATTATATGGTTCTACACATGTTTCTGTATCAAATGTTGGCCTTTTCTAAGGTGAGATCAGGAGGGAGAAAGTGAGACAACTTGGAACTCAAAATGTAACAAAAAAGGTTTTTTTCCTAAAGTTTCTGAACTGATTTGGTGCTTTACGACTCTACTCTGCAGGTATTGTCCTTTTACCCTTTTCTCTTCTCTTCAATGTGGAGAAGGTAGCTTTTTTTTTTTAACTCTTAGAAAATAACCCTGAGGGAAGGAACTTTGTTAAGTGAAAAACAAGTAACATGCTTCTGAATTTGTTACTGGATTAAGGTTTTGTATTTCTTATGTTAAGCTGTTGGTTCTTTTTCCAAGTCTCTCCTCCATAGTTCTCTTTTTTTATATATAATTTTAAAACTCTTCCATCATTTCTTTGAAGAAATCTAGTTATTCTTCCGTCAAGATTATTTTTTCTTTGAGGTTTTGATTGTAGGTGTTTTTGAGTTATTTCCCTCTCCTGTCTTTGTGTCTTAATCATCCTTGGCATCATAAAACTCCTTATCCTTTCTGTTTGCTTATTTTTGTTGCTGAAGCCTCAAGAGTTGAGTTCTAGGTCTTCCTGACTATGGGGATCAGATTAAGTTGAGACTGATTCGTTCTTTAGGCCAGGCAGGAGTCAGATTACATTAGGGCCCCTTCTTTTAACCCATGCCTTCTCTTTAACCTTGGACAACAAAATTCCCTCCTCCTTCTGTAATCATCCTTAGCTGAAGCCCTTTCCTTAGGAAGAAGAGAGAGATGAAGTAGATACCTTTTCATTGATTTTCTATTAAATCCCAGGTTGACTCTATTTCACTAGAACAGATTTAGTTCATATCTTTTCCTTGGGGTGGGGAAGGGTAGGGAGGAGAGAATTTTTATTTATTTTAGCACATTTAGGCCCTTTACCACTACAAGCAGCTATGGCCCACATAGGCAACTTTTTTTTCTCTCTCTATGAGATATGAACTCAAGCTTATACACACAAGTTTGTATTTTGTTTTGTTTTTCTTAGCACCAAAGTCTTCACTTTTCACTTTCATCCCTTAGGAATATTTATCACTTATATAATGGAGGGAGGGGCATGAATAAAATAAATGTATTTAAATATTATAGCAAGAATAGTAGCTATAAAGTATTCCCCCCAATAATCTGGTTTACACTCTCCCACAAAGACATACTGGGTTGGGAAAGGGAAGGTGAGAACAGTGACAAATTTAAAGCATAATGAAAGTAAACATATTTGGCTAAGGCAACACACAACTTTGGTACAACAGGACCTTGATGCCCTTTCTTTCTCTAGAGAGTCTTCATGCAGTTCACTTCGGGCCAAGGCATCAGTGTTGGTGTAGAATTAGTTGCATACATAATGGTTTCTGTTATGCTGGATTGGCTCTTCACAGAGCATAGCATCTCAGCTAGACAGGTGATTTCACTGGCTTTTTTCCTTGTGAAATAAGGTATTTTTACTAAGTGAGTTAATCACTGGCCAGGTCTAGGCAGGTCTCTTTGAGGCGATGCTGAGGGGCCTTTGTAATATTTTTTGGGGTGATTTTATAATTTTGTAACATCGTTGTACCTTCAGTCTTGTGTTCCAGTACCTATGTATGTAACATCAGTTTATAACAGCCTGTGAAATTAAACTGTAAAAGCCACAAAGCATTAACTCTGTCTCTTCCCCGCCCCCAGCCTAGAGGTATTTCCTCTGAAACCATTAACTCTATAGCTATGATAACAAGCCTTAACGATGAATCCTTTAAAAGCATTACCTCCTTTTGTTCTAGTAAACAAGACTCATCCATTTGCAAACTGGATGGGTACTTCTCATTTAAATTTGACCTCAAATTTGACCCTTGGTTGACTTTATGAAGTTTCAAGGCAAAAACCACACCTCTCACTTCCCTCCCCTCGGGTTTCTCCCAGTGAATTATGGGCAAAATGCATGCGCAGTTGATTTACAAGGTGCATGTTCCTTTAAGTATTAATCACTCCTTAATTCCTCCCAAACCCCTCCCAACTCCACCTTTGTACACCTAGTTAGCCTAAGGAACCTATGACTGACAGTTTTGTGTCTTTAAAAACTGCATCACTAAACCCTGCTCTTTGCAGGCCTTTTTTTAACTCTCTCCTGCCCGCTGACAAGCGTAATAAACTTTTATAAAACTGCCAAGATTGTTTAAGCCTGGTAATTCTTTCAGACTAAAAGAACCCTCCAAGGATGTCCTAGAAATCCATAACTCAATCTCTCTCAACAACCTGACTACAAGGTTGGTTCCCCACAGAGTGTAGTGTCTGGCCTGAAGAGGTTGATTCACTGCACTCCCTGAGTTCACTGTTCAGTAAGCAGCTGTTGTCTACACCATCTCCAGCCTCTGGCTTAGCTGGGTGTTAGGATAGTCTCCTTTCAGATGGGGTGGTACATTGTTCTTCTCAGTTGGAGTGCTAATGTGTTCTTTCAGAAATGGCAAAGACTGTTAGCCTAAATTTGACAGAAATCTTACCAGTTCTGTCCCCTTAGGGCCTTGGATCTGAGATTTATCACCTCCCAGACAAGGAGTAGAAGAAGGATAGATTCTCTTATCCTACAGAATTCGTCTTGATTCAGAGCTGGATTCTCACTCTAATTTATGGTGACTACCTCAGTACCTCTTGGGCCCTATGCGAGTGAGTGGCTGGGATGAAGATAGTGAGGAAGCCTGTCCAGAAGTCATGATCTGTTCTCTGCTGACATTTTTCAAAGCCTTATACTCTAAAAGTTGTGGAATGTTTCATTTATACCTGAAAGGGCCTCACCCCTACATATTACTGTCTGTCTTTGCCCTTTATGACCTTCAGCTTTGCTGAAGTCTAAAGGAGGCACACCTTTACATTACTGGGGGCAGGGGAGGCCAGGAAGAGGTTGGTTTGCTTGACCACATTGGTCTTCTTTACATGATTGGCAGAATTATTACCTAGTCAATTAAAAAAAGAAAAAGAAAAAGTCTCCCAAAGGGAATTAGAAAAGGCTATGCACCTGCAGGTTTTTGTGTAAGAAACCAAATCGTGTGTGTGTGTGTGTGTGTGTGTGTGTGTGTGTGTGTGTGTGTGTTTACATGGAAAAAGAAGAGATTGTGCTGGTAAACCTGAAGTTTCATCTGTGATCACCCAAGAGGAGTTATTTAAAGAACCTGAGAAGCAAAAAAAAAAAGTGCTAATTTTCAAAAAGTATAGTGGAAAGAAAGAAAACTAGGTTTCACAACAAAATTGGAACAATTAGAAACATACTTTGGAAACAGAAAAGCGTAAGGTTAAGAAATGAACTATAGCACACTAAAGGGAAAGTGAAAAAATGAATTCTTACAAAGAGAAATGCAATTCAGTGACTTGCAACAATTAATCTAACTTAATCAGAGTCAGGAAGAAAGAATTAAAAGAAATTAAAATGTAGTTCAAATTAGCATAGTATGTGTTAAACCTTGACTAAAATACAAGAAATGTATAGAGATGCTCTTAATAACAGAAAAATTTTTTTCCAAAAAGCAATAATGAATACTTGTTATTGTTCAGTCATATCTGACTCTTCATGACCCCATTTGGTTATGTTTGTTGTTGGTTTTTTTTTTTTTTGCAAAGATACTGGAGTGGTTTTCTCCAGCTCATTTTATAGAAGAGAAAACTGAAATAAGCAAGATTAAGTGACTTGCCCAGGGCCACCTAGCTAGTATGTGTCTGAGGCCATATTTGAACTCAGGAAGATGAGTCTTCCTGACCACAGGCCCGGCACTCCATACCCTGTACCACCTAGCTGTCCAGTAATTGTATAGCAAGCAATAACTGAGCTAGAGACTAGACAGGTGGCTTAACTGTTTCTCCAGTATCAAGAAGATAGAATTAATGACTTTTGCTTAAATGTCAGTCTAAACTTCAAATTTATGTGCCAGCTATAGGAATCTCCAGCAAAGGTCTAATACAAAAAAAGGCAAAAGAAAGAAAAGAAAGAAGCTCGGTGCTGAAAAGTACAGTACAAGCACAAATAACCTTTTAAGATTTCACTGAGATAAGAGAATAACAAGGAAATACGAAGATGTTGCTATGCCTGTGGAGCTATGAACTCTACTTGGAGAAATGCTTGTTATAAATACAGGATACTTTACTAACCGTGGAAAAACAGTTCCCGCCAGCGGTTAAAGAACAACAACAACCCACTTCTGTTGGACTGACAAGGAATTCAGATAAAATTTCAGAGTCAAAGGGACAATTAAATAATACCTAGAATGGATTGGAAAAGCCTAGACAAGCAAAAATGGAATTGGCTACAGAAAAACTATCTTTTAGAAAGTATCTGGGACAGGAGACTGTCACTAAAGAGACAATTCCTCCCCAGGAAATTGGAGTTAAATTTGAGCTCTCTAAAGATTTTCAAACTTCAATTTCATGGATGCTTGGTATCCTTGTGGATTGGGAAAAGTATTTAGAATCATAGAAGAACCTTTAGAATTCAGCAGATTAAAATGTGAATTTATATGGATTTGATAAATTACTTGGGGACAATTATTATTCATGGCATAGATGATCCATGCCCTGGATAGCAATTATGTGACACTGATGTTAAAAGTGATAACTATTCTATGCTAGTTTCTGAATGCAGCCAACATAGAAGGCCAGAATTGGGAGATGAATGCATGGAATGTTTTTCCATGTAAATGATTTGGAGGTGCATTAAACAAGCTTAATGTTACTAGAGAAGCAATACATTTTGGTTTTGTTTTATGGTATAATTTTTAAAACTCTGTTATATTTGTCTTGCATTATACTTTTTGGAAATATTATATAATAGTACTATTATTTTTTTGAGAATGATACCTAGATTGTGATGAATGTGTAACATTAGGAGTTTAAATCCTCTTTCATCTGAATACCATATGAATTTTTGAGCCAAATACTAGGAGTATCTTCAATCTCAATTCTTAGGAATTGGAGCTCTATATCACAGAGTAGAAATATTTGCCTGGAAGGCATGTTGCTCTTCCTCTGGTCAGTGACTGTCATAAATATTCAAATACATAAACTCCTGCATGTGAAGAGTTAATGTGTATTTGGCAAACAGTACAGCAGACACTGGGAAGCTGGAAATCCTATCAGAGAGCATAGTTTGAAAACAGTTACGTTCACAAGGACTAGGAATATTTGGAATATAATTAAAATGAAAAAAAAGCTGTCCATCGTATTTAAAATTTGATTGTTATCTACAAATAAATGTGATTGTTATCTAGAAGCCTGTGATGAACATAGTGATGTAACATATTCAAATGATGTCAATCTTGTTTCTAATAAGATGTCCAGCAGTAGGACCTGGTAGCACTGCAGGCCACTAGATGCAATCCTCTCTCATGGAAGTGGAATATTCCAGGATGTGCAATCCAAGAACAAACCTTTATGGTTTTGTAGACTGCATGAAGCTTTTGTAAAGGTGTTTTCTCAGAAGTGCAGTCTGAATCTATCTTCCTAAAATGGCCAGGCAATTTATGGATACAAGGCCTAGGCTATTCCATCACTTTGAATTCTTCAAACACTAGATTAGTATGGGTATTTACTGCTATGTATTGTGTGATGGGGTACAGGCTCTGGGAAACCCCTTGAACTCTGATTGAATCTTCCCATTTAATGAGGCATTTGCCTGAGGCCATAAGCCTTTCATTATAGCTCTGCCCAAATCTCTGTTACTAGCCTCGCCCTCCTTTGTACATCTACTTCCCACTCTTGATCCTCCCAAAATATCTATACCAAATCTGTTACCCTTAAACTAGCCTAGCCCTGCATTGCCTGCCATCTCCAGGTAGCCTCCAGCTATTTCCCACCCTTAATCTATCATCACTGGAGTCTGACCTCATTTGACTCCTCCTGAAGACCCTCCCCAAATTCCTCCTCTAGACCACCCGTAAATCCTCCCACAACCTTTCTGTATATAAGATCCATCTTGCCTCTATGAAGTGGTGGAGAATTATCTAGCACAGACTCACTCTGTGTCAGATTATTCTGGCCCGCTTGTCCAATACAAGCATCACTGATACCTAGGCTTCTTAATAGTCTACCCATCATGGTAAACCTTTAATATACTTTGCTTTTCTTTGGCTGAGAGAAGGCTTGAGTCAAATTCATTCAGCAGGACCTGGTGTATTGGTATTTTGGGGTCTTGAGTGCCCCTAAACCTTAAACCTCAACATTTTATGTTTCCCTGACCTCAACATTGTGTACTAATCTATTCCACTAATCTGTCGCTCTATTTTTTAGCTAATACCAGATTGTTTTGATGATTACTACTTCGTGATATGGGACAGCTAGGTGAGGTGGTGGGTGCAATACTGGGCTTGGAATCAGGAAGACTCATCTTCGCGGGTTCAAATCTGGCCTCAGACATTTACTAGCTGTTTGACTAGGGCAAGTCACTTAACCTGGTTTGCTTCAGTTCCCTCATTTGTAAAATGAACTGGAGAAGGAATGGCAAACCACTCCAGTGTCTCTGCCAAGAAAACCCTAAATAGGGTCTCGAAGAATCTGAAACAACTAAACAGAAGCAGCTGTTTAGTGTAATATAGCTTGCAATCTGCAACTGTTAGGCTGTCTTCCTTAACACTTTTTTATTGATTCTCTTGAGATTCTTGACCTTTTGTTCCTCCACATGAATTTCGTCACTATCGTTTCTAGCTTATACACAACAATTCTTTGTAGTTCGATTGGGATGGCGCTGAATAAGTAAATTAACTTAGACAGAATTGTAATTTTTATTATATTGCCTAACCCTACCCATCAGCGATTAATATTTTCCAATTGTTTGTATCTGTCTTTCGGTAATTGTGTTCACTTCATCTCTGGGTTTGTCTTGGCAGGTAGATTCCCAAGTATTTTATATTGTCTGCAGTTATTTTAAATGGGATTTCTTTTTCTATTTTTTTCTTCTGGGTTTTGTTGGTAATATATAGAAAAGCTGATGATTTATGTGGGTTCATTTGCTGTCCTGCAACTTTGCTGAAATTAATTGTTTCAACTAATTTTTCAGTTGGTTCTCTAGGGTTCTCTAGAATTAGATCGTTTACAGAGAGCGATAGTTTTGTTTCCTCATTGCCTATTTTTAATTCCTTCAGTTTCTTTTTCTTTTCTTATTGCTATAACTAGCATTTCTAGTACAGTTTTGAGTAATAATAATGGTAATTGACATCCTTGCTTCACATTTGATCTTACTAGGAAGGCTTCAAGTTTATCTTCCTTGCAGAGAATGTTTGCTCTTGGTTTTAAATAGATACTACTTATTATTTTAAGAAAGGCTCCATTGATTCCTGTGCTTTATAGTGTTTTTGATAGAAATGGGTATTGTATTTTAGCAGAGGCTTTTTATGCATCTATTGATATAATCATACTTTTGTTGTTATTGTTATTAATATGGTTAATTATGCTGATGGTTTTCCTAATATTGAACCAGGCCTACATTCCTGGTATAAATCCCACCTGGACATAGTGTATGATCCTTGTGATATATTGTTGTAATCTACTTACTAGTATTTTATTTTTAAAAATTTGCTTCCATATTTCTTAAGGAAATTGGCCTATAATTTTCTTTCTCTGTTTTTGTTCTTCCTATTTAAGGTATCAAAACCATATTTGTGTCATAAAGGGATTTGAAAGAACACTTTTATCTATTTTTTTCTAATTGTTTATATAATAATGGAATTAATTTTTCTTTAAACATTTAGCAGAATTTACTTGTGCTGCATCTAATTCTGAGAATTTTTTCTTAGGGAGCTGACCGATGGCTTATTTAATTTCTTTTTCTAATATAGGGTTAGTTAAATACTCAATTTCCCCCTCTGTTAATCTGGGCAGTTTATATTTTTATAAATATTCATCCATTTTACTTAGATTGTCAGTTTTACTGAAATATAATTGGGCAAAACAACTCTTAATAATTGCTTTAATTTCGTCTTCATTGGTGGTGCATTTACCCTTTCCATTTTTGATACCAGGCTTCCTTCTTTCCTTTTTTAATCACATTAAACAATGGTTTATCTCTTTTTTTTTTCATATAACCACTTCCTATTTTTATTAGTTCAATTTTTTTTTACTTTCGATTTTGTTAATCTCTCTTTTGATTTTCATTTTGGTGTTTAATTTGGGACTTAAATTTTGACATTTTTTTAGTTGCATGCCCAATTAATTGATTTGCTCATCTTTACTCAATTCCCACAATTTTCTCTATATATGAAGTGTCAATAATGATCAATATAAGGATCGTTACTATTGATGACCATACTTTTCTTCATATTTATATCATTGCATTTTGTAAGTGAATAGATATAACCTGGGTTCCTGATAATGGCGATCTGAATGGGATAGGACCATATTGTTATCTTATTTTAGTTATCTAGAAAAATCAGAAAAGAAGGTGGATGATTGGAAATTCTATATGAGAGATTCATTAACAGCTTGTTGCTTCTTAGCACTCTCATTGCTCTAAGGGGGCAACTAGCTGGTTGGCATAGCTTAGAGCCCTTACTAGTACCTAGGACTTACTGCCTTAGAGTAATAAGCAATAAGTTAGTAAGTTGGTTACCTTCAAAATGAGGCCATCACTGCAGTCTCAGTCTATAAAGGCCTAGAAAGAGATCAATAGTTGTTACGATTAGAAAACGATACTGTCCTAATGACAAAAGCCGGAATGAATCAGTTCCAGGCATGTCTGTGAGAACTACATATCATTTTTGCACCAAGCAACCCCGAGAATATTCTTTTCTCATTTATGGGTGGTACTGTCTTACAGGCTGAGATGTTCCGATGGAATAGAATATATTCTGAGGTTCGAGAATTCCTTGAATGACCAGCTGTGGGCAATACATACTGACTTCACTCATCACTATTGTCCTGACAATCTACATTATGATAAATCAGGAGTCCTTAAAAGCTATGGCCCTGGAGTTTTATCTAGAGCTTCTCTGGTTGGGAATGGAGCCATTCACAATGTGCTGTCCATGTCTGTGAATCCATTAAGGGAGCTGGGCCCTGACCCAAGGACACCAGGAAAGATGCATGTGGGACTGAGTTGATCATAGTGGTGTATGGGAGATCAAGCCCCTGAGACAGCCTAGTCAATTCATTAGTATTTATAGAATAACACCAGATATTTAGTATTGAAACAGGGAGTCAGTGAAGCCTTCTGACTTTTGTAATCATCTGGCTGAAGTGTGCACAAAAATTAGAGATGATGCAGTTGTAGTGCATGATAAGATTTGTTGGGTTGATCAGAGAATATAAATTAACACCCTTCAGACAAGCTACAGCTAATATTGGAGCACTCAATATATACATAGATTCAGAACATCCATTTGTAATAACTTTGACTAAGCTGATAGATCAGACTCTCTACTGGCTAGGTGCCCAACAGAATAATGTTATTTTTGAGTTTCAGTTGTCCTTTAAACGATATTACCCTTATCCCAGAGAGTTTCATAAATGCTCATAGCTTTCTAGCTACTATATAGGAGATTGAAGGACTAGAACTGTATTCAAACCCTATAGATTTGTATCTCCACCTAGTGCCTTGCTTTCTGTACCCCACTCATATAACCTGCCAGATATTCAAAATAATGCTTCACCCCTAATGTACCACTTTGTAGACAGTTATGGGATCTGGAATGGTTCTCTTTATTTTATTATATTATATTACATCATATTTATTATATAACATATTATATATTATATTATATTTTATTTATTTATTATATTTACGATATCAGAATAAAATGTGAAAATCTTCCTATTTGTAATGAGCCGTCCATAGCAATGTGTCTTGTTTTTTTATTATGAGTACAGGAGGAGAAACCAAAATTAGTGAACATAACTAATAATTCATATTGGTTTGTGCTGAACACAAAAAGGGAGAATGTGAAGCATATTAAGCCTCTCCTCCTCACCTTTTATCCTCTTTAGAAAAATATTAAGAAATAATATTATTTCAGAATGAATTCCCTTAGACTTATCTGCATGAAATAAAATTTGTCAGTATTTAAACAGTGTACTATTCTGAACTCCTGTCTTTATTCAAATGTCTTTATTATATTCAAATATCTTTATTCGAAGGCCTAACCAGTTTCTTAAAGGAGAGTTCAGGGAAGAATTCTGTTCTATCTGATGATTAGTTTCATTTTGGTGGTGACTGAATAAGGGCAGGAGTCTCATTGATTAACCAAAATAAAAGCAATACTTCTTTTCTTTCTGTACTTGACTGTATTAAATGGCTTTAGGAAAATGATTCCCTACGATGCACTAAAATTAAGTTACCCATGTTTTATTTAAGTTACTGAAAAATCTAAAACCTAAACATTGCACCCCTGTTTAATCTCATCTGGAATTTTTTCTTTGTTATTGAATGATATCTTTGTTTTCTTTGTTATCGAACCATAGAAATTGTAGAGAGAAAATAGCTTGGGTCAGAAACCTTTTCACCTTAGGAGTTCACTCCACTCTTGGATTTCTCCCACTGGAAGTACTCTCTGTCCCTCTGACCCATTCCTCTGGTGGGCTGCTTCCTTCCAGACCCTCCATTTTAAGGAAAACACCCAGACTGACCTTGTCTTCATTTCTCTCTAAGCTCCACTCCTGGCTCTGAACTTTCCCCACACTCCTCTCTGGATATCTCCCCCTACCCCTGTTCAGTTTCCTTTTATATATTATCTTCCTGCATTAAAATATAACTTCTTTCTTTCTGCTTTATTTATATTTCCAGTGCTTAGTGCAGTCCCTGATACACAGTAAATGCTAAGTAAATACTTTTTGACTTGTCCGAGGTATTTTCAAAGGTGCGGGGAATGTTTGCCTCTTCTGGATTGCTCCCCTCTAAGTGACTGCTTAGAATTTGTTTCATGAATTGGTTTCTAACAGACTCGTGCCAAAGAAGCAGATGAATTTTTCTTCTACGGTACCCAGATGGAAAGGTTAAGAAAATAGTAATTTGGAAGTGATCAGGAATAATCCATCAAATACCAAAAGAATATATGGTGTGTAGTGGAAAGAGTGTTAAACCCAGAGTTGTAGCAATGAGTGAAAACTTTTCAAGCAGTTTGAGATTCTCTCCCTTTTCTTCCTCCGTTGCTGTTGTCAATCACTTTCATCTTCCTTTGTCTGCTTTTTCCCCCTTGGTGGGCCCCTCCTCCTCCTGGCCATTGGGAGTCAAGGATAGCCCAAGCTCACTCTTCCTCCCTTGCTTTGGGACCCTCCCCCTGCTCTTTTCTTGCTGTCCCATTTGGAGAAAAATTTGGTGAAGTCTGCCTCTCAACCAATGAGAGAGGAGGCAGTCAGGAAGGGGGCTTGACTGTGTTAGGGTATAGATTCTTGGCACTGTCTTTTGTAACACACCTCTTCTCCATGGTGAGTCATGGGGAAGACCGCCCTCTTCTCCCAGGGAAGAGATTAAAGTCCTGTTCTTATCCTAAGAGATCTCTGTGTTTATTTTTTCACTCAATTAAGGATGAAGGGTATTTTTCATCCCAGACAGAGTCAAGAGATCTAGGTTCCAATTCTGGCTCTGCTACTTACCTTGGTCATCATAGGTCAGTCATTTAACCTTCTGAGCCTAAATTTCCCATGTGTAAGATAGGGATAATAATATTTGTGCTACTTCTCTCACAAGGCTCTTATGAGGAAAAAGGCTTCTTAAACCTTTAAGGGCAATCTAAAGTGAGGCCTTATCTTTTTTATCAACTAATTAATTAATCAGTTTATCTGTTCATTTATTTGTTGTTTCTTCATTCATTCATTCCTTTGTTCATTTACTGTAGCATAGTGTATAAAGAACTGGCCTTGAATCTGGGAAGGTTGGCTCTCAAGACCAGGGGCAGCTAGGGGCCCCATGAAAGCATGGGGCTTAGAGTCAGGAAACTGAGTTTAAATGAGGTCTCAGACCCAATAGCTGTGTGACTTTGGACAAATCATTTAACCTTCATCTGTAAAGTGGGGATAGTAATAGTACCTAACTTCCAGGTTTCCAGGTCAAATGAGACAATAACTGTGAAACACTTAGCACGGTGCCTGGCACAATAAGTACTATATAAATAAAAATTATTATTACTATCCCTTCTGTGATGGGTACTAGCAACATGATGCTGCACAAGACATTTAACCTCATAGTGCCTCAGGCAACTATATAAGTTGTGGAAAGGGTGTTGACCTAGGTTGGTTGAAGAAATTCCTACCTGGGAGTTCCTTATACCAGTGAAATCACAGCTCCTTAATCCCTATCTGTATCATTATTATTCATTATTATTTTATTGTGAAAAATACAATTACAATTTGGTTTAAAAAAAACAGTAAAAGCAACTGAAAATAGTTGCTCCAAGCCAATCTCATCAGTCAGTTGTCAATTGTCAATAATTCTTGCCAATGGATTTCCAAGTTCAGATTTCAGTATTTCTCCTATGCCACACCTGGACAACTGTAGCCAAGTCATAGTGTCCAGAGAATGATGGAAGAATGGTACAAGGAAGAAGTAATATGTTTGTAACGCCGTCCTCTGAACTTTGGTAGATGGAGAGTGATAACAGCATCATCCGGAGGGAGTGTGTGTGTGTGTGTGTGTGTGTGTGTGTGAACTGGCTCCCAGCCAGGGTACCCTTTCCCCACCCCCATCCTGTATGCAGATGTTAATACAAAGGACTCCAGGAATTAGTGTCGTTTCCTGGCTCTTGTTAACCCCTCACCCCCATCTTTTATCTAGTTCTCCCTCCTCCAGCCTTGGTTAGCTTCCCTTGGAGTCTGGTCTTGGTCTAAAGCACAGTGGTTGCTTTCAAACTTGCCCTCTGGTAACACCACCTTGAGCCATTTTTTCACTAAATGAACTCTGCCCTGCATGAACCACATATGCAATCTAGTCATCTCTTTGTTTACCCTCTGAGGACCTGACTCTGACCTGTTTCTTTTGACCTGACTGTTGCCAGGCTATTGCAGCTTATCCCTTGTGTTTTCTCAGCCCTCTGAGTCCTACTTGCTTGTGCTCTGAAATGGCCACCTGAAATGATGTTTGTTTCATATGTGAAATTTAAATTTACTACACCCATGGAAACAGCATGGTGTAGTGAAAAAAACATGACTAAGAGCTAGCATCCTGGTTTTGTCACTTTCTAACTTTCATCGTGATTTAGCTACTCAGTCATTTGCCTTCCCTTATACTCTGTGATCTAGGTCACCTTGATTTTCCTACCCTTCCACCATCCCACTGGACACTTGTTCTTTTGTAGTGAACCATCTGAGTGGTGCAGTGGATAGAGTTCTGGGCCTGAAGTCGTGAAGACCCAAGTTCAAATCCAGCCATAGACACTTACTAGCTGTGTTACCCTGGGCAGTTCACCTTACTGTCTCAGTTTCCTCACCTGTAAAGTAGGGATCATAATAGCGCCCATCTGCCTGGGTTGTTGTGAGGATCAAATGATAGAATATCTGCAAAATCTATAAAAGTGCTCTTAATAAATATTTACTCCCTTCCATTTTCTTCCTTTCCCTTGCCCTCAATGCCTGTGTATAGGAAGCTCTGAAACTTGCTGTTTGGACATACCGGGTGAGAGAAATGATTCTACTTATTTTCATTTATTTATTTATTATAATTTACTTATTGGTTATTAATAATAATCAATGATTTCAGGAGACCCAGAGTTTCTCCCTTTCTTCTAAAGTCCTCATTTTAACAGTCCAGTCTCTTGAAGGACATTGCTGAATGTCCTTCAGACAGAACTCACTTTCTGGTTCAGACCCCACTTAGGTGGAGTAGCCGACAGGTTCCATTCAGGCTTAAATTATTTGAATAGATTGCCCAAGGCTGGGGGAAGCTTAGAAATGGATGACATAATCAAAGTTCAGGTCCAGTCCCTCATAGTAATATTCATACTCTCATTAATTATTAACCAACCAGAGTTGATGGCAACTCTTCTTCCAAAAGGGCATACATAGATAAGCTATGAGTCTGCTACCATCTCTGTCTAAGAGAGAGACTGCCAAATGACCATCCTTTTATTAAAATGCTGGAATTTTTATTGTAATTATTAAATTGCCCAGAAATTATGTCTCTTGAACCATTTTGATCACCACAGGGCAAAACCGAATCTGACTGAGGTACTCACTGTAGCTCCAGAATATAGTTATAGTTGCAGAAGTGGGTCACCAGGATCCAGAACACAGGACAGCCTCTACCCCAATCACTTGATGATCTCATCAGCTCACATGGATTTAATTGCCATCTGCAAACAATTTTCAAATCTCACTATCCTGCCCCCATACTCTTTGCTGACCTCTAGTTTTGCATCTTCAGCTGTCTTTCAGATCTCTAGAATGTCCAGTAGACATCTTAAATTCATTGTATCCCAAACAAAACTCATTATCTTTCCCCTCAAGTCCTCCCCCTCTACTGACTTCCCTGTTACTAGAGAGGGCAATGCCATCCTTCTGGTTCTTCAGGCTCACAACCTAGGAGTTATCCTTGATTCTTCACTATCTCTCACCCCTCCATGTCTAATCTACTTCCAAGGCTTATAGATTTCACCTTTGCAACATCTCTCCAATATACCCCGTTCTCTCCTCTGATGCTGTCACCACCCTAGTTCAGACACTTATCACCCCATACCTAAACTATTACAACAGTCTGCTGGTGAACGTGCCTGTCTCAAGTCTCTCCCCACTCCAATCCATCCTCTATTCAGCCATTGAAGTGATTTTTTTTTTCTTAAATTCAGGTCTGTCCATGTCACTGCTTACTCAATAAACTCTAGCAGCTCCCTATTGCCTCCAGCATCAAATTCAAAATGCTGTTTGCCATTCAAAGCCTTTCATAACCTAACCCCCTCTTTCCTTTTCAGTCTTCTCACACCTTACTCACCAAATACATTCTCCTCCATCCAGTGACACTAAACTTCTAGTTGTTCAACAAGATATTCCATCTCTTGGCTCCAGGTATTTTCTCTGCTGTCCCTCTCCCATTCCTGAAATGCTTTCCTTCATCTCTGCCGGCTGGCTTCCTTAGTTTCCTTTAAGTTCCAATCAAAATCCCATCTTCTAATGAAAACCTTTCCCATCCCCTCTAAATTCTAGTACCACACCTCTATGTAGTGCATTTGCATATACTTGTTTCTCGTCTCCCTCTTACACTGTAAGCTCCTTAAAGATGGGGACTGTCTTCTGCTTCATTTTGTACCCCCAGATCTTAGCGCAGTCCCTGACACATTGTAGTCAGTTAATACATGTTCATTGATTGATGGATTTAAGGTTGCTAATAGCTTAGGTGTCTTCCTTTGAGAACTACCTCTTCATATGTTTTGACCATTTATTTGTTGGGAAATGGTTTTCATTCTTACATATTTGAATAAAGTATGTAAGCCTCAGCACCCTCTCCCTACTTTTCTGCCACCCCACTACTATGACTGTGGAAGCAAAAGAGTGTCAAATAGAAGGGAACTCTATTTTATATTTTTCTTTGTTTCTTGGGTTAACATGGCCAAAGAATGCTTACTGATGCTTAATAAATGTTTTACTCATTCATTCATAAAACTTTTATCAGATACTTAGCATGTGCAAAGCACCATGCTAGGTGCTGGGTATGCAAATAGAAAAATACAACAATCCCTTCTTGCAAAGAGCTCACATTCTAATGGGGAAGACAATACTTGTGCAAAATTTCAGCTGCAAGTCAGATGTAAAGGTCCCCTCGTCCTTAGAATGTAGTTTCAAAGCAGATGACAATGCTTCTTCTTTAATGTCCTTTTTCCTAATGAAATGATACCAGTTTTTGCTGTTGAACCATTTGACAGTGCCTTTGGTGTCAGGAACTGGCTTTTCCTACCTAATAATATGTAGTGCCCCGGTGATGAGTTTCTCTGTTCTTAGCTAGGCTGATTCATAGTCAGCAGCCATAATTTGCTGGAAAGTTGAAGCTTTCCAGCATGGTAGGACTTTGTTGTAGCCTTCAGAACCCCAGGGTTGATACAGCCTCCTTGATACAATGAAGCAACTTAGTAGGATATTGATAACACTATAAAATTATACATTATTATTGGTTTGTAGTAGCCAGATTGCCATTACATATGTATTTCATATATACATATACATATATATTTTATATAAGTTTATGTTGTCTGACCTTTTATTCTATTACCTTGTAGAGTATCTTGTGTGTAGCCAGTGCTGAGTTATTGATGAATTCATAGATCAATAAAATAAGGGGGTTGACTAGGCAGATTTGTATGAACAGATGTCAAATTAAACAAGCACAAAACAGTATCCACAATAGGTGTGATAAGTACAATATACAAGATGGCTTTGTAAGAGACCACCTCAAACCCCCTCTGAACTTTGGACTAGCTCTATCTACTATGTAGAAAAAGACCAGAAATGCAGGTTTAGAGGTAGCAGAGACAATGAATGACTTTGCTCTCTGACTTTTTTTCCTAGGTCTGCTTTCTTATCCATCCATCTACATGGGAGAATGAAAGAGACAGGATTGGAAAATTAGGAACTCCAAACTGCAGAGTTGTTCACTAGTTACTGGGCAAATAAATGTTATTGGGCTTAAAAATCAGCCTTCAGAGATTGAAATTTGTAGTGTTTTGGCTAATCTCTATAAACTCCAGAGGAGCAGTGCCCCACAGAACAGCATCCATCCCACAGAGATTATGAGTCAGTTCATTTGTAGCAGCATCCAGAGGGGGCGGCTCTGACAGCAACAGAGCATCACACACAAGCAATTAGATGAGTCCAGTGGCATACAAACAAGCAGAACCAACCAGCAAAAAGGATCAGATCAATGGCAGCTATTGGAGCAGTAGAAGACATCAACACCCACGCACAGTGGAGACATGAGTAACCTCTCCACATTTGCATCTTGGCCAAATATATTTCCTGCATATGCATTCTTTCCCATGTATACTTTCTGTCAGTGTCCACCCTTCTCACTGATGTGTTCTGTATTTGTAAGAGAGTGTGACCCAGTTTTATGGGAGAAACAACTGTAGCCATTTCATTAAATGCCTTTGCTTTAAACTACTTGTGCCCTCCAGCTGACTATTAAAGGCATTTTGATGGGAAATAGTAAATATAATTTTAGGACAGAGTACCTTGAACGTTAGATAGTTGTCCATTGGGGTACTTATCCTGTAAGTCGAAAGGGAGGTGCCCCAAGTAACTACAAATGATAGGAAGATGAGCTCCAGATAATTGAAAAACCAACAATGTTTACAAAAAAAACCAGATAATGAAACACACTTCCTCCTTCCAGAACAGACTAGAGAGCATAATATACATTTTTAAAACTGGTCATTGCACTGGAGTTATTTGCTTATTAATTTTTCTTTGTTAGAGGACATGGTTCCATTTGGGTAAGGGTTGGTATTTCCAAAAATAACTGAGGTTAAAAACAAAAAGCAGCAACACATTTTTTTTTAAATGAACAAGTTGGATTAAAATACTTCTGAGGTTCCTTCTAGATCTAAATCCCATGGATTTGGAATTATAATGTTCTGGCAAATTATGTCCAGAAAAAATAATATTTCTTTGGGACAAATTTGAAAAATCAGTTATGAAATAATAAAAAGTAAGACACTGAAATGGGCTTTTAAAGGCATAGATTACTATATTCAAAACACAAAAACATCACTTTCAGCGTAAGAGAAATAGGTTAGAACTATACCAATGCTTGCTTACTAAAGGGAGCAGATTAGTGGTAGTGGGTGTACCAGAAGCTTACCATAAATTTTACGACTTTGACATGGGGCACAATGATAATCTAGACCAGCAGTTCTCAATCTGTGGATTATGTTCAATTTGTAACAATGAAAATACATCCTGGATATCAGATATTTACATTACAATTCATAACAGTAGCAAAATTACAGTTATGAAGTAAAAATGAAAATAATTTTATGGGTGGGGGTCACCACAACATGAGGAACAGTATTAAAGGGTCGTGGCATTAGGAAGGTTGAGAACCACTGATCTAGAAGAACTCTGAGGTGGTATGACTAAGTTTGTTTTCATTCTATCTTGATGATTGGACTATATATTGCTGCCTGGTAAGAAGTCAATAAATTGGATGTATACTAGTGAGGAAAAGGGAATTCTTTGTTCAGGCTTTCTCCCTGATTAAGGGGGCAATATCAGGACAAAGAGTTTATGAAAGTACCTCTAGGTAGCAACACATTGACAGAATGATCACTGGGGATCAGCCGTAGCTTTAAGACAGGACCAGCTTTTATTGATAACTTTTGTAATGAGATAAAGACTATTCAGATAGGTCCACATCAGCAAAAATTTGGGGGTCTTTAAATCTCAGTTCTTCCCCATGGTAGGAGTACGTAACAATTTCCAGGTACAAATAGGTAGGGGGATGACACTGCTGGAGCACATCAGGTGAGACTGAGTGATGCCTCCCCAAAACATTGATTGACGAGACAAACAGGTCTAGGAACAATGGGTCACTGAGTTAGTGTTCTGTTGTTCACTCTCAAAGATGACCAATAACATGACAAGGGTGATGTCTTGACTTGTCCATGAATTGAATTTAAGTGAGACAGAGCTCATAAAAGTTGTTAGCCTCATTGTCTTCTCCAAAGTCGTCAAAGTCCAAGACAAAAGTCAAGACAGCTGGCAAAGGCCCAGGATTCAGTGGGTGACATTGGCCCAAATTAGGTCTTTCCTAGGATTCCCTTTGTCTGAGGCAAGGTCTATTCAATGACTAAGGGGTAGGTAAGAACTGAGACAAAAAAATGGCTCAAAATATCAATCTGGGAGGGAAAAACTCTTGGAGTTTCTGGCCAGAACAGAAAACAATTGCTATTTACACCCATTCTAAGCCATCAAAAAAACCCAAATAATCCTGAATCAGTGTGACTTTCAATACTACCACTATGTGTGTTCTTTGAAATCTCATATTTTCAGCCTTGCTTTTTTTCCGATAATAATCAAATACACTTATGTTGAGAAAAGTGTTTTCTTACCAGTAAGATAAAAATGACACAATACCTTAAATCAGTTCACAAACTACCAAAGAATTGCTTTACAGAATTAGAGCAAATGGTAATGAAATTCATCTTATGGAACAAAGGTTAAAAAAAAGATCTCAAAGAAAATAATGAAATAAAACCGAGAATGATGGTAGTTAAAAAACTCTTTTTTAGACAAGCTCTAGGGATAAAAAGAAAGGCAAAAGATGAAATTAAATAAAATAAAAGGATCCTGCCCTAAAGGATTTAAATGGAAAGAAGGAAGGAAATAAGCACTTATTAATCACCTACTACATTCTGGGTGCTGTGCTAAACCTTTTACTGGATTATCTCATTTGCTCCTCACAACAACCTTGGGAGGTAAATGCTGTTTTTGTTACTATTATACGGATGAGGAACTGGAGACAAACATGTTCGCTGCCTTATCCAAGGTATCTGAGGAAGATTTCAAAGTCAAAGCACTACCTCAGACCCTTCTGAACTTTGTGTTAATTGTACCTACTACATATCAAAGGTAGAAGAGACAAGGAATGACTTTGCTCTCTGACTTGACATTCTCTCTTTGTCTGCTGTGTCTGCCCAGAGTCACACAGCTAGTGAGTGTCTGAGGCTGGATTGGAACTCGGGTCTTCCTGATTCCAACCCGCCCTCCCCCTAAGTGGGAAACAACATGGAGATAACTATGTACAAATAAGCCATTGTAAAAATTGATACCTTGAGTTGCTTGACACCCCCCTCCCTCACTCCCCAATTAACTAGGTAACCAGAACTATATGAGGACCAGCTGTGTGACTGAGAGTAAACCTAGCTAGGCATGCAGAAAATCAGCAACTCTGAAGACAATTCAGCTCATACTAGCTTTGAAGCAGGCCCTGAGCCATTTAGTGGTTTATGGATCTTCAAGAGACATCCTAATCTGCCGAGACTCCCTTTGTGACATCCCCTTATCTTATTATTTGTACTCAAGCCTAGAACTGTCGGGCTATTTTGTTTATCAAAGGGCCACATATCTGACACCTTATTCCTCCCCGCCCCCCCCATGCATCTCTCCTTCCTTGGGAATAGGGATGACTATTTCCCACCTTTCTCCCCAAATTCTCTACCTCCCTTTGTTTGAAAATTATAAATATCTCCCACTTTCCAATTGACTTGAATGTGTCAGAACAGACATTGTTCCAGCTTAGAAGCTTCTTCTCAGGTAAATAAATGCATTTATAATCTGGGTAAACTGTGATCAGACTGTGGTCCAGGTCCCACTTTTGGATCCAGGGTTTCTTCTGATTAGCAATTCATAGAAGTTTTTCTTTAACGCTATATGCAGTGCAAATGAGAGGTAAATTCAAACGGACGGTGCTGGGGATTGGGGGGCTGGGGAAAGGTAGAATAGAACATTGGCAAATGCTTCCTGCATTAGGTAGAATGTGAGGAAAATCTTAAAGGAAACCAGGGAAACTAGGAGGCAAAATTTGGGAGGTAAAGATGTCTAATATTACCAAAACTCAAACTCTAAAATAAAGCATTAATCATCAGGTCATTCAGGTTAAAAAACAGAAATGCTGATCAATATAATAAGCTAGATAAGCAAAACCCAAAAGTAATCCTCCATTAATCAATCAGTAAGCATTTATTAAATCTAGGCACTGTGCTTGGGACTGGGGATATATACAATTGAAAATTTATGTCAATTCTGTTTTTAAAACTTAGTCAAGTTGGCATAGGTTTGACTACTCTTCTAAGGCTTGTAAGTACAAACTCCTTTCCTTTGTACTATCACTCTTCACCTGCATTCTGGAGAAACTTGCCTAAAGGTCAGGCTTTTATCTCATAACTGCCTCCACCCTTTACTCAGGTAGCTTCCTGTCATTTGAATCTCAATTCTATTATTTTAATATGTTTGTCCACTCTGGTGTAGTCCACCTTTGTAACCTCACCCACCACCACTCAAATTCTTGTTCCTTTGTAGCCTCATCCGCAACCAATGAACACAAATTCAAGTCGGTTCAATCAAAGCAGCTGCAGACTACTCCGACTGTCTGCAACCTAGCTCTGTCATCTGAAGATTACATTACTCCCATTTCCCAAGGAGGAAGTAATGGGGAAGAACAGAGGTGACTCTTAACCTACCTGCTCATTAAAATACTTGTCAATCAAATTGTCTTACCTTTGCCAGGAGAGGTCCAAATGCTGTACTGTCAGGCTAATGGGAAGGAAGACAGACCTAGATTTAAAAGACCGTATCTGTCTTTACTCAGGGTCTTTGGCCATTAAAAGAGTCCGTAGACCCAATTTATCGGTTATTGCCTTTGTTCAGTCATTTCAGTTAGTCCAACGCTTTGTAATCCCATTTGGGATTTTTGCGACCAAGATACTAAAGTGGTTTGCCATTTCCCTCTTTAGCTCACTTTACAGATGGATGAGAAAACTGAGGTAAACAGGATTAAGTGACTTGCCCAGGGTCACAAAGCTACTAAGTGTCTGAGGCTGGATTTGACCTTGAGTCTTCCTGACTCCAGACCTGACACTGTACCACCTAGTTGCCCTCTAAACTATACCTGTCCTTTAACTCAGATACCACTGCCAGATTTATACTCCAAAGATGTCAGTGACAGGGGAAAATGTCCCATATATGCAGAAACCTTGATAGTAGCGTGTGTTGTGATAGCAAAGGACTAAAAACAAAGCATATGCCCATTGATTGGGTAATGTCTTCTGAATGTAATGTAATGTCATTACATTTTAAGAAACCTTACATAGAAAGAACAGAAAAATTTGAGGAGACTTGTATCATGTGATCAGAGTGAAGTAATCAGTACTAGGAGAACCATTCACATAATGACCATAGTGATGTAAAGGAAAATGGTATTAAAAAAAAAACCAGCAGGACTCTGTGGAAACAAGATGGGGGAGGGGAGAAAAAGCAACATTCGATCTCAAGCTATGCTACAAAACTGGAATTCTCAAAACAATTTGGCACTGGTTTAAAAATAGATCCCTCAGTGAGCAGATTAAGTATACAACATAATGAAGAAGAATGAAATACTAGTGGCCCCCAGCTACTGGGATAAGAACTCACTATTTGATAAAAACTACTGGAAAAAGTGGACAGTGGTATGGAAGAAATTAGGTTTAAATCAACACCTCACACCTCCTGCTTAGATAAAGCTCCAGTTGACAGGCACAAATGTGATTTGCAGACAGAAGAGAAACGAGGAAGAATTTACTTATACATCTGGATAGGGGAAGAATTCATGACCAAACGGAGATAGAAAAGATTGCAGAAAATAAAATGGATAATTTTGATTATACAAAATACATTTTAGTATTTGAATAAATAAATCATAAATAATAATAATTAACAAATAAATTTGCAGCAATAAAACTTTACTTCAGAAAACTTGGCAGGGAAGAACTTTTTTCTTCCTCTCAGCAGAGAAGTCATAGCCTATAGGGCTGGGATGAAGCACGCATGGTCCAGCACAACCAATACAAGTTTTGGGGGATTTTTTATAGCTGTATTTATTTGTTATGAGACAATTCTATTGGGAAGTGGTAGTTTTAGAGAAGTGAACTGATGTTAAAAAAAAGAAAAAATAAATTAATAAAACATTTGTGCAGGTAACCCAATATTGGGACCAGTTTCCCTCAGGTCAGGCACAGGTTTCAGAATGCCTACAAAGACTTTTGGGAATTATACTTCAGGTACTGTTGTCTCTCTTGAAGGAGATTTTAATACAAGGTAAGGGTTGCATTTCTGCATTGGGGAGGACCTTTGAAAGGGACCATAATGGGGAAGAAAGGGATGGAGGAAAAAATGTGCTCTTCTCCCTCAAACACATATGGACCATTCTGCCAAATTGATCCTAGAATAAACTATGTTGGAACATTCCCCAAATTAATCAAAACCATGGCTCAGCAGTCTCCACTAATGTGTTTTTTAGTGTCATTCAGAGGTGAAAGTCTTATTCACCCATAGCATGGATGCAGTGGATTGAAGTGATTAGGACAAGGGCTACTTTCCCCTTCCTCTTAGGCCCCATGTCCCAAAGAAAGGGACATGGGGACTAGGTCCCTGCCATCTTCCAGGTGAGTGCCTCCATCGTAGATGATCTGAGCATGCCAAAGTTGGGTTACATTTTTAAAACAAGGGAAGCTGGGGAAAGGACTTAATGTACTTTCCATACATGCAACCCTAAGGTTACAAATAGCTATGCTACAAAGAAATCATTGACATTTATCTTTTCTGTAGTTTGCTGAGCCCTGATTTAGTTCACTGGAGTTTTAAAGTTTTTCAAAATTGTTCATTTTTATAATATTAATATTATAGTATATATAAACTTTTTCTGGTTCTGCTTACTTCATTGTATCAGTTCATACAAGTCCTTCCGTGCCTCTTCAATATCTTTTCCCTCCTTTCTTAGAACACAATATTATTCCATTACATTCATATATCACAATTTGTTCAGCCATTCTTTAATTGGTGGGCATATCCTTAGTTTCCAAGTTTTTGTTCCACTTTTGCATTTCACCCCCCCCCCCCCCCCACACAACCCCTACCTAGAAACATATTTGTATATATAAGACCTTGAATTTGTACTGCTTGGTACCTTTTTGTGCATAATTACAAATTTCTTTTCAGAATGCTTAGACCTATCCACTCACTGCTCTACCAAGAATGAATCAATGTGTCTGTTCTCTCACAATCCACCTAATATTTCTCATTTTTTAAAAATTTTGGTCATCTTTGCCGATCTGATTGAAGAGAGAATCTTAGAATTGTTTTGATTTGCATTCCTCTAATTATCAGTGATTTGGAGCAATTTTTAAAATATAGCTATAGATATCTTGGGTTCTTCTCAGATCAAATCAGACAATATTTATAAAGCACTCAATATAGTATCTGGTATATAGTAGGCACTATATAAATGCTTATTATCTTCCATTAAAAACTTTCTACTAAAATCTTTAAACCATTTATTATTGAGGAAATGGCTCTTTTTCTTATAAATTTGAATCAGTTCCTTTTATGTCTTTGAAATAATACTTTATCATAGAAACTTGTTGCAAAGATTGTTCCCCCTTCCTCCCTAATTTATTGTTTCCCTTTCAGTCTTAGCTATGTTGAATTTATTTATGCAAATACTAAAAGATTTTAGGTAGTCAAAATTATCCATTTTATTTTCTGTAATCTTTTCTATCCACTATTGGGCTATGAATTCTTCCTCTGTCCGGACATATAATAATGAATTCTTCTTTGATTCTCTTTTTATCTGTACGTCACATTTGCCCCTGTCCATTTAGAGCTTATCTAAGTATAAGGTGTGAGGTGCTGGTCTAAATCTAATTCCTTCCATACTATTGTGCAATTTTTCCAGCAGATGTTTTGTTTTAATCAAATAATGAATTCTTATTATCAGTAGCTGGGGTCTGTTTTTTTAGTAATAGTCTAGTAGCTACTAATATTTTTTTCTTCTGCATGTTGTATGCCCAATTTATTCACTGGAAGTTCCATTTTATTTTTTCCTTTTTAGCAATATCAAATTGTTTTGAGAATTCCTGCTTTGGGGTTTAGCTTGAGATCCAGTGCTAATAGGCCCCCTCTTTGTTCCCGCTTTTTTTTTTCATTATTTCTCTTGAGATTCTTAACCTTTTATGTCTCTAGATGAATTAGAAAAAAAAAATTTTTAGCTCTAAACAGTAAAATTTTAGTAGTTTGGTTGGTATGACACTGAAAAAAAATTAATTAATTTAGATAAAGTTGACATTTTTTTATATTGGTTCTGTCTGCTTATAAGCATTAAAATTTCTCCAATTATTTAACTCTGTATTTCTCTAAATAGTATTTTGTAATTCTATTTATAGGGCAGCTAGATGGCACAATAGATAGAATGATGAATCTGGAGTCATGAAGACTCATTTCTGAGTTCAAATCTGGCCTCAGACACTTACTAGCTGTGTGACTCTGGGCAAGTCACTTAATGATTGTCTCAGTTCCTCATCTGTAAAATGAGCTACAGAGGGAAATGGCAAACCACTCCAATATCTTTGCCAAGAAAACCCCAAATGAGATCGTGGAGAGTCAGATACAACTGAAAAATGACTGAACAACAAGAAATTATATTTATGAAGTTCTTTATGTATCTTGGCAGGTAGATTTCAATATATTTTGTAGTTATTTTAAATGGAATTCCTCTATCTTGCCTTGCTGTATTTTATATTATGCAGAAATGTTGATGATTTGTTGGATTTATTACATCGTGCAACTTTATGAAAATAATGTTTTCAATTAATTTTTATTTTATTCGCCAGGGTTCTTTAAGTGTACTATATATTTTGCAAAAATTGATAATTTTGTTTCTTCTTTACCTATTCTTACTCCCTCAAATTTTTTTTTTTGTAGAGCCAGTATTTCTAGTAATATTATGTCAAATGGAAGTTGTAACAGAGGACATCTTTGTTTTACCCCTGATATTATTATAAAGGATTCTAATTTATCATTGTTAATTATAATTCTGGCTCTTAATTTTAGATATGTGCAATTATCTTA